>VZRS01012641.1:24341-342158 GCA_013398055.1 Ifrita kowaldi
GGGTGATATACATTTCTAAACGGCCAAATAAAATCTGACAATTTGTTCACATCCTGTACAACCCTGCAGTGTTACTGGACTCATGATAGTAAAGCTTAGTTCTTGCTAGACTATAAAGAGCCTGCATGGAGCAAAATATAGAAATTGTGAAGGATTTCTATATTCTGGATTCAGTACAATATTTCTTCTGGCACTCATCCAAGCTTCTCCACATTGATTTTTTTTATCCTCAGAGCTTATACATGAAGCCAAAAAACCTTTACATTGAACCCAGAAGTAAACTGATCACAAGCCAAAGATGAGTCCTCTCTCTGCAGCTATCTGAACCATTACAACAGCATTTATTGAGTGCCTTTATTTTTCTGGTTTTAATCTGCAGAGTGCTGACAGCTCCAGAAAGATCTTTCCTAATGGACTTTAATAGTGATGCAGCGCTAAACTTATATAGCACCTGCCACACCAAGGCATCCCAGTAGACTTTCCAAATAATAGAGTTTAAAGCTTCTGCTTTCACAAGCCAAAGGCAAGGCTCAAGAGAACAAAATTAAGTTTAGCTTTTAAAATATTGACAAACCTGACATTATTAATTTCAAAAGGTGAATTCATCACTGCTGGAATCGATTGCAAAGGAGAAACCAGGGGAGGATCAGCAAAGACAGTATTGGTCAGCTCACAGCTACACACCTGCGTGGGAACCCAGGAATGAACACCCTTGTTCAATGTGCAACAATTGCATGTTTACAGCTGTTTAACCCACTGCAATTAAAATCAGTCATCCAGAAAAGCAACAAGAAGTCTGAAGTTGGACTTGCTGTATGTAATTTTGAGCTTTCATGCAGTACCTTCTATATAATGGTCTCAAAGCATTCTACAACTATTAAGAGGTTATGCCTCCCTGAGAGCAAAAGCATTATAGGCATTGCAAAACAAGACACATAAAGATCAAGCAATCTGTGGAAATTAATTCATAGTAGTACTAATAGCAGAAACTCAGGAACTCAGGTTCTCAGATTCCCCATCTACCACTTAGTCAACAAAGCTTCCTGAAACTCCAAGAGGTCAATGTGTTCCATGAATAACTTCTCTTTCACTTTGGTCCTAATCCTAAGAATGGTTGTGTAGGTGTTATTAAGGCTAAGATAACGTTAATAATTATAGCTTTTAAGTGGTATAAAGTAAGTGTCATTTCCTTTCATCAATAGGATTTCATGCTTTGAAAGCCACGAAAGCAGGAGAAGAACCAGACTTTATGTTTTCTGAGCAGACCAGTCTTTCAGGAATAAATGAAACAAGTTGGAAACATTTTGCAGACCACCTGAAGAAAGAATACAAGGACATGCTGAAATGTTTAGAACATTTATAAACACATTTGAACAGATCCTGGTAAAAGATTTTACCTAATTTCAGCAGAATAGGAAACCTATTTCCTAGCTGTCTGCATGAGCTGATGAAAACTGCTTCTGAACTGTGACTGCAACGTTCAAGACAGGTCACACTTTTCAGTAGGAAATAGGGCACATGCTTATTTAGCGTTACAACTAATATATACTTACTTTCTGGTTCCATATCTTTCAAAGTTAAATGCATCTTCAAATGATTACAGCTATTTTCTTATTCTCAAGTTACTTATCACGTCTAATAAATCTGTGAGCACCAATCTGTGCATCAAGATACAAGTTCCCATTTGAAACTGCTAAAATATCTCTTTTATAAAGGCAATAAATGTTTTTGATTCAGACAGCATAAGTAACTGCATCTTATTGATATTATGCAGAACTGAGCTTGGAATAAGGCATTTTTATTTCTCTGCTGTAAGATTGTCCTCCAGGATTTTCAAACCATTTGCAGACGTTTTGCTGCCAGGCAAAAGGTGACACATAAAATCAGCTGCTGGAAGGAAATGGTATGACTGGGCAAAAAGTATGCCTTAAAAAGGGCAAAAAGAGCTCTTCTTGGAAAGAGAAAGTTTTTAACCAAACTCAATCGAAAAAAAAAATGGTCTGGGGATTCAAACTATTCTTATCATTCCATAGGGGAACTCCACTCTTCCCCAAGGTCATTCACACTTTCTGCCTCCTATGAAGTCCATTTACAATCCTTTTTTGAGTGTTTATTGAAGGTGTGTAGAGGGAAATATCTCTGACTGAGCTATGTCTAGCTAGGAACCAATTTGCACCTTCCACCTAATCCACAAATTTGCAGCATCACTTCTTTACACCTATGGGCAGAGCATTTGACTGTGGAAACCAAAATGCTAACCTGGTGCCCTTGGGCTCTCCTGGATTTTTTTTTGGTGTCAGGACAATACAGCTGGGTAAAGCAGATAACAAATATCAAAGGCCCAGTTCTGTCACTTTATGAAAATATTGGAGTACTGTCAGTGTTATCCAATGAAGCATCTTTGGGTTAAACAGACCCAAACTATGAAGTATTAGTGGATTTGGATGAGAAAATGATGAAGAGCTATGTTATCCCAAATGCCTAAGACCCACAAAGACACAGCATAAAACATGAGGCACAGTACACAGTCAAGCTCCCCTTTCATGCGTTAGCCTGCATGAGCTGGAAAAGAGGCAGTATAAGAAAATAAAGTGTGTGCCACCTTTCATATCCAAAGCTGGGGCAAATAGTCATCAAGAAGCAGTTGATGCTGGTACTGATAAAGGATGAGATCAGTCTAGACTGGGTCATGGAGCAAAGGATCAGAGAGCAAAAGGGACCAACAATACTCAGAGGTATTATACAGGGGTGACATGTCTAATCGGGTGGGCCTTCCTGAGAGACACTGCCCCCCAGGCAGGGAGTTTGGTGGGGGACTGAGAAGCTTTAGCACCTTGCAGGGAGGAGAATGAATGATAACAGTTTTTTGCTAGGTTTTATGCAGGGTTGGCACGGCATGGGAGACAACAAGAGAGGGGAGAGGAAGTTTAATGAGTGGGTACTTTAACCTGGGGCTTTTAGTGATTTTGTACCTGTAGCGGATTTTATGTGTTTCCTTCAGGAGCCCAGTACTGCTGGGCACTGTCACAACATAAGCTGCAAAGGCAGTTCTGCCTTGATAAAGTTACCAGCCAGGAACAGGGAGCCCAGAACAGATCAATATATAATGTAGGAGTCATCGGCAAACCACCTGCTTAACCAATGTCTACCAGCCTGTCACCAGAAATAGCATACAGGAGACTAACATGGGTGTAAGAGACTCTGCAGTAAATAATTATGGATTATGCTACAGCTAACTACTGGTAGTTTGTCTCTCATCCATTTTTGTCCTGCCTTAACCTATGGCTGCTGTCCTCATGCATTTTACTTCAACCTCCAGAAAAAAAGAAAGCTAACCATAGATCTTTTTTGCAGGGGTACAAATTAGAGCCTAGGTTTCAGTGTAAACTGAACCCAAACTGGACACAGCTGAAACCTAGACAGCAGAGTTTAATTTTAGCAGTCCTTCAATGCCATCACATCTCCTAAGGCTGTGTTTTCCAGACTCTCTATTGCTCCTCCTTTTTCCCCAGCTCACTGGAAGCCACCTGCTTGTTTCTGGTAAAGCTGAAACCCAAGATATGACAATATTCTCCATTGCTTCACTGCTCAGCTCTCTTCAGCAGCCTGAAAAGACACTACCTGAATGGACTACTTGCTGGGCTGCCTGCTCAGTCCTGGGTGCTCACTTGTGAGAGATGGGGAAAGAACGTGGTTTGGGTAAGCGCATTGACACCTGCATGAAAACAGACATGGGAAGATGGCAAAGGAAAGGCTTGGGCAGATGTACGTCCTGCTTTGGGGCAGGTTAAATACAATTAGACCATCTCACTATCTACCTTACAAGGCAATGTACCGCAACGGCAAGAGCTGCCATGAGGCTGTCCCAGGGGAAGGTGACTGACAAGGCACATGGACAAGTGTTGATACAGAATCAAAGCAGAGAGAGCAGAGTCCTTGTGAGAGCCCTTGGCAACAGAAGGACCAAAAAAACAAGAATAGACCTTGGGACAGATTGTGTGATTAAGTGGAGCTGGAGATAATTGTGTTTTAAAGATCTCCTGGGGAATGGGCTCAGAATAAACGCGGCAGCGGAGTTGGATCTGTAGCTGTGTATAAAGCAACTGATGCATTTTTTAGCATAAGACAGGAAATGGAGAACCATGGTCTACATGAGTAAATTTCTTTTGAGCAAGTCAGTGTGCTGTTAGCCAGATGTGCTGATACCAGTGGTGTAACATTGTCCCACACGGGCCCTTACAAGTCCCAGGGCTATGCTGAATGAAAACACTGACAGGAATAATGGTGTCCAAAGGTTAGTTTTCACAGCCTGCTATTTGGGAATAATGCATAAAGCTGGAGAAATAACTTTTTAACCATCTTCTGGTTCTTGGTTCCAACACTACCTGGATGTTCACCCCTGTTATTCCTGACGGAGTGCTTCCCTAATTTTTTTTTTTTTTTTTTTACAGAGGATGGACTTGCTACAAGCTTTGATATTCACAAGCAGGACAAATGTCCAACAGCTGCCAGCTAGCTCTCCCTATTCATTCATATGACGATCAGTCAACAGGTGCTGAAATCTGCTGCCCGTGCATGTGTGCAAACTAGCAAAGCTTTGAACCCCTTGCTGGAGAAGTCTCCTGATCTTCTCACAGATGTTGTGCAGGTGCACTGTGCTGCAGTAAACATCCAGTGGGCTTTGCTAGCAGCATGGCCATGTCTTCAGTGCGCCAGATGTGTGCACTAGCAGCAGCTCAGAACATATAAACCACCTGCTCCCAGGCACTTAGATTTCAGCATTTAACTTCTGGGACCAGAGCAATGCAGTCTGCTTTTCTTTAAAAAGAGATACCCAGCTTTCAGCTTCAGCAGTACAGCATCCCTTGCCTGGTTGCTGGAGCCCTTTTTCCCAGTGCAGCCAAGGGCCATGTGAACGACCCGAGTGTGAGAGCAGCTATCTCCTCGCTGCAGTAAATCAGCATTGCCAGAAAGTGCTGGAGCAGAAGTGAGAGAGTCACAGTGTGTGTCCTTCTGAAAGTAGGGAGGTGATGGGCCCATCCAAGAAATGCAGGGAGGCACCAATGAGAATGACTAATGGCTATCGACACCTACTCCCAATCGTGCTCTTGAAGGGCTTGTGACACCTTCTGATCCCAGAAGTGAATAAGCTTACAAAAGTAGGTAACAACAGTACTTCACTAATAAGCACAGGCAGCTCACACCTCAGAGCTGTTGTCTATAAATTGCCTTCAAAAGGTGGTAGAAATTCCTGAATAGGGTTTTTCAAGATTTTCGTTGACCAGGAAAGCAGAAAGCTTTCTTCCCTGGTGACCTGATTAGGCTTGCGCTGACACAGTCTTAATCCAGCCTTGACTATGAATAACAGAATCGGAAAACAAAGCAGTTTGTCCCAGATCCCATTCTGAGGTGTTGAACTGTCACATTTTTTCAGAAATAGAAGTCATTACAGACAAAGCTACTCTGACAGCTTTTCCCTTGGTCTTTTTAAACCTCTCATGTTAACCACTGCTGGGGGGGTTAATAAAGAAATGAGTAAACTCAGCAGGTAATACAAGTGACAGTCCCAGCAACATAGAAAAGATTGTGAGGCCAATTGTGACAGAAAGGGCTTGAGGATCCCTGCTCAGAAGTCTCTTAGTTTTTGTATTGCTTCCTAAGAGCTCGGTGATAACTTCCCCTTTCCTATCCTCCTGTTACTCTTTTCTCCATTGCTATGGTTTCTGCCTGTGGTATTTCACTAAACTATTTTCAGCTTGTTGACCTGCCCCATGTTCCACCTCTTCCCGTCAGCAGCCTTCAAGATGTACCCTGTAAGCTGTCCTTCTGTTGAAAAGTTGTCTGTAAAATGTAAAATGCAATAATCCTTCTGAAAGCCATATGCAAACCCCAACAGTGATTTAGTCTCTCTCTCCTGCATGCATAGTTTAGACATGATCACCCAGTGTCTTGTTCCTGTGCCAGCACTCAGCTCCACATCTGAGTGTAGGCATTTGCCCTGGTCTTCTAGCCCAGACTCTTACTCCACTTACATCCTCAATTTGTCCTACAAACTCATACATTTGGACCCCATGCAGGCCAGACTCACTGCTGAAGTCGAAGATGTGTTTGGGAAGCTGGAAGGGTAAGTGGACGTTCAAACAGTGAAGAAGCTGCAGTGAGTCTGTTTCCATCTCCTCCCCATGCTCCAAGACCTCAACCTCCCTCACCCATACACAAACAGCCACTTTCCCTCCCACCTGCTCATAAGGACTCCTCCCTCTGCAGCAGCTGTGGGACTCTGGGGCCACCCATGTACTTGGTGTGTTACAGACTATTGCAATCTGGGATGGAGAGTCCCAAAGACTTTGGGACAAGGCTTGCCATGCCTGCTGCTGTGGCTAGGAAAAGGATGGCTGCTCCTTGTGCTATGGGGAGATATCATCTCCCCTGCCTCCACCCAGCAGTGGCCCCAACCATGCAGCCCATCCCTCTTTCTGCACTGCTGGTACCATCAACACAGCTGTGCAGGAGCAAAGTAAGGATCAGCAGCTGGAGTTTCACAGCTGCTCCCACTGGGGCTTGTGGTCATGAAGTTCAGGTGCTGCAGCCTCTCTCTCACCCAGTCTGCTCTGCACCTGCTGTCCTGACTACAATGTTGTTGCACAGATCAATTTCTTTCTTCTGCAGCTGGGCCAAGGTTTCTCAGCATGGCTGGTATCTTGTCAGAAGCATCTTCCTAACTACTGCTTCACTTCCATATTCTGAGTCCCAACTCCCCCAGTTCCCTGGAAACCATTCTTTCATGGCTTGCTGCTCTGATTTCTTATCTGTTGCTTTGCTGTCTAGGTTGTCCTCAAATTTCTCGCCTCACTGAAACAAAATGGGGTATCCTGGCTTTAGCGGTAGCCTGTTAGAGTGAAGTGCTTTGCAGCTTGACAGAGGGGGGTACAGAAATCCCCTGCTGAATTTCTAAGGAAAATTCAAAGCCCCAGCATTCTCCTTACCTTCAACAAGCACCATTTCCTCACCCTCCAGCAAATACTCCAGCTCCTCCAAACTGGAGTAGCAGTTCTCCCCTTCGGGTGAAAGATCCCTTCAGATCTCAGTGTTTTTAGCCCATGGAGAGGACAGGAGAGTAGAGCACACTGCCCCAGGAGTGTTACTGCAAGAGGCAGGACAGGATTCTCTAGCAGTCTCTCACCAATTTGCCTCCTCTTCAGTATCTGTCCAAGGCCAGTGGCTGCTGTCCTGGCCTAGGGAGGACTCAGCTGCTCAGGGCCACCACCTCCTCCAACCTTTCCTGCTTGTGTTCTGCCATCTGCCACAGTTTGATGTGACAGGAAGAGTGTGAAACACTTGGGGCTGTCTGGAGGTGTGACTTACAGCCTGGGGTCAGAAGGCAGCACAGATTTAATGGGATGGGCAGAAGGTTTGAGGACCACTGCAAGCACTGGTCATCCCAGCAGATGATGCTGCATGGCATGATAGTAGTGGTTGGCTACACAGCGTTCCTGCAAGCCCACCTGGAGTCTGCCCAGTTATTTCCAGCCCACAGCTGGGGAAATGCGTCTCAGAGGAAAGGCAAGGGAACTGAGCACAAATGTGGTAGTTCAGTTATACGGCGTAAAGGAAAGCTGTCAGTGTGCACACAGCAGGGAAAACTGTGCCATGGGTACAACTGTTAACACTTTAAACTTGTTTTATAACAGCATCAGACAAATTTGAAACAGCTGCTCTGTATGCTCTTCATCTCCAGTGGCAATGTCTTTTTTTCACTTGCTGAAAAAGAAATCAGTGCTGCTACTGTTTACAAAATTACCCGAGCTGCACTTACGACTTCTAACTTCTGATCTTGCTGTGATCACATGGATACCATGAATGGCAGGATCAGGATTTGCTCTGCTGACATTGGTGCCACAGCCCTGAAAAAGCTAAATGCTGGATACATTATGGAGGGGAGCAGGCAGGGGCAGCAAGGGAGAACTGTCAGCACTCATTTCACTTTCTCTAAGACCTTTTGTCATTGAACTACCAAACACTTTCTCATGACGCCAAGCAATTAAGCCTCCCTGACACTGGAGTGTTTATGAGGGAATTACTGCTCATCTCAGCCATGCTCAGAAACACCAGGTCAGAAGTCAGAGAATTAATAAACCTATTGAGGTGCCAAGAAATATGTTAGTTGCCATGTCCCTGGGGCTGACATCTTCAGAGCAGTGGAGGAAAGAGCAGAAATAGCTTATATTCAAACAGATTACAAGGGGCAGGCACCTTCCAATCTAATGAAGGGTGAACTTTTTCATATTTATAAAAGATGAGAGTTTTATAATGCTTCTTTATCTATGTTGCAGTAGGACCCAGAAGACCTAGGTGCAGACAAGATCCCTTTGCACAAGGCATTATGAAAATGCTGAAGACAGGTAAAGAAAACAGAAGAAATATATAAATATTACTAATATTCTACCTTTACATTTAATCATATTCTTTTGGCCTAAGCTGCTTTTTCAAATGGAAGGACATGTATAGTGCTTTATTAATTTTTACCCATGTAATTTATAAAGCAAGTAGCTGCAGCAAAGATGATTTGGGATACCACTGTTAAGCAAACCTGGACACTGTGGCAGAGGAAGCAAGTCCTGGGAGGTGCTTATAGGAGCACCCAAGGCATGAGCTCTTCAAGACAGCACAGACTCTCCATCAGTCGCTATATTGGGAGTTGAGCAATGTGAATGCTATTACTAGATCTGCAGGTGCCTTCTTGTGTGACCCAAGGCAGCTTGTTTCACTTTCCAAAGCTGCTTTCCTCCTGGTAAAATTGCTGTAACAATGCGTACCTTTTAATTTTTATTCAAAAAAAAAAAAAAGTCCTGGAGATAATTTGCTAAAAAGAACATTCAAAGGCTAAGAATGGTCTTTGCTGAGTCTGCCATCCAGTACCAGGAAATGCCTAGCACAAATTCAACATCATTACAGATTCATAAGTCTCATGGTTTCTAATAATAATGAAAGTCTCACTTATATAGAACATAGAACCACTGCATCATTTGGCTTGGAAAAGACCTTTAAGATCACTGTGTTCAACTGTTAACCCAGCACTGCCACTAAGCCATGTCCCAAAATGCCACATCTACATGTCTTTTAACATCTGCAGGTTTATTTTTCTGTGAGCGATTTCAGAATTAGTGGCTGTCACCCCACTGTGTGAGGTCACTATTCACTGTTGTTTTCTAGGCATCCTCACTCCTTTTACTAAATCATGTCTAATATTCTGATTTTTTATTTGAAATATTTAATCTGGCATTTTTAGACTAGCCTAGAATGTTTGTTTAATTGCACTCCAATTTTTCCATTTGTGCTTTTTCAAAGTGCCCTGAATTACATAAGGGGCAGAGAGGGGAAGTAATACATGTGTGAAAAAAATAAAAGTATTATTAGTTGCCTCTGGGTTAGTCATAATAATGCAAATTGCACCTGGTTAAGAATTTTCTCTTTGACCTTGGACCCTCCATCCAGCCATTAATTGCAAAGAAATGGCACTCTCCTAGTCACAGTAATAGCAACAACAGCAATTTTTCATTTCTAAAAACACCATCCAATAAAGATTCCTTTACCAGAGTGCCCATGAGATTATTGTTTCCATTTGAGAAAATGAAACTGAGGCACAAAAACACTTAAAATAACCAGAATAACGTCGAAGTCCCAACTCCAAATTCTGTGTTGTAATTACTCAAACTTAGTCCTTTAGTTTTCAAGCTTATGTTTTATGTTTTAAAAAGACACAGCTACACAAACCTTCTAATCTGCATGACTCATAAATTGTTAATTCATGGCTGGTAATTTTTTTTTTTTTTTTTTTGCTTTGTCAACACAAGCAATGTTGAGAGGCAAGATGAGCTCAGCTTGCTTTCTTTAATCTGGAGACTTCCTTCAAGCAGCAAAGAAAACTGAGTTGGATGCATTGAAGCCCAAGCCAGAGGTTAAGGTGGGGGCACTTCTCTCTTCAGACAGCTTGCACTGACACCTAACTTAGACTAAATGAATAAGCAAATGTTGAGGCATTCAGCTGGATCACACCCTGCCAGGCCAGGTGCACACAAAAACCAAGGGATGCGTTTCAAATGGAGAAAATGAGATGAGCTATGCAGTAGGGAGCAGGCGTTTGCAAGCCTGGCAGCCTCGGTCCCGATTCAGCCAGCCTTTGGCACAGTTCAGTCACCTTTTCTGGGGTCAGATCCATGTTGCTGACTTGCTGCAGGTTAATGCCTTCATGGTCTGCAGCCCATGCCCTGAGCTCTAGTGAATCATCATAATTGTTCACTTTTATCGTTTGCTGTAGCTACAGCTCAGACATGTCCTCTCCACTGCCCTTTCTCACATGCTCATTTTATTTCTCAGCCTCAGTACAGGTTCTAACAAGAACGATCTTCCAAAAAGAAGGATTTAACTAAGAATATCTGCCTACTGAAGAGGAATAAAAAGTGGTGATTATTTCAATCAGTTCAAGAGTCTCTCAAACAGACTGGCATCACGAGTCACTTTTATCATTTCATGGTAATTTAGACCTCAAGATGAGAAGACGTACAATACTTGTGACATTCTCCACCTGCTCCACTTTATGGTAGTGCACATGTATCTCAGTCAAGCAATCATGTTTATACTATAATAAACCACCCCCAAATGTTCTGATTATATACAGGTACAACCTTTTCTAGCATACTGAGAAAAAAAAGAAAGGGAGCACTTAAGAAACAATGGTATTTAATTGATGCTTCTAAATTTGGTGGAGTTTTGCCTCCTGACTCTGTGAGGTCCATTACCTCATCTAATCCTGCAATGGGGTCCTGCTGAGAATGATCTTGAAGTGAACCTCAGTGAGAGGTTAAAAATCAGACTTTACGAGAACATTTTCTGCATATGTCCTAAGAATTTCTCTCCTTAGAGACATCTATTTGTATTTTTTACTAAATTCTGCGTGTCCTGCTAGCAAATACCTTCTATTTTTGTTGACAATTTTAAGTAAGAATGTATGGTTATAATCTCTCACCAAATGGCGAGACAGTAAACATTAGATTTTTCAAGTATTTCAGTGTCTGCAGCCTGTATTTTGGCTGCTTTTCTCTGTATTCTCTGAATTGTCTGCAAAAATATGCCTGGAGAATAGCTGCAGGGTTACTCATTAAAAAGGATTAGCACCTTCCCCATCTTTCTTGCATTGAGATACACAGAACTAAAATTGCATGAGCTGTTTCTCTTGTTAAGTACTTGAACTGTTGCTCACTACTCCTGGCATCACTCTTCTCCAAACTACCTTCCCATCACTCAGTAGGTTTTTCCCCCTACATAATGCATGTTTACAATGCATATTTGCTTCCAAAGGTTGAAACATACTTTGCTGTATCTAGACCATTTGATGACTTTCTGCATATGACTATTCCCAGCCCTGTCCAACTAATATGCTGCATACCCCTCCATGTTTCCTAAGTGCTGTTTATCCATTTGTCTGTGGATCCTTGTACATTGTTGAGAAAGCATCCAGGGCCTGGACTCTGGATGAAAAAAGCCAGAGAAAATGTCAGTTAGCACTGAAACTCCTCAGAGACCAGAGGCCTGGCTCAAGAGGAGATCTGTTGGAGGGAGAGCCCACACACTGAACGGAGGCTGCAATGCCCTGTTCATGACTGCATTAATTTTAGATCAGCTGAACCAGTTTTCTCCTTGCCAGCCTCTAAAGAAGTGTTGCTCAGCCGTACTTCCCCTTGCTGCCACATTTCAACACAAAAACAGACTTTCTGGTGGTTGCAAACGGATGGATGTGATTAGCAGACACATGACACAAATCAAAACATTAAAGGGTTTAGAAAAGCAGGTGCCGTTTAACACACTGCATTTTCAGGAAACTACGCTGAACTGATACCTCGGCAATTTTCTGTTGTCTAAACAAAGTAGGAAATACCACAGATACACAATACCAGTGTTGCAAAGGTCATATAAAAAAAAAAAAAGGCCAAATACATTATTACAAACATGCTCCCCTCTTCTCTGTCCCACAGTATTCAACTGCACTATAATCCTGAAGTCCATCACGTGTGTTCGTCCCTGAGATTATCCTTCCTTAGGGCATTAGTAGTAACCAGTTAGTTGTTCTTGTCTCTTTGTTGGCATCATGCTTAATATGTGTTTGCTTTGTGTAATAACATTGTCCCTAAACTCATGCTTTTCTTTGTGTTTCACTTTGGAGTGAATTACCACACCCTTGCAGGGTTTTTAAAAATCTGAACTCCTTGGAAAACTGGAAATTTGACATTATCCCAACATCACTTTACAAAATTATAGACTCATAGAATGGCCTGGGTTGGAAGGCACTTAAAGACAGATCATCTAATTCCAAGCCCCCTGCCACAGGCAGAAGCACATTCCACTTGACCAAGTTGCTCAGAGCCCCATCCAAGCTGGCCTTGAACACTCCCAGGGATGGAACATCCACAGTTTCTCTAGGCAACCTGTTCCAGGGCCTCACCACTCTCACAGTTAAACATTTTTTTCTTATTATCTAATCTAAATCTACCCTCTATCAGTTTAAAGCCATTCCCTCTTGCCCTTCTCCCTACATGCCCATGTAAATAGACTGTCTCCATCTTTCTTGTAGGCTCCCTTCAGGTACTAAGAGCCAAGGCTTATTTGAAATGACACAGGAGTACTGAGCAGAGGGAATGCTTCTCCACGGCATTTGTAACAGTTGAAAGCTAACTCAGTATGAGCTTACCATAATAGTAATTATAGACATAAAGCCTATTAGATCATCTTTAAAAAGCCACTCCTTATCTGAGGGGAGTTTACAGCTTCTGGTAGTAGTACAGGTAGCCAGCATGAAAGAGACCATTTAAGTTTCCAGCTGACTTAGTGGCTTAAAGGGCTGAGTTAACAAGGCCAGGGCTATTTTTTTGCACGTACTCACTTCTCTTGGTACCCTCAGCAGCTCCGCTTTGTCCCCAGAGAGCTTTGCCAAGAGGCAGCCCTGGTGCTTCAGTGCACAGGGTGGTCTGCAGCCGCAGACACGTTAGAGAGTGCAGACAGCTGCATCAGTGGGGAGTCAGGCAAGCGCAGACCAGAACGGTTTGATAAAATCACCATCATTAGTAAACTGTCACGAACCAGCCTCTTCACAAGAAGTCTGTTTACATGATTTCAATTAAATTCCAACTTCTTATTAAAAAGTTTTAAGCATGTGTGTATCTGTACTTTGTTATTGCTTTTTTTTGTCATGAATTAATTTGATAAAAAATGCTTTAAGAAGCTTAATACTAAAGCCATCTCTGACAGAATTAGTTGTTTACAAAGATCCGCATACTCTGAACTTTGTTAAGAATGTTTATTATTTTCAAAGTTTAATAACCTTAGTTTCAATTGCAAAGCAAAAATCAAAATATAAGACGGGCTACAGCAGACAGGAATAGATCAAAATTCCACCTTCATTAATGCCACACCAAGTATTTTTCCACGCATTTTCCACTCAGATCTGAAATTTCTAGCGGGAGGGTCAGCAATATTTTCATTTCACAGACAAAACCAAGGTATAGAGAGCGCAAGGCTGTAACTTGCTCAGTACTATTGGCCAAACCAGTACCAGAAGTACAATACCCATTACTCAGCCCACAAGTCCAGACGCTGGAAATTCCCTTCTCTTTTCCTGTCCGTCAAAGGGCGGCAGCCAGTAATGATCGTGCCCGCTGTGCTCTTCCCTCCCTGCCATACCTTACCTCTTGCAGGTCCCCGAGAATGGGGCCAGAGCAGCCTGCCTTCTCCTGCCTTCAGCCAGCCCACAGCTCCGTGTCCTCACGCAGCAAGTGGTGTTTACCACAGGCGAGGAGACCCCCGAGTACGTCAAACACCTACACGCCTTCATTTCGGACTGAGGGAAACCGAGGACGAACGTCTACAGAGTAAGAAGGCAAACAGAAGGCCAAACGTCGTCCTCGGGGCCCTCCAGACTTCCCTCCAAGCGGAGCCCAGAGGGAACAAGTCCCTGTCCTCACCCTGCACCGCACCGGAGCCCCCCAGAGCCGCCCAGCCTCCGGGGAGAGCTCCCGAGCGCGCACAGCAGGCCCAGCCCCGGCACACTGCGCTGCCAGCGACCAGGACAAGTGAAAGATATTCAGTATCCCCCCTCGGCGAAGAAGGTCCCGGCACAGCGGCAGCCCGGAAAGGTCCCGGCCCGGCCCCCCGGGACCCGCTCCCTCCGACCGACTTCCGCGTCGGGGGCCCGTCTGCGCATGTGCGAGCGGCACCGGCGGGGGTGCCGAGGCCGCCCGCGGCCCCCCCTGCCGCCCGGACACCGCGGCCTTCCCGGCAGCCCGGCGGGGGAGGCCCGAGCGCTTCCCCAGGCACGCAGGTTTCCCGGAGAGGCCGCCCCTCCTCTGGGGCTGCGGGCTGCGCTCCGGGACCTGCCTTTAGCTCCTCAAAGGCGCAGATGAGTAATGCGGGCCCCTGGGTGCCCTGCCGGGTGTCCCTGACACATCCCTGCCCTGTGCCCGGGAACGGGGAGCTGTCGCTACAATTCACGCAGGGCAGCATAACTAATGAGGGAAAAAGGCTAAGGACAAAAACATACTTCTTTCTCCACCTTATGAAAGCGAAGTGGTTCATAATAGATAAGGCCCTTGTTTGCTGTTTGCTGATACCCCTTTAGGAAGAAGGAAATAGGGGTCATTCCTGGTTGCCAAAGGTGAAAAATAAGAGTAAACCTGTTCCTTCCTAACCTACCACCTCTAGAGTTGTGTCTGTTGAAGATATTTCCGTTACTGATTTTTTTTTTTTTTAATCAGATGTGCCATGGGAGATGGTATTCTGGCAGGTACACATTGTCATAAAGTGCCTTTAGTGCCTATCACAGCAACATTAGTCCCTAATGTTCTTATTTATGGAAAATTCAAAGAATATGTGACTAAATAGACTTTTGAGGGCCCACCTGAGATTTACACTTGTCTGTGATTGTACCTTCTTGGGATTTATGTCATGCAATTTAAGGTACTCTGGGGAAGTGGAGGCTGAGAGAAAAGAGATGCAGTAAGAGTGATTTAGTGATGTCACTGTACATTTGGTTGCTTTATTGAAGTGGCAGGATTTTAAATGAAATTCCATTTTTGAGTTATGACAGAAGCCTGAATTGCAACAAATGCCATGGCCCTGTTGGGAGTGATCTTGCAAGACAGATTATAAATCCATGGTAAATTATTTTGTTTATTTTTGTTTTGTTAGGTTCCCAGACTTGGGTCTGGTATTTTTTGTAAACCAGTGGAGGACAAGTTTTTGCTATCTCTAATACAGTGCACTGACTTCTGTAACATGATACTTATGGGAGAATTGTAGAAAGTTGAAAGTGAACTTTTTCTTTGGGCTCAACTTCTTGGCCAGTTCAGCATGTTTAGATAATGAGAAGAAAATCTGGTGCTTTGTGTTCAAGGATCTGCTTAATGGTTACAGGAGGCTCTCAAGAAAACTGATTGCCTTTAAAGCTAATATTTTTTTTTTAACATGCTTCCCTTGCACAAGTAGATATCAAGTGGTATTTTTTTGCCCTCCCCTTTTTTTCCCCTTCAGACTGCCATCCATGCAGGGGTGTTTTTGCATGATAATTTTGTAAGGCAGCAGTGTGGAATAAAACCCTCACTTTCCCCACCAATACAGTGAATGGATTAGCCTGTTTTTCAGTCTCTTTAAGTGTTTGCCAGGTGCATTTTAATACACAGTGGCAGACTACATATCTATTTTTAGATATGTAGTTTTAGATATTTTAGCTTTTAAAAAAGTGTGCTGTCAGTTTCCAGAGTTGATTGCTGTACTTCTCAGTCCTGAAAAAGCTTAAGTGTCTACATGACCTTATTTACCTAGGCCTTGCTAGTGCTTGAACGGATTGTCTGGTAAATCAGTGCAGGTATGCCTTTCTATTGAAGTTGCATGGTCAGGAGTTCTTAAGGGGTTACAGTTTTATGCCAGCTTTCTGAAGAAAGTAAGTCGTGATAGCAAAAAGACTTATATTTGTCTGAAGTTGAAATTCTGCCTCTCTGGATTTCAGCTAGGGTTATGACCAGCAACGTGTCTTAAGACAGCATCTTATCTGTGACTTTCATGTCATCTTAATTTCTGTCAAGTCATGTTTCAGAACAACAGGGCCAGAGCATTTAAAGCTGTGAAAAGCTCTGAAACTTGTAATTTAAAGCAGTAGTTTCCATTAAATTTGTAAATAAAGTAATGTAGAGGAACAGTATTGCTTCGTGTTTCCTGGTCCCTGTCCGTGCAATGGTTGAGAACCCTTTCATAGTTCTTCTTGAGTGAGCCCAAGCCACATAGGCAGCAGAGCAATTCTGTGTCTGGAGGTCAAACAATAAGGTCTAGATTTTACCAAGTATAAAAGATGGTGTTTTTTTTAATTTTTAATTGATTTTATGTAATGCTTAGCCAGGACTGTTTGTAGTAAGATGCATGCTTTCTGCAGTAAACCACAATGACAGGAAACATTAAGGAGAAGACTGAAAGAAGTATTAAAATTGAAGTAAGCTGTGGGTTACTGTGCTGAAGCTTGCCCATTGGTTGAACGGGGAAGGCAGCTCCAGAGACACATGCTGATAGTGGTGGCATGCAAAGAGTTTACAGGAGCAGACTAGTATGTACTATTGCATTGAAGTTGGAGGGGTTCGTCTTTTAAAAGACTTGGGTTTATATTAGAAATTCAGATCCTCTAGGTTTCAGGAATCTCTAGAGACTGGAAAACTACTAAACTCTTGATGTTCAAGATCTAAGAGACTGAAAAATGAACAGCTGAAAGAAGAGACTTTTGAATGAGGCTGTTAAGAACTTCTGAAACATCTGCTTAAGGTCAACAGCTAACGTTTGCTTACCTTTTATTGAAGATCATGAAATCCACCCTTAAATCTGCAGAGTTGCCATTCTTTTTAGAATCTCCAGCCTGTCATTTCTGCTCAAGTAAAGTTTAATGGGGTACTGAGAAGATCTTTGTACTTTACAAGATCATTTCAGTTACCCAGATGATCTCAATTGGGAAACCTCATGAGTACTCATGTTATTTATGAAAAACTCACACAACTTAGTGTTTGGAAGTATTTTGCTCTCCTTTCTCCCTATTTTTGTATCTTCAACTTAAGTCATTAGAAATTATCTCACTGTTTATGCATGGAATAGTCTTAGTGTACAAAGTTTGGAAAGGATTCAGTATGCAAGTTTTTATTTTAGATTAAATCATCTAAAGTATTCTGTGCTTAACTTCTGATTCTTATGACCTGGAAAAATTCTTTTTTATTTTCCTGGTTAAAAGACCAGAGAATCATAGAATCATGTAATGTTTATTTTTTCTTAGACTACTGGATTTCAGAAGCCTTTCCTTTATGGTACATGAACTTGAGGTTGAAGATTTTATAAATACATGAAAATATTACTGGATGTATTATATTCCAGTTAAGCCTTTTTGCTTATTAGAGATGAGGCTGATTCTTTAATGACCTACGTGTTGTCAATTTCCCTTTGGCTTTTAAAGGACTCCATGAAGGTTCACTTGTGAATGAAGCCATCAGAGGGCTGAGGATACTACTGTTAAATGGTTATATGCATAGAAGAGATGTGTAAGCTGGTGGTAGCATATAGTGTGAAAGGAGTATGTCAGAGAGGGTAATACTTTTACAGTTCTGTTTGTACTGTAGTGACTGCTGCTTATCTTTCTGTCCAGACTGATACCATACCCACTGCATTTAGTGCCTAACCAGAAAAGAAGGAAATATGTTAATAGACGTAAAACAAATGAATTCCATTCTTGAAATGGTGGCAGCCAGCAGGAAGTTGATTGAAAACACAGTATGATTAGTTTCATCTCATCTTAGTTCTGGCAACTATAAGGTACTGTAGTCAGCTAAAACTGATAGCAGTATTATTTGAGAACATGCCAGCAGGGGTTTTGCAGGATGTTGCCATTTGCTCTGCCTTTCTGTGGCACTGCATGCATCATATATGATGAGACACTGTGCCCCAAGCATTCTGTGCAGGCCCAGTTCAGAGTTTATTTCTGAGTCTGGATTTTCCAGTCACTTTTGTGTCATCAGGTCCTTGCCATGCCAATTTGTCTCTTTTTTCAATTTTGTTTGCTAAAATTAAACATTTAATCAAATGGTGAATCATTTAACATAAGCATGATGAGTTTGTGAGTGCACATCACCAAAGCTTGCTTTTAGCTTCTAAACAAACAATGGTTATATATATGCCATTTTGAAGTCTCTTTTCTGACTAGCCTTTTCTTTACTTTTTTTGGTGATTACAGTTGTTCATTCCATAGGAACTCTCGATGTTCCTTTTTAATAAACAGTGCCTTTTTAATAAACACTGTCTAATCTCATAGGCAGTGTAGGTCATCGTGAATGCCTAATGCCTCCCTAAACCTAATTTTCCTTTTATCATTGTTGCAACCTCCCATAGATGTTCCTAAATGAGGCTTGAGTAAACTGTTGAAATATGGTCCGTTCCCTCTGAGAATTTGTTTTCCCTGGGCTTGTATCATGCAGTTCCTTAGCCAGGCTTTCACTGGCTGGCACTTTGGATCAGATGGTGGAGTAAGCAGTGAATTTATTGGTTTATGTGAGACAGTGTACTCTATTTTGCTCTTAGGTTAGGACTAAAAATACTTGAATGTTGTATTTTTTTTAATATTATGCATGAATGTATTTAATACTCTGTCAAATTCTTGGGTAGAGGAACTTGAAGCAGTTTATATTTAAAATCAGCAGTAACTGCTATAATAATGTATCTACTGATGCGTTGCACAAATAGAAGTGACAAATTATATAACTGAGAAACAAAGAGTCTGATGAGAAATTGATTTATTTACAACTTTCCTGCAAAGTGCTGAGTATGATAAGGGGTATTGGAGAGATAATGACATGATTTGCTTAGATCCTAATTTTAGATGATACTGAGAATTATGAGATAGAGAAGCTTCTGTCTGAGGAGAGAGTACTAGTAAGGAATTGAGCTTTGTTGTGTTCCCTGTTTGAATAAAAATATGCAGGATAACGAATGATAAATTGTGATTTCCCTCAGTCATACTACAACTAGAAGGACATCTCAAATAAAGTCGAAAGACAGAATTTTTTTCCACTTTTTTGTACAGTGAGCACTTGGCCTCTTGCAACTGCAGTTGCACGGTACCACATTTCTGCTGAGTTTTCCATTTGCTGTGGGAGCTTACCTTGTGAAATGGGGGTTACTGGCACTTGAAGTAAAAGCAGATGAACTGGATTTAATACTTTAACTGTAATAAGCTCTTTTCTAGGAATGTGAAAACAATGCTTTCTTTTGCAGTACTTAATAGAATAGACAAAACAGAAAGGAGATTTTGTTATTTAATGAAAACCAGCTGTTCTGGATCAGACCAAAGATACATCCAGCCCTGTTTCTGATTTGGATGATAAGTGATGCTGGAGGAATAAGCATAAGGACAGAGCAAGCATGCAGTGATGCTTATCTTGGTATACCTCCTTTGCTTCTGGCAGTCTAACATAAGGTTGTCCTCTGTTTTATAGATTTATAGCTTAGTAGGTCTTACCTATTTTTCAATAAATTTGCATAATGAATTGGTGAGGCCATATGTACTCTTGACCCTTACAATGTCCTGCAGGAAGAGGTTCCATAATTTAACCATTTTCTCTATGGGAAAAAAAAGTAATTGGTTTTGTTTCCTTTAAACTTGCTGTGTGATACTTCTAAAGAGCGAATAAATTCAAACAGCTGGTGTATGAGGGCGTTTTATTTAAGAAGATCCAAAAATAAGCCTGCTTGATTAAAAATGTCTGTTAACTTGGTGCAGCCAGAATTTGAGGAAAAAGCCATCTTGCTTAAACCATGAATTTATTCAAAATCTGTGTATAAAATGTTTTACAAATATTTTCTAATTTTAAATGGGTACTGTGTTAATTATAGGCAGGTGTATCCAGCACCTTTTAATCTAATTGTAGCTTCCTCATCAGTCAGAATGAATTTCACTGTCGTAGCTGCTGTTCTTACAGGTGGAACAAACAAGGAAGAAGTAGATTGTCCTCCTTTTAGAAGCTTGGAGGAGTTAAAAGTTGCTCTGTCTAGGTCACCTTCCAGGTCTCTGTCCTCCTGTGTGACAGTACCTTCTTTGTGTCTTCTGTAAAGTGTGATTAGTCAAAGGTACTACTGTTTGGGCAGTGCTGACAATTACTGCACAGTTAGTGCTATGACATATCTGTCTTAATGCTAATTAGTAAAATGTTCAAATGTTGTATGGTACCCCAGATGTGTTTTGTATAATGCTTCATTTTGATGGAGATGCTTTGGGTTCTCAAAAATTTCTAATGGTAAGCCCAGTCAGTTAGAGAGTTATAATATAGGTATCAGTTCTGGGGAAATACTGCTGCTGATTTTAATTCCATAAATTTCAAACAATTTACTACTTCTGTGGAAATTTGATGTTAATATTGCTGCTGCATGTTGGACAGCTGTTGAAGTCTCAAATTGGTGGAAGCCTCATGACTCAGTATTCCTTTTAAGGTGTTGAAATCAGTGATGCAAAATATTAACTAAAGAGAATGATCCTTGATTGATGTATTTATTGGACATGTCTGGTTTTGACTTGAATGTTTTCACTTACATGCAATGCTATTAGTGGATTTTAATTTCTTTTTAAATTAGAAGTTATTGCATAAAAATAGACACAGCCTTTCTTTAGAGCCAGTTGGTAAAAATCATGGATGTGATATACTTTCTCAGCCAATTACTACTTATGTTCTTTAAAGTTAAAAATGTAATTGTGTTCATGTGTTTCCTCAAATATGCAACCTTGACTGATACAATTAACATTGTACTTCAAAAGTTAAGACAAATGTCTTGTGAGTGCTGTTGGACAGTGTTTGTTCTTGATTGTGTTGAAACCCTTACTTGGGTTAAGATAAACTTCATGTTCACTTTAGTCTGGTAAATTACATTGATACTTTCTCCTTTTTTTTTCCTCCTTTTTTAACTGAAGTATCAGAAATATTTCCTGTTTTGTACAGGCAGGACTCACTAGGATGGAGTCCCTTCTCTGCTTTTGGAAGAAGAATTGAAAATCAGGTAGTAGCTGCAGCGTGAATCAACTTCTCTCAGTGATAGATCTGTGAAGAAACTTAGGTCAGAGTAGCTGCAGATATTAAAATGGCATCTCCTCAGGACGCTGAGAAGGCCACATAACAAAATATTGTTGAGGACACCATATGCAGTGAATAATAAATGGTTCAGAAAAATGAAACCTTTGTGTGGATGACCACAATGGTTTCAGGCTGTGGAGATGACATTAATGTACAGAAGTACCGGGTTGGTATTTTTAGGTTCTGCATGAGTGCCCAACCATTATCTTCTAATACAAGATTTTGATGTTAAGCTATTTTTGTAATAGAGATGGATCTTTTGTTTCAAATGGTGGGAAGTTATGTGCTTAATGATTGTAGGGGTTAACTTGTATTTTTTTTTAAACACTTTCTTCAAATCCTGAAAGTCAAACAGTGTATTGTAATGCATAGCTCCATGGACTCTTAAGTTATTCCTTAACTGTAGCCAGGAAAACATAGTAGTTGAAGAGCTGCAGTATTCCATGAGTTGGAGAAGGAAGATGTTAGCAGTTGTGTGTTCAGTTTCTGTTTATAGCATCTGACTAGTAGCATTGTGGTAAGTGCAGTACTTGCCTGTACAGAGAAGTTGTATTAGAAAATTGTTGATGGATTTTTACACTTAATTTGTCATCTGGCATCTTCCCTGCAGCAGAGAATGCTGCTCCATGTTATTTATGAAAGACTTTTAGATATCCTGTTTGATTCCATCTGTTTAATCTGGCCACCATATGCATGCTGTGAACTTGAACAACATAAGTCAATGCAAGGAAGATAAATTTGTTTCTAAATATTCTAGTATTTTTATTAGTGTTTTAAGGGAATTTATTTCTAATACTACTTTCACCAGTGTTATGTCCTTTAATAAATGTACTTTGGCTAGTGTTGGATTTCCAGTGTTTGTGTGGTGTAAATTAGAGACTAACTGGAAGTAATGAAAAATTTTGAATGGAGATAAAAACCGGTTTTCCTAAAATAATTTTAATAAGCAGTCAGACAAACAGAGAAAAGGAGTTTGGTTGATGATTGCTGTCTTTAGTTTTTGTGTCTTTCGATTATATAGTGTCTAATGTTGGGTGAGGCGTTTATTTGAAGGCCTGTCTTAGTAATGTATATATTTAACTTCTGCTTGGTTGAATGTACTATTTAAGTTGAAAGTCCTATTTAAATCCTAAGCATCTAAGTAAGGGGGAGGAGAAAGGAGCACAATACTAGATTTGAAGCAGTGTTTAAAAGAAGGAAAAGCAGGCTGGTTTCATGATAACCACCTAATTGTGCCCTTGGAAAAGCAGAATCCAAAGTCATGTCCTCATTGACTTAATTGCTGAAACACAACCGTCCTTCACAATATGGCTGTTACTGACATCAACTCTGTCGCCATAAAGGCAGCATTTTTATCTCTAATTGTATATTTAGAGGTGTCTCAGAGGAAGCTGCATATATAAAGTAGGCAAAATGCTGTCATTTAGTGAGAGTCCCTCAGTATTGGAAATTGTATTGTCCTGTAACTATTGATTAGATGCTATTTTGATCCAAGATAATGTCAATATTAAGGAGCCTGGCTTTTTGATAAATCAATTAACTGTCTTTGAAACTTTCCTTTAACAAGTATCCACTATTACTCAGTGAGATGCATTTTTTAGCTGAAGCAAGAAGAGTTTTAGGTTGGGTACTGCTGACACCAGTGTGCAGGACGAGGCGTTAGTAATGCTTGTTCCTTGCTTAATGCCCTAGTGTTACCTTTTCCTCAGTAATCTCCTGCAGTGAACTAATGGACAGTAATGGTTTCCAAAATTGTCCAGGTGTTAACAAATGCTTGCTTATTCATGCAGATAGGTTTCAAATGTTCCCCTGAACTGTTAACGTGTTCATCAATTTAAAATCTATTCATTTCTATTTGAAGAATAAACTTTTGACTGTGTACTTCTATGAAGGAATTAAAGTATTTCTCATATAGCATGTTTCCATAATGAAAGTTCTCTCCAATTTTAATTTGCAAGCATGTTAGTATAATTATTCCATTTTTAATAGGAAAAATATGGAAAGCATTGTAATTTAATTTTTTAAATGCTCAGAATTTTACAAAATTTAAAATACATTCTAAAATTCTTTGAAGAAGCTGAAATCTTGGTTTTTTTGTTTTTTTATTTTGACATAGATGTGTGGATGAACCGCCATTTGTGCTGTAACTTATAAAGGGCTTTTTGGGTTAGTCCATATATACTCAGTACCTTCTCTAGGTGCTGACTCATTTTTGGAGTTTTGAAAGAAAGCAATTAAGAATAATATTTGAACACTTCAAATATATTTTTCTTGGCATTGAGACTTTGTGATTAATACTTCTTGGCAAAATAATTGGAATTAAACTTGCCTTGGAAATAATAATTAAGATGGAGCAAGTTGACTCATTTCATTTAAGAAAGTGGACTAACTCTGCTGCTTGTTAACTCCTGGTGTTGTCAAATACATGTGGAGTGTTTGTGATACTCCTAACATATCTATTTTTGAGTCTAATTCTTTCCCAGAATTAGTTAGATGTTAGAATGTCTCTGTATATAGTGTTGAATGTCACTATATATTCTTCTCCTATTTTGACTGTAGTTTGTTAGCAGTTGTTTTATTTTGGACACTGGATGTGTTCCTGTTTAACTTCCTCTTGGGTACTGCTTTAGGTGTTGTGCTCTAATGCTGGTTTTTTTTTAATACATCTATTTATTACAAGACTTTAGAGACTATAAACCCATAAAGATATGAGTAGTAGGATGTTCCTTTTTTAATAAAAGTCCCCTTCTTGACATTTAAGTTTGGAAAGGATTTATTGCTATTTCTGCTGCTGATACGCTGTGTGACAGTCAGTCCATGCTTTTCTCTTCATGGACTCTCTTTGTTTTTATTTGTGAATCGTATATCCCTCTTCGTTTAATTCCACAATGCTTTAGGAGCCTTGAATGAGAGACGTTGTAGCAAGGAGTATTTAGGAGCAAGGAGTATTTTCAGTTAGAAACAGGTGTTTGTTTTGAATCAGAACTTGCTCTAGGACAATATTGACCCATTGACATGTTGTTTCCCAGGTGGTTCATCTAGAAGGAAATGTTTGTGGTGGGTGGAGGAAATCTCTTTCAATCAGAAGAGTTGCTATGCAATTAGAAGAGCAAGAGCTGCCTGCATTACACATCTGCGAGTCTCAGGTGGTTTTGCAGCACTCTCTTGATGAAGATAGGACCCCATTATTATCCATTATTCTGTGATGCAGTCTCTCCTTTGACTATTAATGTTCTTGTGTGACTAATTCAGGAAAGACCAGAAATCTTTCTGGTGAATGATTAACACTTCCTGTTCTGCTCAAGTGACTTGTAAGGACGGATTCAAAAGGTAAAAACAAAACCACAGTGATGTATATTACAGTGATATATGTTATTATATAGCAAATTGATGCACTATAGTATACTGAAAATTCCATCACTCAGTGGTACAACAAGAACTCCAGCGTTACAGGTTAAAATTCAGTTGCCTGAGCTGAAGTGCAGCTGAAATTCAGATAACAGAAAGTACTGATTGGTTTTGAAACTGCTGTAATTGGAATCCCAAAGTAAACAGAACTAGACCAGCACTTTGAGAAACTTAAGTCTCCAGTTTTCAGAGATTGTTACAATTTTTAAATTTTTTTTTGTTGCTGTGGTCCCCCCCCCCATATCATGTTTCCATCACACTCCTAGTTGCCATCGAGACAAAAAGTGATTTAGCTGCCTTCTTATTAGCATTCTTTTTGTCCTTATTATTTCAGTTTGCTGATTTAATAGTGGCTTTCTGACTTCTGCTAGCAAGGTGTTTGTTGCAAACTTCTATACAGAAGAGATGTTCTGGTTTTTAATTACTATTTTTGAGGGCTATTTAAGGCCACTAAACAACCAATGAATATTTAAATCAGTTTATAGTCCAAATGAATTTATACTTCTTTTAAGGTTACTTAGTAGAATTCTGACACAAGTGGAAGCTTCAAGGACTTGTATTTTTTGGCTGTCCATGAAGGCAGTTACAGAGGGGGGCATGGGAAATGGTGAGCATGATCCTCATCTTGGGGTTTTTAGCAGGTTAATCAGTGGTGCTTAACTTCCTTCTGCATAGTTTTCTTGTCCCTCATCATTCTGCAGGACAAATTCTGAAGATAAGTGTTACGTTTTTAGTAGCACAGCTGACTACTTAATTTGGAAAAAGTAGACCAGCTTTTGGAGGCGCAGGCATTTCTTCAGTATATGGAAAAGTTAATCTACTTGTTTCTAAGTATATACCTAGATATTACCTCTGTCCCCAAAATCAGTTTTGCCCATACCTTTAGGTCATCGTGGTTGCAGCAACGACATGAAAGATAAGTGTCTTCTACCAGCCAGGACAGGTGGCCTGATTTAATGTTTCTGTATTTTTTTCAGCTGTTTACATGTGTATGTTGTTCAGAAACCTGTTTCTGGCATGATATGTAGCAAACACTAAACGTGGTATTCTCCTTACCACAAAAGATTGAACTGTTCAGTTTGTACCATCTAGAAGCTAGAGATGTGTTTAAATCACTTTGAGTCTAGTTGAGTTAGGCAAGTGTAAACATTTTCTTTGAAAGGGTATAGATGTCATTTTACTATCCCAAAATAGAGCAAAATCATCTACATGAGTTGACTGGAGAAAAATGATGCTTAGCTGAAAATCCAAAGTTGTCATCTACCAGTCTACTGTTTGCACGGGGTAGGATGTTGAGTAAAAGTTTTGGGAAGTAAGAGGGCAAGAAAACAATGTATGTTAAGTTAGTAATTTACATATTTGCTATTCATTAGTTTAATAGCTGAAGACACTTTTTTTTTTAGTTCTGTTACCTATCATTAAATTTCCTAGGCTTCTGTCATGCATTAGTGTAAATGGAGAGTGATAAAAGATTCTGTGGGCTCCTTTCAGAAGGGGCCTTCCATGTGTAAAGGATGCAGCTGAAGAAAGTGCACGGTTTTATGATGATAAGCCTAAAGTCAGGCAGAATCATGGAAACATTGATTTTTCTTTTTTATTTTACTCGAAGACTAGAGATGATTGAAGAGTTATGGGCTGATACTGCTGCTCGCTTAATTTTTAAAACTCATTTGAACTCCTGCTTCTGTTTAGGATTCAGCATTAATTTGACATAGTTAATGAAGCACTAGAATAAAGCAGTTTGCAGCTGCAGCCTCTCACAGTGGTTAGGTGGTTAAAACTTGCTTGTTGTTCCTGTGTACTGAGAAGGTTACGCATAGCTTGGACTAGAGTTCAGGATGAGGTAAGGTTTCGGGGCTCATTTGTGTTACTTGCTGTTAATGATCACTCTGCTTGCTCACCGTGCCTTGCCTGAGATTGCCTTCAGAGATGCATAAAAAGCTGCTCTAACCAAAGAGCCTTTGCTGTTTGCATGCATGCGAATAAAATATTTAACTTGGCCCTGATTTCCTGCTGGCGGAATTGGATGAAATAAGTGCACTGATTGTGATTTATTCCCTCAGTCTCCATTATTAGAGGAAAATAAGAAGTTGAGGCTTGTTCCCACACTTTCTCTGTGTTATTCCAAAATAGGAAAGTGGTGAGACTAATATAATGGTTTCTGTAAATGCTGTGATACCCTTGTTTTTGTTTATGTAAATAAATCTAGGCTGTCTACTTTGAACACTTAGAAAATAGTAAAAGCTACCTTGTGAAAATGACAGCTGTGAAGATTACAGTTTACATTAATCTGGATCACTGAAGATGGAAAAGCCAAAATACCACTTGCTGTAAAGGTTTCCTTCTCCTGTCATGGGATGAAGGATGTGGGATGAAGGATTTTTTTTTTTTTCACTAGATGTTTAAACCCCTTGAACTTTAAAGCAAAATATGCATGCTGAATTCTTTTTACCCTGGTAATTGAAATGCAGTTGCCTGAGACCTGGGAAGTGTGCCATGTGAAGTAGGAGGAAGGCACAATGCATTATGTAGGGAGTCTCATCCCCCATCTTCACATCTGGCTGACTCCCTTTCTAGAAAGTGCTGTTCTCTGACCTGTCAGCCACTGAAAGGCACGTGCAGCAGCTCATTTCTTCCATTTCCCATGGAGAGATGACCAGTGCAGACTTAGTGGAGAAGAGCGAGCTGCCCGTACAGCTGGTCCATGCTGCCTTCTGTAGCTGTGGTTTTACTTAGGGGGCTTTCACCTGAACAGCAGTGGAACAGAGCTCCTGACTCAGCTTCCAAGGCACCGTGTGAAAAAGACTGTCTAAAAACATCTGTCCACAAGCACTCGAGAATAAATTTAGGCTGGCAAAACTTTAAAGGAGATAGAAAAGGGAGAGGGTAAAGCTTGTTCACATTTTGATTATTCCTTGTTGCCTTTTCTTCTAAGTCCTCTGAGTACAAAAGAAAACCTAGGTATTTTTATTTTTGTCAACGAAAGAATATAATAGTTTTGGGTGACCTTGTTCTGTCTGTCCTCCAGCCATTAAATTTTAGTTCTGCTGCACTTGCATAAAGGCTTTAGTTATAAATTTATAAGGAAAATGTCAAGTGGCTAGTCACAAAGTGTGATCTATCCTATTATGTAGACACTGCAAACTTCTCCACATACTGCTTAAAACTCTTTAGAAAAAAACCTCACTGCTTATGTGCAATTGAATTATGACAGCAAGAAACACATTACAGAGTGGTAAGCACCAATGCTTTTTCCAGGTTTGCTTTAGATCTTAGGGGAGTCAGTAGGACATTGGAGGGTAAGGTTTAAGATATTTGAGAGATCCTGATAATTTATTTACTTAAAAGAGGCTGCTTATGGGTTTTATGTAGTTTAAAAGTACTTATCTTCAGTTAATTGTAGGAATTAACAGAACTTGCATGTTTGAAATGCAGAAGTGGCCTGATGTAGATCAGTCTATTTAAATTTGAGAGTTTGGATTTGTGGGTCACTGATTAGCTCAACAGATTTGGTTATGTCGAAGTTGTTTCCAAACAAGACTTACTGCTGTTGCTAGCACATTTGATGATTGACCTGAACACTTAGCTAACCCCCCTGTGGTTTAGCATGCATAGTGTTTACTTAGTTGCATTTCTCATTAGTTAGATGCTGAGAGGAAATGAGATTAGCAGGTTTTATTTATGTTTTGGCAGATTATTGTATAACACTTTCTTGTACTGCTGCATTGCTAAGATGATAAATAGGAAATGCTGGGTTTTTCGAAAAAAGAAAAGCTTCTACTTGTTTGTTTGAGCTTTATGTGATTTGTTACTATTTGCAAGTGATAGCCATGTACATCCTGCTTTTCAGAGCTGCCACAGAGAGACTGAAATGTAAGATAAATACGTTTTTCATTAATACTTCCATTCTACTAAACCTAAACTTGGAACAGCAATCACATGAAAATATTTATTTGTACTTTAGGCACACAAAGAGTTCCCTAAACTGGAAAAATAATTTGGCAAGTTGACATTATGCAGAATTGTCAGCTGTTAATAAATCAATGTGTTCTGCACTAGAATAGTTCAAAATCATAAAATGGAATTGCTTTCCAAAGCACGTAAAAGACGTGTGATACAACTTAGACCAGGAAATACCTGTGTCTTGTAGAGATACAAATGAATTTGGCTACAAAATTATGAAGTTGGGAAAAATGCAGAGGAGATTGAGAATCAAATTATTTGTTATCCTACTGCAAACATAAAGGGAGATTTGTGAATGGAAGGTATGTATGAGGAATGCTGAATGATCTCTGCTTGTTATATCACTTGCTACTTACAGGAGCAAAATTTGCATGATGACTGAGTAAGAGCAGAGGGCAGGGTTGCTTGCACACTGTACAACCTGTGAGGAATCATTTGAGTTCAGTTTCAGAGGAAGCACAGAACAACTTTTTGTTGCAGTGAATGGGTATTAACAAACTCCATCTTTGGGAGACAAACAGTAAGAAAGAAGTAAAGCTTTATTTTCCCTCTCATGTCATTAAGAGGAGTGAGGATGATGCTGAAGAGCATAAGGTTGAAAGAGATTTGTGAGAAAAACAGCTAAAATTTCTCACTACACCTTGGAGCATGAAAATGGAAAAATACTACTTTACATTGATAGAAATCATGAATCAATGGGTATTTTTGTTCCAGAGAGTTTTACAGTCTCATCTTCTGGGTTTCTCTTGCTGAGGTTGTTTTTGTACACCTTCAAATATTGAAAAGCTTAAGACTGATGTAAACACAGCTGAATTCTGATATAGAATCATAGGATCTGTTGTATTCTTTTCCTTGTGCAACTTGAGTTTTGATTATTTCCTGGGAGGGCCTTTTATCTAGTTAAAGATGCCCTGAAAATAACATGATCAGGTTAAAACCAAAAAGAACTCATTATCTTTCATGAGTAACAAAGCAAACATAATTCTTGTAACTGAGCATCCTTCACTGAAAATCTAAATATAATAAATTATTTCAAAGCATTTAAATGACTTGTGTGTTAAACCCCCTTGAGACTCAGGAGCCTTTGAAAATGTTACATTACCATCCATACTTAACGTAATGTGATCAGTGATTGTAGGTTTGTAGGACTGAATCCAGAGCCAGAACTGTGGTGAATATCTTAGTGGGGTGATTTAGTTCAGTAGCAGAGTCAGCATTTGATAGGTTTATGTATTGACTTGACCTAAGTGCATTTACAGTGGAGTTGTGTAGTTCGTTTCTTTTAGAAAACATGTATATGTTTATTATTGAACCAACTTCTAACAACTCTGAAAGGAGTTACATACTGGAATAAATAATACAGTTTTACATGTTAATCTTTTCCCCAACTGGCAATGCAACTGAGTGAAAACTGTTTTATATGCAATCTGTAGTTCACATTCAGTCTTGGTACTAAAATTTCAGAATATTTTAAAGAAGGAATGCCATTAAGGAAGATAACTAACTATAGTTCTGTTCCTAGTTTGCATATCTGAAAATAAGTAGTAAATACATGGTGACATTAATATTTTTGAATACCAGTGTGAAATGTTTTTCTATGGCTGTGGACAGGAGTGCAGTTATTTTCATTGTAGTTTCACGATAATTATTTAATAATTTCTTAAGGCAGGTTTTGGTTTTTTACTTCTTAGTGGTTACTCTTTTATGTGTTTAATTATTGACAGAGATTGTCTTGTGTGTGTACAAAAATATAAATGTTTTCACCATTAGTAAGATGCATCACTCCACAGTAACCTACTATTGTTTCTGATCACAATCTGTTTTGGAAGAAATACTTTATCAGCGTTATGTTCACATTCTGTTTGTGACTATTTTTTTGACAGACCCTGTAGCAGTATACCAAATCTTTGCATCTTTTGACTTATTTTCAGTTTTGAGTTGGAAATTACTTCAGGTATTTGTTGTGCTTCAAAAAGTACGGTAATTTTTCTTTGCAAAATGTTGCAGATTTGTTGCATGAGTATGTTTACAGCCTGCAAAATGGTCTACAAGTTCGAGTGAAAAATTTGGAAATCCTAAATGTAGTGGGTCCATTCTGTTGCATTTTAGCTCCTATACGAATTTCTCTGCAGCCTCATTGTGCAATATGTTTCAAGTATCTCATGGAATCTGGCAGCCCTGGTAGCAATAGGATTTTTCCTCAACAGAGTAATCAAATAAATTGTTTGAAGTAGGGGACAGGACAGGATTACTCAACACCTTGACTAGTGTGGGGGAATAATTTAGATGATGGTAATGGAAAAAAAAAGTGTTTCAAATATACTTAAGTTTGGGTATCCTGAATCAGCAGGTTTTCAAATTCCCGTACTTCCTTGTTAAATTCAGAGGAGAGGTGTCAGGGCAAAAAAACAGGGACAGCTGTCATTAATATGCATGTTTGACGTTCAATCCTGTGAACTTAAAAGGTATTTGGAATATTTTTGCTTTTACCAACAGTGTTTGCCATAAAAAATGCACCCAAAAAAAGCCCATCTAGATTCAGTGAGATGTGGATACCTATAGTGGGTAAGAAATAGTCCCTGAGCCCAGACAAGCTGTAAGCTCTGACATTCCAGGGTGTGATGTTTGATTCAGTACAGTTTCAAAAGCCTCAATATCTTGGAAGATGAGTCAGTAATGAAAAAACCACATTACTCCATCCTCACAAATTCTGTTTTTGTAATTACATATGGTATCAAAAGAACGTAAAGCTCTCATACAACACAGCTTTTATGGAGAAGGCTAATGTTTTTGGGGATGTTCTGCCTTCCCCTAAGCAGCCTTTGAATTATTTGAGACACTTCTGTAAAATCATACAGCTTTTTTTCTTATTGTGCTATAAATGCTAGATGTGCAGCTGCAATCACTGACCTTCAGCTGTATAATGGTAAGATGAAAATTCAAAACCTTTGGGCCTGATATAGAAGTGCATTGCTTTGCACGTCAGGGAAACTTCACTGGAGAGTGAAGACCAGAGTATTCAACTGAGGATTTCAATTCACAGGATTTTATTTATTTATTTATTTATTTTTAAACCATAGATGCAATACTTCTATTCCAACTGAAAGTGATGATTCAAAATAAGATGCTTACCTTTAGGGAACAAAAAGCAGAACAAGGAAAGACAGATATGACAGTCTGTCCCATTGACAGCTGAGAGGTAAGAGGCAGGTAGTTCAAAAACTTTTTTTTTTTTTCTTCCTTTGAACCATTTTGTCACTGTTATTGAGGAGGCTTCTGGATCTTGTGCTCTGGGATGAAATGTTCATGGTGTATTACAGGAATAAACCTTGCCCACATTGTATGACCAGTTTTAGTATAGGTGTTATAAAGGAGAAATGAAACCTGCAGCATAGTTATGGTTCTCTTGGACAGTAGCAAAAATACAAAACTGAATATAACTTTTATTCCTCTGAAACTACTAAGAGTGATGGTTGCTGTAACTGATGGGTAAACTATGAACGGTGATTTAGTTAAATGCAAGCTAGAATTCTGTTTGCATCTTGAAGCTTTAGGAAAGTGTTGGTCACTGATTCACAAATAGTAAGAAAATTTAGTTTTAATAGAAAAATAGAGAAAGATAGCTGGGGAAATGGGAGGATTTGTGGATTTTTGCAGAGGTTTTTGGGGTGGTTTTTGTTGTTTTTTTTTTCTTTTTTTCCCCTAGAATGAGTATTGTAACAGGAAAGAATATTGTTTCATAATTGTAAGGCATTTTATTTCAAGTGTGAGGGTTTAGTGTGTGTTTAGAAAGTTGTCTAGAGAAAATGGCTTTTAAGCAATATATCTTTATATTGCTTTGTATTCTTACTTTTCGAAAGCCAAGAGCTGACTGCTTGAGCTTATGGTTTCTAGTCAGTTTAGGGTTCCAGACAGCACATTTCACAAGCCATAAATTGGCAACATTAGCAGTATACTAATACAAATATACCTATATATTTCTTTATCTATCTATCCATCTATAGATGCATATTTGTGTCTCGGTGGAGCGTGGTGCTAATAATGCCAGGGTTGTGGCTTCGATCCCTGTATGGGCCATTCACTTGAAGAGTTGGACTTGATCATCCTTGTGGTTCCCTTCCAACTCAGACTATTCTGTGACATGTGTATATTTATATTTCTCTATATATCTCACTTACACTGAAGCCATGGACCTTAGTGCTTTCTAATTAACTTGAACATTTAATCTGTTGTAGTGACTTTAGCAAAGAAGCTGCATTACCTTTTTGTAAGACATAGGGAAACAAAATTCCTTGTGTGATGCATAGAAAATCAAAAGCTTTATCAATGTTTAGAAAGTCCAATAATTACCATTCTCAGATGACCTGCAAATGAAATTTGCAGGAGAGAAAAATTCTGGAGTCTGAAGCCCCAGCCATTTGAAAATACTAAGCCACTTACCTTTTTAAAAAGGGACTGCTGAAAGAGTCTCGCTTGCTTTTTTCTGTTGTTGTTTTAACCTTTATAGAGACACTTAAAGACTTGGAAATTTATCAGTAGTACTGCTGGAAGTGTCAAACTTCTACTTTGCTTCTGCTGAAGTTACTAAAGTCTCAAGAGCAGAAGTGGGAGCTCCTGCAAACCTTTACTGAGGGAGCAGGAAGTGAGTTGAAATCATGATTTTATTCACTTTGGCATTGCTGAAGCATTTTGTAAATGACTCTCTTATTCTACTTAAATATAGTGAATATTCATATTTGTTTTTCACATTCTTTCCTCGGTGATAATACCTCCTAATGTGTTCACTCTTTCACCTTCCAATTTGCTAGTTTAATTGTGCTGAAAAGAGAAGCAAGAAAAAATAGACCAGGATTCTTATAATACACTGTAAAAAGGAGGCAAACAGATACATTTCTGTGTAATTTCTCATATTTTCTTTTCTACACTGGGTAAATGTTCTGGGTTGTTTTGCATACATGATACTGAATCCTGTAATATGGCAAGTTGTAAGATTTATCCTATTTCCTTTAATATAGTATTCATCATTTCCCCTTCTAATAACACAAAAGACCACCACATCAATGAGTGTATTTGATTACTGAATGCTAATTTTGTTGAGTGGTGTTTCTTCCCTATAGATTCATTTGCAGACATGAGCATTTGCAGTCTAAATTGTCATATAGTAGTGCCCACTGCAGATGGCATTCACTGCAGCCTTGCAATGCAAGTGTAAACAGGTTATGATTTAACTTGGATTTTGTAGAGCTGAGGGTTGATATTCTGAACTTGCTGTAAGTCTTGTTGGGACTCACCCACTGGTACTGAAGTGTGGTAGCCTGCTTCTGTAATACATTTCCTTTTTTCATTAGATTCTCTTTAGTGTTTCTAGTAGTTCAGCTGATTCCGTGTTTACAACAGCGGAAACCCTCATGTGCTGATAGTTTGAGCTGTAGAATGTGTCACAGATGTTAGAGTACCTGGACAATTATAAATGTTCACTGCAAACTAGCAGAGACCCAGAGGATGGATTTTGTAACACAGGCAGTACGCTAACTCCTGCCTGTGTGGGTACTTTTCTGTGATGCCACATCATTTTAGGGATGCTAGGTGCAACCCATGGGTGTTAGACCAATGGTATATTTGAAGGTATATCGAGTCATAACCTTTTTTTATTAAATAAACAGTAAATGTAATTTTCTGACCTTGGTTATGTGTGAAGGCTAAGGGGAAGTGAGCACCATCTAATAAAAGATGAGCAGTCTCTCCCCAACTTCCTTTGCTGTTTTTGTTGCATATAAATAACTGGTTTTGTATTGCCATGTCTGATATTTTTTTTATTTTTTAAAGTTCTCCAGACTTTTTAAGCCAAGAGCTAAACTGAGATTTGGAGTCTGGTCCACTTTCCCTTAGGAGGTCAATTAGATACACTGGAACAATTTTCCAGTTCTTCACAGGATGTGCTCAAGAAAAGACAGGTGGAATATTTACTATTAAATAGCCTCCTGTATTAGTGACACAGCTGGTCTTTCTTAGAAACACTTTTGATTTAACCCATACCTAGCTTATACCATGAACGTCTCTCAGGAAAATAAGTGCTTTTAAGAATGCTTAAGAATTATATGTACAAGATATTTTCAGAGTTGGCTGTAGTTACATACGTATCACAACGCCTGCATTATTTCTTTTGCTCCCAATTCACCCTAATACCTTTAAGAAAATAAGGGTTAAACTTCTGATTAGAGAGTATTGTTGTTGTAGATCTGACTGTCTCCTCAGGTGGTAATCAAGTAAATAACAGAGTTTGATGTTCATGCCACTGGTTCCAATTTAACAAATCCTAGGAGTTCCTGGGTTTGATGGGTGGTAGCTGGAAGTTAGCCCATGTGTAAGTGATTGGAATATGCTTGTAGTAGATTGTGAGCAGTGCTGATTGACAGCATGAGGAATGATTTGTTCTGTGTCAGGGATAACAGCAGCAGCATTTACAGTGATGAGTGTTAGTTAAAATTTCAGATAGTGGGTCCTTTAGGCCTGAGATGACAGGCTGTATGGAAAAAGATACCTGAAACATACCTGTGAATCTGTTCTTTTCCCCTGATCCTTTCTCTGCTTCTGTGGGTACAGATGCTCATACTGGAATATAAGAGATTGATTTTCAGCCATGCTGCATTTGAACATGCAGGGAGAACAATTCTTGATCACCATCAGAAACAAAACAGTTGAGGACTCTGACAAGATCCCCAGCACCTGGATATTTTAAATAAGTATGTTTTATTGGCATAAGTATAGTAACTACCCAATCTGAATATGTGGAAACAAATTGCTGTAGTTTCCTTTCAGAATTTTGAGAAATGTAGTTTTATGTAATACTTTGAAAAGGTATGGAGAGTTGAGAGATGCAAAAACAAGAAACTCAGAATAATCTAGCATAAAAATGCCAGTGTTCCATTAGGATATTGTGACACTTGTCTGATAGATCCAATTCAGCACTGATGCTATCTGGGTTGTTTTTTGTGTACTGTGTTCATTCTGTTTCAGTTCTTATGGAAGATACCTCATGCTGTTGACTTCTTGATCAATGCCGTGACAATAGTAGTGACCATATAGCTGCAAAAGAGAATGGAAAGATTTTATTGGTCTATTTAAAAGACAAAAGGAAAAGCATCTGTATAATAATTAACATTTATGTGTTAAGACTCAAAATACTTTCATTTAATTGTATCCTTTTGTTTCATTATTTACAGAGAAAGTTAAACATGCAAACATTTATACAGTAAGCTTTCCCGTAACAGAGAGTTCTTCTTCTTCTTCTATCAGGTATTTGTTTGAAGAGTTTCAGTTTTCTCTGTGGAAGAAATTAATAAACATAGACTAGTAATATGTCAGTTTTATTGAGTGAGTCAGGTACATGTTGACTTGAATTAACATGTGATAAAATAAAATAGCAAAGACCAGAATACTGTCCACTAAAACAATGCATAGGGTTCTCTTCATCCCTGTTTTGAAAAAGCTTTACTACAGTAACTTAATAAACTTAGTTCTTCTGTATTAGAACCAAATTGTATGGCTACAATTACAGAAAGACCAGTAGCCCGACTTATAAGCTAACTGTAGTCAATGAGATTTACTATAATAGTAATTTAGTATTTGCTATTGTATCAGTGATAGGCAGGTTTAAAATCTGCATTTAGCAAATAACTTTTTTTTTCTCCCTCTAGAATTGTAGTGGAGTATTTAAGATGCTTTTTCTTCCTGAAAAAACTTGGAGTACTATTTCTATTGTAGTTGCTCTTGGAGCTCCTGCATTTGCATTCAGAATGCTGAAAAAAGCAAGACATGGACACTGTGGTGCATGACATTATTTTAAGGTTGTTTCCTGTTTTTCAACCACAAATTCTGGACACTATGGCTCAAGTCATTTGGGCTCAGGATGTTTATTATAATCTATATTTTAATGTGTAGTTCTTTAGCTGAGTTAAATTTATTTTAAGCATTTTTCTATTCAAAGTAAAATTGAGAAGAGTTTTCAAATAACATAGCTGGATAAAGTAGAGTTGAGGCAGCTGTTCCTCCTGGGCATGTGGATCATAGGATTTGAGGGAAGGAGCACATTTACTTGCAGTTCAGTTACTGAACTCTACCACATTGTTAACTCATTAACTTTCCAAAATCCCTTACTTGAAAAAAGAATGGCATTGAGCAGCGTTCCCTGGGTCAAGCTCAGGTCTTGGAAATTGTGTTGAAAATGTAGGAAGGAGCTGAGAGTTTCAGACTTTAAAATATCTTTCATGTTTAGTGTTTTAATAACAGCTTAAGAAAACCTCAAAACCAACCAACCAAAAACCCCAAAATAACGTTCCCCTTCCCCCATAAAAACCTACTCAGTCTTTCAAGGACTTCCATTTCATTCTGGATTTCTTAACTGCAGATTTCCATACCCTCTACACCCCCACTTTGGGATTTATCTTTTAATGGACTGATCTGGAATGTTTCATAGAGCATACACTGCTCATAACAAGTGAAGGGTCTTGGGGCTGAAGGCAGTTCCCATGGCCAGCATTCACTGTGTCGTAGAAGCTCGTGAGAAGGCAACTTTGTACTGAACAGTGCTGAAAAGAGGATGCTGCTTTGTATGAGCTATCAGTGAAGCTGTAGGTCCCAGCCTATGAAATGTCACGTTTCACTGAACTAATTAATGGTGGTTAGTGTATAACTGCTTTTGTATTTCTTTACCTGTGCTTGTGCCTGGGTGCACATGAGAAAGAAAAAAATTGCACCTTCTTCTATGCTCAGTTTCATGTCTTGCTTTGTATAAGTCTCTGTTATTATCAGCCTAATTCTTGCTTAAAGTGTTTTGGGGTTTTTTTGAGAGCTTGTTTGCTTTTTGAAGTGGTATTGCCAAACATGTTTGTGTTGGTTTATTCCTTAACTCTTTGTTGTTCTAAATTTTACCTGATTTATTTAGTCTTTTTCAGACTCTTCAGAAGTTGAATGTTTAACACATAAATATTGTGAAGGAATTACTTATAAGCAGTTTTATGCTGGTTAGAAGTGCTGTATTGGTTGGAATTATGCTGAACTGTTAGAAAACTTCAAAGTTACTTATGACAGGATATCTCTTCTCAAGGTTTAATATCCAAAGTGTTGTTCTGAGCCAAGACTCTGTGTAATGTGTTGGTCAAAACATTAGTTCATAACATTTCTGCAGTATAGCAAGAGAGTCACACTCTGTTTCTTTACTCTGGGATGGTTCTTTTTAGGGTGGGAGCCTCTGTTCATTACCTGATAAATGCAAAATCTGGTCCAGACTTCCACATGAGAGCTATTAGGAAGTTCACCAAAATTTTGGGGTGACCAAGATGAACATGCAAACCTGCTTGTGCTAAGAGTAGGATAGTCTTGGATGGTTTATTCCACTTTTAAAAGTGACTTTTTATGTGGTTTTTTTTCCCCTACTTTTCTCTTATTTTTCTTCAATTGTAACAGCAGGGCAGAATTGTTTTCTGACAGTGTAAGTAGATCTGCTTCAAGAAATGTTTTGTTTAGTTAACTGGCAGATTGCTCAAAGTGTAGGCATAATCTTAATACAATTCATTTCAAATTCCTGAGGAAGAGCTGAAGTTCTCTTGTTTTCTAAAATAGGACCATGAGGTATAGCTACATTTTCACACCCGAGAACTGCAAATGTCTGTGTGTAGTCAATCGGATGTAGAGGCAGCACTGACCAAAGTAAGAGGCACATTGCTTCTTGACTGTGCAATTGGGTACAAGGCAGGCTAGGCTGGAAGAAAGTGAATTTCCCATGGTGAATGTCCAGCTAAACCTTTGGGGACTACTGAAACCTGTTTTAGAGGGGGAGGAGGAAAAATGCCTGCTAACATCTATACTGGTAGCTTTTTCAGACGTGTTTCTGAGCAGTTTAATAAGATAGGATTGCAGGCACCTTGTCAAAATTCTTAAGCTGCAAGTGCCACAATTCTACCATGGTGTGCAGTTCCAGAAGGGTTCAATAACTAAGGAGTGAAAAGAGCCATAAAAGGGAGTTTGTCACTCATTCACAAAATACTGCTGCTTTTTGGGGTTCTCTAGGCAAGTGAGAGATCCTGCTGGACAATCTGCTCATTACAAGATAGGACATAGCTCCTTACCCATCTCAGAATAGTAATGCTTTCTTACTTTGTCCAAGGGATACTCTTTCCTCTTTGTTTTGGCTGCTTTATTTCTGAACCTAGCTTTCTGTGCTTTTTAACTCAGAAGTGAATAGTCAAAATAATAATTGAGATTATGACTCAACCTGTCAGATCATTTGCATATAGTGCACCTTCAGGTGCTTTCTCTCTCCGTGTTTGGGATGGTCAACACTTGAAACTCCTTTTTGCTTGACTAATGTTTGACTTGTTAGAAATGAAATGTAGACCCCTGCAACAAAGTACTTTGTTTTGTAATTTTCATGTTCTGCTAGCTTTTGAGAGACTACACATGGCACATTACTAATACCAGACTATATTAGTGTGATTTGTTAATACTAGTACAAATAGCATCTTTAAACCAGTTTACATAACTTGTCCTTTTAAATGTTACTTGACATGAACAGTACAGTCTTGGAAGTACTTTGCAAAGCTGCTCCACTCTCCCCCCCACCAAGAGTTCAAAAGTTCTAACCATTCTAATTATAATGGCAGGCATTGTTAAGTATACTTTTGCCATAGAAAAATAACTGATTAAAAAAATCCAATGCTTCTCTATGCATTTGCATAGAGAACTGACATACTGGGCTTAAAATGAGCAAGGACCACACATTTTCCTACCTTCAATGCTAAATCTGGCAGTTCAGGTCAGGAAGTATTTTAGGAGGGTTTCCTGGTGAGGTTTGATACGTAATTACCCATACCTTTAAGTCAAGGTACAAAACTGTTTATTTCTTGAGGTTTCTTCCAGCTGCCTTTTTTTTTTCTAAGAGGGCTTTACTATTTGATATCTATTTACTGATCCGGTGGTAAAAGGAATAACAGAAATGGAATAGATTTTTGAGTGCTGCGTATCAGCAGAGCATTTATTGGAGTGTCTGATCTGAAGAAAAAGATAAAGTTAATATCTCATATTGTAAATCTCAGGAGGATGATTGTTTTGTCATAGGGCAGCGTTAGTTATTACCTGCAATACACAGAAAAATAATATTCTTGAGGAACTGGTGGAAGGTGGGTGGATCACAACTTTCAAGTTTTATTCCTACTTCACTAAAGGCCTCTTCAGCTCTCTTAGAATTCCAGCCTTTTAATTGTCCTCTAAATAGGAGGCTACACATCTTCTTGGAAAAGGTTTTGAAGAGTTGTCAGAGGAATGTTTGGTATATGATTTTGCTGCTGAGATTTTTTTTTTTTAAAGTGTAGAGTTGTGTATTCATGGGAATATGAACCATTTAGCTTTGACTGGCGGGCAGCAGCATTGTAAGCTCAGCTTGAAACCCAGATGAATCAGGTCTAAGTTCTCACATCCTGTCTTAGCTAGTTTGGATGCACTGGATTCTTTTGCAGTTTATTTTAAGAATTGTTGGAGAAGGCTTTCAATGAAAACTGTATCAGTGTTTTTGTGTATTTTGCAAGATTGAGCTACTTTACTGTGAATTTTCCACATTCTCCCCTCACACTTGTGTGTTTGTGCGCTTTTCTGGACTAATTGTTGACTGAGCACTTCAGTGTCTTTGTATATTTAAAACATAAAATTCTTTCAGCACAGAGTTTTAAAAGGATGCTTTAGTGTATCCACTGAAAAAAAATAAATTAGGATCCAGCTACTTCATTGGGCTACATCAGCATATCTTTTGAGTGTGGAAAGCTGCCAGAAAGGCACTGCACTAGTACACTGAAATGTTCCTGAGGTTTGCCCTCCGTTTCATTTCAAATTGAGGTATGAACTTGTGGCTCACTAACTGAAGCATTGTTTTCAGCAGCTTACCAAAAATTTTTAGATGATAAGCAACATTTAAATTGTGGTGAAAATGAGAAGTCCAATGCCAGAACACTGATGTTATTAAAGCAAAACCCCTTATGGTAGTTGTAATCATAAAAAAATGTTACTGATAACACTTTTGTAATTGAACTAGAATTCTTAACACTGAGCTTATAGATATAGAACAGATGATGAAGTAGAGGATTTTGAATGCATTTGTGAGATATTTAATTTCAAATTTTAGTTCACTTAAAAATCTGTTTCTGAATGCATGTGACTTGCGTTGCTAAGTTCTCTGTAGGTCCACCTGCATTTGCCATGGTCCAGTTATGCTCTTTTATTTGAAAGGAATTTGGCCTGCATCATTCATGAAGAATAATTGAACTACCTCAGTTTGGAAATGTGAATAATTGTTTAAACTGCCCAAAAAACTTGCCTGTATTCCTTTCACAAGATCATAAATTACAGAGGACCTATAAATATCAAATACGCAGCATATATGAAATCTGTAAGGTGACTTCTGGTTTAGAAAAGTAAAATGGCTTTCTTCAGAAGCTAGTGTACAGGATATATAGAACTTGCAGAGGACAACTGAGGATCTTACTAACACAGCCTAATTAACCTCCCTCCTGTTCAAGGTGAAGCGTTAGATGCTCTAAATGAATGATGAAAAGTGTCAGGGAAATACAGACTTGGATCGATTTTCTTTTAATAATAAATAATCCTTCTAATTTATTTGGATGAAAGTAAATGTGTCTGCTATGGTTTTGCTTTTGCTGTGTGCCAGGATTCAGCTCAGAGTGAATTCTTAGCAGAGGTCTAAGGCTTTGAAAATTGCTTTCTAATGGAAATGGTGACAGATCATTAACTACAGTAGTGTAAATGCATTGATTTAACATATGTATAGTCGTCCTAAGTTGCAAAATGCATGACATAGTATGTGCTGAGCATATAGGGAGCATCTTCAGTTTTAACTAGGGAATGACATGATTCATATTGTGTTAATCTTTCTCAAACATACGGCCCCTGACAACGTTGGACAGGTATCATTCAGGGGCTGAGATGCATTTGTACTGTAGTGACACTGTGATCCCACTGTAATTGCTGTGCTGGAAGGGGACCAAGAAGCATTTAACGTGCTGCATTTAATCACCAGTGCAATTACAGTGACACTGAAGTGGATACGTTTTCCTGCTACCAAGTCATAGCAACTCCTGAATCGTAACAAACCATTACTAGATATGCTGGAAGGCTTTGTTTCCAATAAAAATGCAGAACCTGGGATTCTGTAGTCATACTTAATTAGCATCTGTGGTTTTAATATCTTTAAAATTAAATGTGTAATGCACATATGCTACATTTTTTCTCCAAAATCCTTACTCTTCCGTCATCAAAAGACAGATGAACTAAAATTAGTTTCAAGAATTATGATTATTCTAGTGCTGTTTTTCAAGATTTGAAAATACATACTTGTAGTAGAATCATTATTTATTTTTACTCTGATGCAGCTGCACAATTCTTGTTGTTGGTGAGCATCTGCACTAATAACACTAGTTCATCATTGCCTTAAAAAGTCTAGGTGGGATGCAGGTGAAACCGAGCGTTTTGTGTTGCCCTTTGGTACTTGTGTAGAGTAAAGCTGGTATTAGTTTTTAGTGTTTCTGGTCTCCTTTTGTTTTTTCATCTTAAAGATGGGATAGGGATGCTATGAAGCACCAGACCAGCTGCTGGAAAATGGAGTATTTTGTTACAAAACGTTCATTATTTATTAGATGTGCCTGTCTAAGTTTCTTGGCAGAAGGTTGTTTTTGGAGACTGAGTATCTTGAGATCAGTCACATTTTGGTATGCTTCTTTTTGACTCTCTTTGGCTGCACAAAATTTCCATATGTAACTTGTTCTTGACTCTTCAAATTGAGATTGTCTTTTGATTCTGTTTATTCTGATCAGCTGCTGTGCATCTAACAGTTGTGTCTTCGAGATTTAGGGCTAGAATTCAACTGCATTCTCTGAACGTGGTTTTGTGTTGATAGTCATTTACTGGGAGAGGGGGAAGGAAAACAGCTCCCAGTGAAGACTGAGTAGAATGTACATTGATTTGGATGGTACCTTGCAATGATATCCTGTAATATGGCAGGGAATTACAGGAACAATTGGCAGTATAGAGCATAAAGTTAAGTTTATAAGATGAGTGCTCTTAGTGGAGCACGTAAGGCCACTTCACACCTTCCTAAGAATGTACTGGAAGTACCATATGAATATGGAATCAGGGAAGCACTCTCTTCAGTTTTCTTAATTAGTTACATATCAGTTGTACGTGATACGAGCACATGCAGGATTTGAAGTATGTGATTTTTGCTATTTAATGCCCCTTGCTGGCTCTCAGTTTGCATTATGCACCTTTAACTGGAGGTGCAGATGTGCATCTCACCGAGGCTGGGTCCTTACGGTGGTCTGTGTGCACATCTGTCTGAATGCTCACATAGTTCCCTTTGCTGTGGCGAGTTGTAGGCACAACAGCACAAGTACGGGATGATGGTTTGGAGAGCCTCAAATGTGCATTTTATTTTTACCCTTACGAGCAATTTATTTCCTGCCTAAAGTATAAATATGTTAGAAATTCCAGGATTTCCCATTTCTGTAAATCTCTTTCTCTTTCAAAGTCCCTATGTCATTGCTACTGCTTTCGTGGCCGTACTGTTAAGGGAGTGGGTTTTCTTCTCTGGTGGTGGAGGCAGTTTTAATACCCACACTTTTTTCAGACCAAACCGTGCAGAACTGTTGCATGCAATCATTCTGTAGCCTCTGGGGTGTTCCATCTGGCTTGAAGTATCCTCTGCTTTTAGCTTAGTCTGCCACTTGACCTTCTGAGCTTGCTTCACCTTGTGGTTTCCAATCTACATAATAATTTTGTGTCACACTTTAGTTAAATGGTTTCTTTTTGACAGGTGGAAGTACCTTCAAAGAGGGTTTAATTTTGTATTCTGCCTCAGCAATAATGCCATTCTATTTGACTTGATTTATCTATAAATATGAATGTCTTTCTGAATACCAGCTTAAATTATGTAAAAGTGGGGATTATAAATTATCAGTATAAAAATGACTTTCTAAGGATATTGTACATATAAAATGTATACTGTGAGTAATTCTGGATTAGGTGCTGTTCATCATGAAGCTGACTTTCATGAGGGAAATCTAGGAATTACTATAATACATCCAGTTAAAAACCATGGTTATTTGATATCTGATTCAGAAGCATATCCCAAACCAGCTGTGTCAGAAGGGTGTAGAAGTGTTGGGTGTCAGCCTAAAGACTTGCAGTCTAAAACACGCAATTCTCATTGCCAGGACTAACTTTGAATTCTAGCTGTGCTGTGCCTTATTCAGCACTACAGTCATGATTTTGCTTTGTGCTCCTAGAAACAGGAATTGTATTGCCTTCCCTAAAAGTCATCCATGACCGTCTTTTTCCTATGAAGTGGAAACAGAGGGCTGTGTTGTGATCAGGACTGTTTGACATTTCAGAACTTTGAGTGTTTCAAATAAAATTATCTCTAGAAATAACATATATTGCAGATGTATGATATATTTGAGAAGGTTGTCAGGAACAAAGAAATTTTGCTTTTTCATGTTCCTTGCTTGGCAGTATGAGCTTCTGGTGAATTCTGAAGTCACTGAGAAATAATTAATGTAAACCAGTGATGTGGTTAACAAGAAGTGCTTTGCCAGAGAACAGCAATATGCAGGTTTGCTCAATTTTAAGTCTGGTGAGTGAATCCTTGCCTGCTGAAAAGAGGAGATCTTAGCAATGAGAGGAGGGAGTTGCAGCATAGCAAAAAGCTGTCAAGCATTTTACTTGACAGACAGTGACATGACTCTGGGATAATACGTAGTAAATTTGATGTATATAAACTGCATAATCAATTTTCTTTATAAAACTTTTGCTCTAATAAAATACTGCATTTTCACAAAGAAGCTGACTGTTGATCAATGCTGTTACTCTGTCTTTGCTGTTTTCTTGGTTGTAGTGTGATGTTGGTATATCTGCACTCACATAAGTGACTGTGTAAAAGAAAACAAGAAAAAAACCACTCAAGGTTCAGGTTCTCATCATGTGTAGCTGCTTCAGACTGTCTTGGATGCCTTGAGAAGTCATATACAAGGATTGAAGAGAAAGTGATCCTTGAAACTGTAACAATGTTACTTGGCTTACAAGGTCACTTGTCCAATAGTGCTGTCCTTTCAAAAGATGTGAGGTGGTTTTGTGTGTTAGAAGTACATGGCAGCCTTTTCTTCTCTTTTTCACAGAGCTCTATGTTGTGTTTGTATCTGTGTTTTCCATTGTTGGTGTGCTGATAAGTAAATACTATATGAGGCTTTGGATTGATATTTAGCAGCTGAGATTGTTGATTATACCACAGAAAACATTTGTCATTGCCCATTCCAATGTCATCAGTATGAACCACCTGAACTCTGCCTTTCTTTTTCTTTGCTGCCCCTAGGGTTTAATGGCTTTGCAGAGAAGGTGCTGTCTGGCATATTAAGCTGCTCCAAAAGGTCTAACCCATTAGCAGTGAGTACACAACTGCAGCACACTCATGCTGTAGGTGTTGACTCACCATGCTGTTCTTAATTGCAATTCTCTTAAAGGTAGATAATCTGTGCAGACCGTCAGCATAGATACTGAATCTTTGGGTATCTACCAATCTGATGAAATATTTGTATGGCTACAAATGCTGTTCTGCTTTGCTTTTCTTGGGAATTAACTTTTCTCCTGTGTGCATACTGTTTGCATTTAAAACTAGCTTGTTATGTGTCTGTGGCTCTTGCTATGGCTGGCAAATGCTTATGTCTCAAATCTGCAGTGATATGTGTTCTTACAGAACTTTTGAGGCTGATGTAAACCAGCTTTCAGATGTGCATGAATTGAAAAGTGTCTGTAATGTTTTGATGTGACCAGTACTAAGATATGATTGACCAAGTCTGGATTTACTTTGGTCATTCAAAGTAACCATCTGCAAACTCGGGGTGGGGGGCATCTATAATTCTGATACGTGTTCATTTGTGATATAATTGCTTTGAAAAAAGCAAATTTTTTTGTCTCAAGATAACAAGCAGTTTTTTATAATTTATGTGTTGGTAGGGACAGACCTCCTCTCAAAATTCCATTCCTGTTTGGCTGGAGATAGAAGAGAGCTGTTTTGGTAGTCTAAGTTGTTTCTGTGTATGCATAGTTCTAAAAAGAAAGGTGCAACTAATTTGGCTAAACAATGTGTTCCAGCTGGAGGCTGCCCTGAAGAGGCAAAAACGTCTTATGGGCATGGACAGTTTTGGTACAACCTTGGCTGTTAATAGGTACTTTCAGACCTGCCCAGGATGGCATTAATGCTGTAAATAATGGCAGAGCTGATTCAGGAATGCTGAACAGATCAAATATTGGGCAGTGTGCACAGAAACCGGTTTGTTGTTACCTAAAGGTATTCCAACACATAGAGAACTTTTGAGAATATTCTCTGAGTTACTTTGTAAAGGAGATGTGATGTTAGAGGAGAACTTTTTGTGAACTGGGGGAAACATAGTATATTGCTTAGGGTATTTTCATGGGAGCCCTGGAGAGGTCTTAGAACCTTAATGTTTTTTCTTTTTTCTTTTTCTTTTTTCTTTTTTTTGTGAGGCTACCGGCTTTCTGAGGTTTGAACACTTGTGGCATAATTGCATAAGCACTTTGTAAACATCTGGGAGGCTTAAGATGTTGCTGCTGCTCTCCTGCTGTTTTTCTCTCAGCTGAAGGTTGCTGCCCTCAAAGCTGAGCCACCCTTGTGGATCATATGAACTATCCTAGTCCATGTCAGTGTGAAGTCAGCCAGGTTATTTTAAATTACTGCTGGATACAGCTGAGGGTAGTAATGAACAGCTTGAGGTAATAACTGCTTAAGCCATTCCAGCTAGACTTCCAAGAGCACATCTGTCTGTGTCCTTATAAGTACAATACTTTAATCTCTCCATTGCGGTATTGTATTCAGGATTTGTCAGGAGTGCAGAGCTGTTGCCAAGGGGAGTCTGATATTCAAGTGGAATGTTTTGGGGCTTCCTGTCTGTCATTATGATCACATTGCAATAGAAAGATTTGAATGGTGAATGTGTAATATATACATTGAATGGTAAAGTAAGTTTATTTTCATATATGAGGTAAATGTGTGGAAGTCATGTTTTGGAAACTCTTGGAAAGAGATTACTGTACAAAGTCTCTTCCCATACTCTGTTTCTAGTTCAGCCACTTCTAGCCACTTACCTTTCATTTGTAGCCATTTAAGTTCTTACCTTCTCTGTACCCTTGCTTCATTCCCCCCAAAACTTCCCTGTATTGATTAGAAATATAATGAATTTTTTAGCTCTATTTTTTTTTTTATTTTTTGCCCCAGGTCCAGCAAGACTATGAATCTCTGTTCCAAATGCTTTGCTGGTAAGTGCAGTAAAAGGTTTTGTGTTTCCGTTAGATTATCGAAACCACATTGTTGGCATCTCCCTTAGGATTTGTGCATGGGTTTCTCTTCCTTCAGTGTGTATGTGTAATCAGATTTTCCTCACTTTGGTGCTTCATTTATTTGCTAATCAAGAACCTCTTGTGTAAATGTACCCATCAAATCTTGTTCTTGAAGTTTAGGGAATTTAGTTACATCCTTGAACTACAGAGCTTCGTTGCCAGCACAGCTCCTTTGTGGATGATGTGGTTTCCACAATGCATAAGTGTGAATTGTAATTTGGAATTTTGTAGGATTTATTTTGTAATAACCTCTGATGTATAGAATGGATAAAAACATTAAAAGGAAAAGTTAGTATAGAACACGTTGTTCCATTTCCTTTAACTTGCAGCCCTTGCATATTGAATCATCGGTAACTCATTGGTAGGCTGTTCTAATGACTTCATATTATTTTCTTATTGTAAGGTCATTGCTATTGTGTGAAATATTAGGAATTGTTATTGACCTTTTCCTGTTAGCAGGTTCTAGCTTTGCCTTTCTGAATTAATTTTTTGGTATTATTTAGTATTGCAAACTTACTTTTAATTGTAATTAAGGTCCTGTCATAGCTCATGATTTTTAATTGCTTTGGGGCAACAGATAAAATTTTAAAAGGTTCAGCATTTTTTTTTAAACTTAAAAGCTTTTTTAGCATTTTTTAAACAAAAAATGAATTTTGACTTTTAGATTTCAGATCTTGGGTTCAGCATCGCTTCATTAAACAAACACATGGGAAATAAAGATTGTCAAAAGGTTGTTCAGCAAAATGTATTTCTCTGGCTGTTTTCCAAAGCCATGGGTTGCTGGAAAGGGTATATTGAAGAAAGTGTAAGTAATTTCTTGTGCTCTTTCCCTACTGACCACAGTCAGAAACTAGTCTTTGATTTGACTCAGTAGGACTGTTATGTTCATATTAGCACTGTAAATAACTTGCGTTTGTGTATTCAGCAATGCAGCTGTTCTGATTCTGAGACATCAAAACAGCCCATCCCTCATTTGCTGAGTTGAGCAGAGTACCCAACACTTCACAGCCAGCAGACCAGGCATTAGGCAGAGCATCTTTTATTTTGGTTTTTACTGGTTTGGATTTTTTTTTTTTTTTGGTTGGTTGGTTGTAATTTTGTTTCTTTTTAACAAGAAGAAAAGTTCTTGGCTTCTATTCTGCAATTCTTCTGAAATGCCATTACCTCTGATAAAGTTAATTTTTCTCTGTAAAATTGTAAGATGAGACCTTGTGTGATTGGCGGGGAGGGGGTGGGAGAGCTATGTTTTTAAATTTTCAAGATGTTCCTTATAGCCTGTTTATTTTAATGACATAAGTCTTTGGAAGAGTTTTAGTAACTTAAAAAGCTACTAGTGGTTGGAATAAAACAAAGTACTGTAGAAAAAGACAAATTTACTCTATCTTATTTAGATCTTAACCATGGTTCCTTCAACAAGTAGTACTGAAATAACCAGTTCTGTTGGAGTCACAACTCAGAACCTCTCAATGTCATCATTCCAACATAAAAATGGTTTTCTTTTTTTTCTTTTTTTTCCCTGATGTTACTGAAATATTTTTAGCATATTTTTATACTGGGTTTCTAGCTACATGTTGATACAGAAAGATGTATACTCCTATTTCTGTAAATTTTACCACCACAGGTAGCAAGATTTTAGGCAAGTAAGGTGTTGAAAGATGTTTTTCACTGTTTCAGGCACTCTAGAGAAAGGATGCAAAAAATAGTTCTTTTTTTTCTCTTTTAATATGGCAGGTTATTTATTCAAATGTATTGAAGCAGAGGGAAAATTTCAAAATACTGAAATTATTTCAAAATACTGAAGTATTTTAAAATATGACCATCATTTCCTTTTTCTTGTATTTCAGAAAAAAGAAATCCACACAACGAAAAAGGTTAGTAGCTCTTTAAATTACTTTTTTTGTTGGCTTTTTTTCCAGAAGGAAGAATCCAGTCTTCCTTAAAAAAAACAAAAAAAACCCAAAACTATTTGAGAGACAGAGAGCAGGAAAGACCCTTACGCTTGTGTAAGCATTCCTTTTTTATATATTTCAGGGGAGAAGGGCAACAAGTCTGTAAGGGATGAAACATTGTTGTGTTTACAGTGCAGTGTGATTTATTTGTGGAACCTTCCTATCTTAGCAGGCTTTTCTGGCTTTCTGAACTATCTACAAGTTTGTAAATACATGATTATGAAGTCTTCTTTGCTCCTGCATTTCCTGGCTTCCCCATTGTTCTGGTTCTGCCAGGACAGGGCTAATTTCTGCAGTAGCCAGGAGGGGGCATGGCTAGGACGCGGTCATTCTGTACCACCTCACCTCATTGCCGGTGGGGAAAGGGACTCTCTGCCAGAGAGAAGGGGTTGCCTTCCAATCAAGAAAACCCGGCAGAGGGAGTGGTCAGGTAATGCCAGTTCTGAGCATTTTGCATGTGAACCACTCACCTCGCTCTTGTACATTTTTGTTATTAATATTGTTGCTGTTAATATTTGTTTTCTTATCTCATTGCTGTTTCCAGTAAATTGTTATCTCAGCCCACAATCTTTACCTTTTGTGCCTCCAATTCTCCTCTCCAGCCTGCCACAAGGGGAGGGGGAAGTCAGAGAGCAGCTTGGAGTTTTAGTGGGGGAAACAAAATTTGGGAATACTATTCGTAAACCGTGACACCCATCTCTTGGGGAAAAAGTTGGCATAGTTTGACATCCATCATATTAATTAGCACAGAATTGGAGCAAAGGGTAGTGTCAGTTGCCTTATTGTTTGACCAAATGCTTCTGATTTCTGAATTTATTATCAAAATAAATTCACTGAATTTTCACTCACATTTGTCCAAAGATGAGACAAACAGCAAAAACAACCAGATTATATAGCAGGGAGACTGGCATTCCTTGTTTTGGCTCTCTTTTGTACTTTTTCTTATATTAAATGTGGCAATACTGCTCACAAGTTAGTACAGAGCTTAAGTTTTCTGTGGCAAGAATGAGCTGCATACATGTAGCCCTTTGCCTGTAAGTGCCCAGTGTTTTGATCTGCATCCAGAAAGTTCACTAAGCTCTTCTGTACAGCCACAAAATTGCTGTTCATTTGCCACAGACTAGTTCTTAGCCTGCACATAAGGGTTGATGAATACTGTAGAAGAGTTTGAAGTTAGCTACCCTCTTCAGCTGGCTTTGCCTCCTCTTCACACCAAGATGTCTACCTGTTCCAAGAAGGAATACCTGACTTGTTTTACTTAAACTCTGTAGAAGCAGCAGACTCTGAAATGTTCAAGAGCTTCTCTGAAACAATTTCAAGTTAATTGTACTTCTGCAAAGTACTTTACAACATTGTGTCTCCAATTCAGTGCTGACCATGTGTTATCAATGCCTCAGAGTCTCCAGATACAGAACAAGTGTAACCCCACATATTGAAGTGCTTCAAATAAATGCACTCTTTAAATGGTGAAGACACAGTTGCTTCGGACTTCCCATGCACCTGGAATACAAATGCAGTAGAGTGCTGTGGGCTTCAGAGATTTTTTTGGTGGGGTTTTTTTGGTCAGAATATAGGCTGGTAAGTAAAAAAATGCAAGTTACAACCAGAGTATCTCCCTTAGTGACACCGCATCTTTCAAGAATGCTGCAGCCATTCTTCTTTCAATATGGTAAACCGCAAATTCAGAATGGTTAAGTACAGGATAGTAATGTGTTAAAATTTTCAAAAGTACTCCTTATTAACCTATCTTTGCTCCCATGAGGTTTATGGAAATTTTAGTATCAACTTCAGGTAGGGACATTGAGTACTTTGTGAAATGCCACTTTATCAAGTAGGATCTTTCAGGCAGGAATTCTGCGTTCATGGAAACAACACCTGGTACCTCAAGAATTCAGTTTTAATTGGAATCTCTGGGAACAGTCATAGAACAACCTACTACAGAATAAGAACAGAAGTTTAAGCAGAGAAAATGATAAAACTGCACTTTCTACTTACATCACCCCCCAAAAATGCGATCTGTCTTTAATCCATTTGATTGTGAGCATAGAAGGCTTAATTTGTGTTATGTTCCTATGAGCAATGGAAAGAGATGTACAGGAAGTGGGTTTCATCTTCAATAGTGTGCAAAGCTGAAGGTAAGTGCAGCACTGGGTAGTTTGGTGGAGAGGTGCAATTGGAAAACTGGAAGAAGATAAAATCTGGTTAGAGTATTCATGGATTTGTGAATCAAAATCATAGGCATTCTGTCTGAATGTGTAATTGAAACTTCTAGAGGTGGGTGTCCTCTTAATCCAGCTGTGCAATATTTATATTCATGTTGTGTGAAGTGCAACAAATCAGTGTCACTGAAATTGGGAAGATAACTGTATAACCCAAGAATTGTCTGAGTTTTAGGGGCTTCAACTCATAGTTCAGTCTTACTTTTTGATTGAAATAAAACACGTTTTTTTACATACTGGATTCTTGATGACTAAAAAATTATAGATTTTTAGTCTTCATTATACTAGCAGAAAGTCAGTATTGCTGGAACCACATATGTATTTTTAATACATATGCTTAACTCTATGCTAGGTTATTATGAAACTTTGAAACTTTAATAGTATTTTTTAAGTTCCTGAATTGAAAAGATCTACTAAGGAGTAAAAAAGAAAAACAGACATTAGTGTGTACTGTATATCGTCTGAATCTAGAAGTGTCATATTATTCACCTATCACCTGAACTCAGATGTCTGACTGTAGAGTTACTTCATATTTTTGCATATCTTAACCTTCCTGCTTTGTTGAGCAGACCTTTATTTTGTCATGCTTAAATCACATACAGGTTTTGGAGCTTACAACATTAGGAGTTTTTTGTGTCTCAGACTTACTGAATAGTACGGTTTCCTTTTCTCTCAGTTTTTGTAAATCTTGGGAGCTCTTTAGAACTTGTCTGTTATTGCTGCCACGTCTGGCAGTAATAACTCCTAGTGCAAGCATGAGCTGGCAAAAAATCAGCATTCCTGCCTAAATAGATTTTGCTGTGCATTAACTGCTGATTTGATCCTTAGTCAAGCTTTAAGTTTGCTTACTGGAAACCTTTTCAGCAGGTGCATCTTGCATGTTGCTAGTTCAAATTATGCTTTTTTTGCTGCACTCTATTGGATGTAATTGCTAAATTATGCTTCATTTAGCCCTTGTGTTCATAAAATTTTCAGTCCTAAACGAATTACTAAAAAGGTGTTATGTTTGTATTTTTCATACGCTTGTAATTTCTGATGTGAATTTACAAGTTTTTGTACTTCGTTAGAAAAGCAGTGATAAATGTTTCCAGAAGTTTGAAAACATCACTAAGAATTAGTTTTCTTTACCACTACACAAGGCATTTCTTTTTTCAGTGTGGTATTCCCTTTGTTGGCTCCTAATGGAAGCCAGGGCCTCAATACGTTGCTTCATTAGGTTAGAATTTGCTGCTGTATTCACATCTGTCTTTGTATTTTGAAATACATGGGCTGCTTGCTGCAAAAATGGCCCTCACTGGCTAGGGCTTGAAAGAAGTCAAGCTTCATCTTTAACTTTTATTGCACAGTCAAGCTTGCAGCTAAATATTTCTTTGGAAAATTGTATAGCTGTTGCAGTGGCAACAAAAGTGCTTCTAATTTCTAGAGCACCTGCTCGTAGAGAGCTATAACATTTCAGATATAACCATAGATATTGTTTGGCATACATTCAATTTCTTTTACTCTATACCCAAAGAATTTCCAAATGGGTGAGCCTGGTAGGAAAAAGATGTCTTAGCGTAATTAGTAAACTTGAAACATGAGATGTGTGCTAAGCTTGAAAAAGAGACTCACCATGAAATGGAATTAAGAAAAAAATTGGATAAACTGCTTCAGTTTTTTATACATTCGATTTGCTCTGCTGACCCCAGTCATTCCTTTTACTCTGTTAGTATGCATTACTCCTCGGCTTTAAAAAAATTTAAAAATCTGAGTAGTAGCTCTGTTTGGATTGTTAGAACACGGCAATCTCTTGTGGGAAGCTTGAGAAGGGATTTACACGTTTTTAGTTGACTTCTTTTACTGTAACCTGTCTTATAAGTTTGGAGGGGCAGTACAAATTAAGATAAAATTAATTTATTCAAATACAGTTGTATGATCTAAGCTTAGGACTAACCATTTTACTTTTGTCAAAAGTAAACATCAACCAAATCATCCAGCATGTTTATACTGTACCTTCCTAAGTCTCAGTATTTTCAAGAGAATTGGAAATTTGAGAGAGAGTGATACCTGAAGCTTTCTAGCCTTGCTGGAGTTAAATACGGATCACATGTCGAGTGAAGTTAATAAAGCATTATTTGGTGGGTCCATGTCTACCTTGTCATGGCATGGAAGCTGCAGAGTACAGTGCTCCTGTGTTGCTTTGTGTCAGTACTGATATGGTTTGGCTGTGCATTGTATAAAAGGTGTGAAAGATGCTGTGCAGAAGGCACAACCCTCATGTTGCCAGGACTTGGCTGTGTGAAGGCATTGTGTGCACAGCCGTGCTGTGAAGGGTGTCAGCAGGGCCAATGGCCAATGGCTCAGCTGCTGGTTTGGTGTGCTTAATTATTTTGTCCTTTTTCATCTTCCTTTATCTTCCCTTGTATGAAATAATGGGAAGGTGCAAGCACTGATGGAGGACAGACCCACGAAGTTTCTGTGCAATTGTTAGTGGAAGAACGAATTTCTTTCACAGCTGTCACTCAGATGTTGTGTATTGAGGTAGGACAGGTTTTTCTTCTTCTCTTTTCTTCTTTCTGGCTACTTTAAGTTAGTGGGGCATTATCCTGTCACATAAGTGTCTTGTCAGCAACACAGTCTAGTAAAACTGAATGCCTTTTAATTAATAACTATTATCATTTTACAGTCAATCAATCCTATCAGCAAACTACCCTGTAGAACATTAGTGGCTGTTGGATTGTGTCTTGCAAAATTCAGTCTAATAGACTGGGACTCATTTGTTAAAAATATAAATTACACTCAAGCAAAAATATGACCTTTTCTCATTACTGGGTACCCAAAAAGACTGCCGAATAGTTTTAATTTACTTTTTTCCTCTGTCTTGACAAGACATCACTGATATTTTCCATGTGTTTTCTTTTTTTTATCTCAGGGGAGTGCCAGTCCCATTGTATAGATTGATCTACAAGCAAAGAAAACAGCTAAAGCCCTTTTTTTTCTCAGACTTGCATTATTTTTAGTTTTTCATAGCTCTGTTTTCTAGTGTTTTTTTCTTTATGGTAAAGCTGGTTTCTTTCTCTTTTCTTAATATCTTGTTTCCCTTCTAACTCGTAACCTTTCCAAATGACTCATTGAAGCACCAGCTGTAATTTAGTCTCTTGTGAATGGCTTTTCTGTTGATGTAAAAAAAAATGTTTGGAAATATGACTTAATTGCCATGATGTTTGCACTCTGCCAGCATGAAAGTGGAGTTACCTATTGAGGATGTGCAACCCATGGGTTTAATTTGTTTAACTTTTTTATGACTCCATTCTCTTATAAATGTGTGCATAAGATGGAAGAAGGAATGTTGGGTTTTTTTTTCTAATTTAGCAATTTGCTTGATTTATGAAAAAGTCTGTGCTCTGTTTTGTTTTTTTGCTCGTTTGGACCCCTTCTATAGTTTATAGAGACACTAGTGATTTGTTCCTTAGCCTCCCTGTGGAGTTTGTTCCATATTACAATCTAATTCCATGTCCGTGTCATGCACTCCTGAGCTGTTAATTTGTACATTTCGATGCAGTTTGTTTCATCGTGTTTTTGTAATCCAAACTGAATCTAACGAGCTATGTGCTTTGGGGACGCAGCCTTGCCTTGCCAATTAGAACAAGTGGTTACTGAGAGAGAGCATGTTTTAAATAAAACATGGCACCTCTGCATGGGACCAGCAGCCTTCGGGGAATAAAAAGAGGATATTTAACTCTTTCTGCCTGAGAAGAGAGGGCAATATTAGTGAGTGCATTTTAGAAACATCCAACTCATTCCTTTAGAAAGTATTATGCAGATTCATGGTGTGTCTTTTAAATAAAATGTCGTTTGCCATTGGAGATATGCTAGGCACTGCTGCCTGCAGAGTATTTAGGAATTCAGAAGGATATCTGTCGAGCTGACTGCATGTTTTCTAGGATTCCGATTGCTAATGCCACATCAAAATTGTACAGGACTAGCAGCTACCTTTTTCTTTCCCCTTATACTGCTATATAAGAGGCTGAGAGAGAACAGGAGTACCAGATGGTGAAAGAGCTGATTCCAGAAGGTATTTTACAAGGGAAGGAATCTAGAAACAGCATTTATTTAATTAGAGTGCTAAGGTTATGTGCTGATGACCAAGAGGAAGGTATCATTTTGAGGTAACTGAGAAGATGTGTGTTGATAATCAGTAATTGTGATCATTGAAGAAACTACCCAGCATTCTACTGGTCTTCTAACTACCTGGTGAATTCAAGGAAGACACAACAATGATTTAGGAAGTTAACTCTACTTTGTAATTCTTTCTTGCATTCCACCCCCAGCATTTCCTTTCCTCTGTGATTACTATTAACTTGTATATCTACGTGCTTGAGCATCTCCAGACCAAAGCAGTTACTGTCCAACAGCAAGTCTTACCTGAGGACAGTGAGAAAGAATTTAGGAGAACAGTCATGGCAATTAACTCAGACAGCATTTCAGCAGCCCTTGCATACACAAGCAAGACAAGACCAAGAAAGACCTCCGATGTGAAGACCTTTCTGTTGAGCAGCTAGCTGCAAGGGAAGTACAGCTGTTCGCTAAGGTGATTTAAGCTGCTAGGGAAGCCGGTGTTGTATGGGACAAATGTGATCTGGATAATAGAGCGAAATGTAACTGATGACTTTTCAGTTCTTTAGGCATTTCATATGAAAGAAATGTGATCTAGCAGCTAGACAGCTGGCTAGGATCCTGACTTGATTTCCTTTTCACAGTCAGTGAGGATTTCTTTGTGATACTAGGCAAGTTGGGGTTTTTTTGTCTTGCACTTCTGCTCCTTATCAGTTACTGAGAGATTTCCCTGCTGATTTTGGACAACCTGATTTTGGACTTGCCTTTCATACCCATAAGGAATGTATGTACCTTTTGTTCCTTTATTTTGTCTTAGCCTTCAGAAGTCGTAGGCAAAATTTTGGAATTTCAGTTCTTTCCTGTATGTGTATTTTCTGCAGTTGAATTTCTGTTCTTTGTCTTCTTGACATTTTATCCTCAGTCCAGTTTGTTTCTCCACTTAATTTAAAGAGAATCGTACTGCACTGCTACAATTAATGCATGCCATTTCTTTTAAAACTTTTAATGCTTTTTCTTATGGAGCCTGCAAGCGTGCCAGTCATTGTTTATTCATACCAGTCTTCTTATATGTATTGCAAAACTTGTATGTTCTCACAGAGTTAGTCACCAGAGGGCAAACTGCTCATGCAGATTTAGTCAATACAACTGTAACTTTCTGCTTTTTTAAAAAAACCCTCAATGGTCTATGAGTGAGTTTCCATGTAGTATTAATTAAGTGGAAAGTATAATGACTGTTGTCTTCAGAGATAAAGAAGTTACAATGTTACGTTGAATGAGATGGAATTTTTAGAAGGTAAAATTTAAACTGTTGGACTAATTTGCAAGCATTGGGGGAAAAAATACCCCTTTAGATAATCTTTTTCCTTGTTGTCACATTAAATATCCCCTACTAAATAAGTGATTAAATATCACTTAACGATTAGTCAGGAAGAAAATAGTAGCTTAAAACAGTTTTCAACAGGCATGTCTTTATGCTTAATTTTAAGTAGATGGCTCTCCATTGTGGGGGCAGGTGTGTGTGTGTAATCCTATGCTGGAGATACAGATAAGGCCTTTCATGAAAAGTTACCTGAAATAATTGCATCTCTAGTAACTGAACCTGTAAGATTTTGTTCCTTTCCTTTGCAGAAAGCATAGGCTGTTGAGTGAATCTGGCACTGAACATTTAGGAAATGACAAGACAGGTTATGGTGCTGTAATAATTAATCCAGTCTGTGTGTATGCATTGTAACTGTCTTTTAATTATGATAAAAGGATCAGAGTACAGGAAAGCACAGGATTACTGGCCTAATCTCCTGATTTATGTCACAAGTCATTAAATATCATCTAGGTAAACTCTGTTTGCTGAAAATTTCTCCTTTAAAAGCTACTCTGTCTTGATGTGAGGATGCTGGGGGTCCTGAATGCACCATGGTTGCTAGTATTTCTAATGAATAGTCCCCCTCACTATTAAGTAATACTGAGGTATATCTTCTTAATTGCAACGTTATAGGGATGACATTTGCACATTGAGCTGAATGGAGAATAATTATTTTCTTTAGAGAATTTCTTTAAAGAACTCATTAGCCCCCTAGTGCTTCAAGAAAATAAGTAATTTACCATCTTGACATTTGTTTGAGTCTGAGGTGGTGATATTCTTGTTCACTGTACATAGATAAGAATCTAAAGCACAAATGTCAAACGTCCACAGATATTGGATATCAACTTTGAGAAGCTTTGGAACTGCAGTCCTTTCTTAATCTCCCTCCCACAAGACATAACATTTTTTGATGCTTTAAGCATTAAAAGTACACATCTCCCCGCCTCTATGGAGCTGCAAGGGTATTTAATGCTTCTCCTGGTGAACCCAAGAATAACTTTGAACATCCTGAAAATAAATGTAAGGAGGAACTTAAAAGAGTCATGTCAGAATTCTGTAGCAGAGAAAGTAGATAGAATTTAGTTCTCTTTGATTTTTCTTTGGAATCTTCCTTGGGGTTAAAACAAAGTCAAGAGCAGAAAGGAGCTTTGCTTTCTGTAAAATTCCAATTGCACTTTTTGAATGTCTTTCATTCTATCCAGTAAGGAAGTTAAGGATCCTCTAAAAGAGAAGTTCTGTGACTGCATGCATTATGAAAATAATTTAAAATTAAATAAAGAGGTCAGATCACAAGTGTAAAAAATTGATTAGATCAGGCACTTCTTTATTTCAGACTGCTTGACTTTTCAAGCTTCGTGTAGGATTTTGCCATTCTGTAATGTCATCCCCAATCTTCTGGTATAAATAAATGCTGTTATGTGGAACTGTTGACTGTTACTGTGCCAAAGCATTTGGAAACCATGAATCAGGAGTGTTGATTCTGAGCTGTTGGGCTGCAGTCAGGTTAGACCCAAATGCTCTGTCTCAGCTGATCAGAAGTGTTGAAGCTGAACAAGCAATCTGACTCTGATCTTTTATTGAGTCCATCTTCTGAGATTGCTCTTTTTTTGCTGCAACGAAAGCAGCTCTAGTAATAGTCTTCGGAACATAATGCAAGATTTTTCTCTCTCTCCTATGCATTAAGGCTTCTCATCAGACAAGTGTGGAGGGGAGGCTCTGGTTTGTATATTTTTAACTACTAATGTTACCCACACCATAGCTGTTTATTGCTTGAGGAAGCGAATGCGTGAATTTCATGATGTGCAAGGTTAATGATCCAATGTATAAGGAGGAACCTTGGAGCTTTCCAAACTTCTGTTTTGTATTTATGTACGTTTATCTACATTAATAGTTTAGCAGCACTGGTAGCATTTTTATTAAGTTTCAGATCCTAAATAACTGGAGCTTTTATATTTTGGGATGGGGCATTTCTGCCCAGCTCTGTGGAAAAGGTCCCATGTAAGTGGAGAGCAAATTATGAGCAGACAATAGATGTCTTGGGGGCTTGGCAGGCATTAGAAATGACCAAAAGTAAACTTGTATCTCTCAAATGCTTTGTTGCTTGAAAGGGACATGGTATTCACTGGAAGTTGTTTGCTGGGTGTTCAATCAGCAGTAAAAGACTCATTTTTTTTGGTAATTATGTAAGGTATAGGCTTTGTTCTTTTAACAAAAGACGGTGGAGTTTTGCCTTCTGTTTTGTGTTTTGCTTCAGAGTAGGAAAAAAAACCTTTCAACACTTTAGAGGGTGTCTGTGGAGGTAAATACCAGTCTGGCTCATTTCCAGGCTGAGAAGGAAATATACTGTGCTATTTACCATTGTGTTCTAGCAGTGTTTAGTATAGCATTACTGCTCTTCATAGGCAAGCCTACGTTCTCCTCTGTTGACATGTCCTGCCCTGCAATATGTGGAGAAGTAGAAGGTTGATCCCAGTGTAGGTGAATCCAGTCTTTTACCATGACATTTTCTGTGCCTCAGCAAAGTCTGTGCTTAGCTTCAAGTCCTCACCAGAACTGCCGTCTGCTGAAACACTTTTAGCAGCAATTTGAAAACTAGGTTTTGACAATGCTGGCTCCTTTTTTTTCCCCTTGAGACTCACTAATATCTAGAGAAAATTGTGATAGATGTAAATAATCCCAAGAATGCAGAAGGATATGATGAGTGCTGACATCTACTCAAATTGGCAAAGATAAGTTAATATTTAGAAATACCTCAAACATTACTCTTCATTCTGCACTGCTTCTGTTAATGTCCATAATTATTATTTTAAAAGAGTTAAAATTATTGTATAACTGGAAACTTTCGACTGTAAAGGTTTAATTTAAGATAGACATAGCAGTCACTTGTTTTGATAATTGGCCCATGAAAATCATAGCTGATATGTGACTGCAGCTAGTTGGTGGTAACTGGATGTGTTCCAGTATGAATATTTTCTTTTTTTTTTTCTAAGTGAGTTCTTGAATCTATGCACAACTGAATTGTAAAAAAGAGTATCTCTGAATCCAAAACCAAGATGCCTGGCAACATTCCCCAAATCAATATATCTGGTAGCTGTGGATAGCATTAGGTTTCCAGTGCATTTCAGTTCTTTCTTTTTCCCTTCTTCTTTTTTTTTTTTCTTTTTTTTTCTTTGTTTGAAAGGGTGCTGGTGTGCTTTAGTTGAGGAGAAATATATAGGAATATTCATCTAGTAGATTTAGAAATGCAGAGTGCTGAAAGCTTTTGTAACAGAACCAGTTTTTCTTGGTAGTAACTAAATGAGCTTCTCTTCGTGTAAAGGTCAGATTTCATGTATTTGTTCCCACTTGAGCTCTTTTTTGACAGAATGAAAGCTATTTTGCTCTTGATTTATAAGATATTTACTATGAGTTAGTACTGCATAAACATCTGATATTGTGAGGAGCACTGTACTGCTGACCATGCCTTGGTGAAAGGAATTTTAAGATTCCTTATTGTGGCCTTTTCTGCAGGTACCGTAACAAAGTAGAAAATGTCCCTTTCCAGGAGAGCAGGAGTAATTATTTTAACTTCAAACTGTTTTCTCTTTCATACAGCAAGCTGCAGTAACTCCCTGCAGACAGAATGGTCATTTGTGACTCCATCCACACACCTGGGCCTGAGAAATTAATTGTACCTTAACTTAGAAGGAAGGGAAACTTATGGCTCATTCACTTAAGAGTTAGGAAGATGATGTTGTCAGTAGGACTTGAGAGTCATTTAGGAGACTTCATTTAGGAGACTTCAGAAAATAATTAAAGTACTAAATCTTGTATGCTATTATGGCAGCTTGTTCTTTATTTGGCCTCAGCAAGTTATTGAAATAAGAGTCTAGCTACTTTATATTAAAAAAAAGCTAAGCAGATAATTAATTGTATTGATGTGATGACACATAATTTATAGAAATTGAAGATGATTTCTGTGACAGAATTTTTACTACCATTTTGTTATCATAAAAGCAGTCAATTTTATTAACAGTAGTAGTGCCTCTAAATAAATACAAAGCATTTGAGATAACTTCTTATTCAACTAAGTAATCAATTTTAAGTTCCTGTGTTTGTGAACCTTCTATGAAATTCCTGTTTACTGTATTCCTAAACTATGAATAGACAAAAGAGATAGAAAACAAGAAGTGTCCAACAAACAGGACAAATACTAAGCTGAATTATTTTTTAAATGCATGTAGATAGCCCTTAATTTTTTAGTTAACAAAAAGAAGTTCTAGATTTCATTATTAAGTGTGAACAGTGACTAAGAATCAGTCTTTAAGTATGTTCACCAAATAATAAAACATTTCGGTTAAAATCAGTCCCTTGTGAACCAGGATTAGAATAAGATTTTCTAAGTTTAAAATTTGAGAACTCTTTCTAGAGCTTCCAGGTTAGAACCTATTTCTTCCATTTCTCCTTTCTTAGTGAAACTCAAAGGAATTCAGGCCCTGAAAATTGAAGAAAATAATAAATGAGATTATATTCTTGAGCAGGTGAAGAAATCCCATGTGCTGTTTTGTGTGCTCCATCAGGTTTGAGGCTGAGTAGCTGTAGAACCTGTGTGAGCAAATAACTGCGAGGGTTGAGATGTTGGTTTCTACCCAGCCTTCCCTCTTGCTTAGCCAAAAGGAAGCTTTGGCTTCTAGACTCTCAGTGGAAGCCCTTTAGTTTGCATATGTCTGGGCCACCTTCTTGCCTCTTTGGTTCCCCATTCTCTGAAAGACTTGGGATTGGGTGGGCAGAGAAGTTAAAGTGGCATGGCATTTACTGTGTCCAAACCAGATATTTTTTCTCCCCTCCCTTGTGTTAGAAAACTTTTCTTTCCTTTTATATTGTGCCTTATATTGCGTTCAGTAAGGTACTATATTCTAGTAAGGACACAAACACCTTTACAAAACACTTACTCATGCATAACTGGATTATTGAAGGGAAAGTTTCCTGAGTTTTGAGTGTACTTGCAGGTTCCAGTTGGTTGGGTGAAAGTAGTAGCAAATTACTATTGTGGCTTTTTTGTGCTGTTCTGGCTCTCTAGGTGCACAACTTTCTTCACTAAAACATTTCTATAGTAGTAGTTAGTATCACTTATCAAATAAAGGCTTAATATGGAGTTGCATTTCATGGTTAGCTGCAACTCATTTTCTGCCCTTTGCTCAAGGGAAAGCAAGAAGAAGGCTTCCTGCCTCTTCTGCCAGTTTTACTGCTGATCAGGGAAACAGAGGCTATAAAAGTTAGCTTCTTTTTCCACTATATAAGTTTGTGCAGTAAGGTATTAACAACTTTTCAATTGTGCCCTGGCCTATTAGCAGGAATATACAGTGGTACAAGAATGAATTTGTTGAAAATTTTATGCCTCCATGACCTATTGTAGAATGGTATCCTTCTGCAGTGTTATTAAGTAATTTTTCTTCTCCTCTTAAATTAATGCTGACGTTCTATTACTGGATTTGTTCTTGTCTTCAGATTGGAACATAACGGAAAAAATCTTATTGCTGGTACATCAAAAGTAATTGTTTAAGTACTTCCCTTGAAGTAGAATTCAGCTAGGAAGATTACAATGTAAAATCACTGTATGATTTAGTTTTACTTTCATGTATGAAAAAGTGCTTTTGGAGCATTCAGGGCATCAGGAGAATGCAGAAGGTAAGGATGAGTAGAAATCACAGTGAGAAAAGGACAAACTCCTGAGGAAGAGGAGATGCTCTTGTCCATCTGTGTCAGTGCTAGAAGGGGTAACAACTCTTTGGAGTTCTGCCTTTAGTGAGCATTGTAATGCCTTTTCAATAACTGCCTTGTGACACTGTTTGGTGATGTGAATTTCGTGCAATGTATGGAGAGGTGGGAAAGCTGTTTGATAGTAAATGTCAATCCTGGTGGTTGGGTTTGGTTTTGTTTGCTTTGGACAGAGCCTTTTTGCAGAACTGAATGCAGGTTTGCTGCTGGCATTTTGCAAATGTTTTCACTATAGATTTTTGCTCTGATTCAGCTCGGGTCAACCTTAACTAGAAGTTATTGATAAGGAATCTCTGTTAGCCTGTGGAAGATAAACAGGCTATATAATCCTGTTTCTATTGAATACTTTGTAAAAATTTCAGAATACTCTGGATTAAGCATTTGCTTTTAACTTTAGCAGAGAGATAGATCCGTATAAGATAGAGCTGGAGTGCTCAGCATAACAAATAAGAGGTTGATGATGTGAAAGGAAATTCTTTGTTTTGCTTATGAGATAATTTAACCATCCTACTTGAAGGCTTATAGTCCTCAGAAAAAGTTTAGGTATAAATGTAGGTGAGCTGGTATTTGACAAAGGGTGGAGCACAGGCTTCTGCCAAGGGGGATGATGTGTACAAGACAACCACTCAACAGTTTACAACAACAAAAAAGGTGAATGGAAAATAATTTGCCAGTTAACAGCCCTAGACAGAAGCACTCAGTTTTTTGATAGTTTTTTGATAATTTTTAAGTTGGGCATTTCAGAATGTGCTGCATTCCTTAGGGAAGTAAGGAATTACTCTTACTGTATTTGTTTTGTCCTAGTGGGATGGCCAGCACATGGCAGCTGAGGAAAAAGAAAATAATCTTCTCTTTGTTCTTTGGGACAGTTGTGGTTTTCCAGGAGTTTTTCTAGTGTCCTGTCATCTGCTTGCTCTCTTGTAGAGTGACAGCAGAGTCACATAAGGTGTGTTCTTTTAATGCATTTGGTTACAGTTAATGTCTTCCAATGATATTCAACTGGCTGAGGTATAAAATGAAATTTGCTTTACATTGGTTTTAGTAGTGTTTTGCCTAAGACTTTTATAACTGGTGCAAACAGCTGGTTTTAACCAGGAGCTAAAAGTGGAGTCATGTGCCGGATGCAGTGATAGGTTGAGATGAGAAAGTTAGGATTAGAGTTAGTTTCTTTTTTGGCTGATACTGCTCAGATTTAGATGATGAAAGCAGTAGTTGGACATTTTTCCACCGAAAGTCCAAGTTGTGTGCTCATCTGGTGGGACTGACTCTTGCTGTAATGACATTTATGAAGAAAGCTTGTGTCTACAGAAGCCATAACCTAGTGAAGTAAAAGCAGTTTGATCACCTAGTCCATCTGCAGCCAATATGGGATTTCTGACACACTTTTTTTGGCATGTGGTGAGGGCTACAGAAATTGTTTTGAGGATTAAAAGCAAATAAGTTCAAGGAATTGCTTCATCTTTTCAAAGAACAAAGGGAAAAATCTCTTTCCACTGATGTCTACCAAATGAGATACCAGAAGGAGTTGAAATACATATACTTAAAACCTGACAATTTTTCTGAAAATACAAAAAAAAATAATGGTGTCAAACACTATGTTTTTTCTCTTGAACTAGATTTGCTCCTAGAGGATTTTATAGATGTTTTAAAATAAAAACAAAAGGCTTGTAAATATGTTAGTTTACCAAAAAAGCTAAAAACATAAGTGTGAGTTTCCTAGGTTTAGAATAAGTCGTAGGTAACACTGATTTTTATTTTTTATATTTTTCCTTTTAATCATTCTCCTTCTGAGAAGTGAGACCTTCACAGAACGTCAGGTGTAGCTTGGCACCCAATAGACATGAAGAATCTGGGGCATGTGCCTTACTTGGGACTTGTCTTCTTTCAAGAGTTCTTGCAATGCTGTCAGTCTAACTTAGCTTTTTCTAACTTGGCCTCACAGACCGTGGCTCCTGCCTTAGAAGGTACTCATGATTGATCCCAACTTAGAATGGATCAGTACCTTCATTTTTTTTTAAAGGTTTGTATGAAAGTTCATGTTATTCAACTTGATCTACAGAAATGCGTAAAATAAAATGGGGAATCTGTTTGAACAAAAAAACCTTCATCTAATGAGGGACTGAGCTTGGGATCTCTGTGTTCCAGACAGCAATAGTTTGTGCTGCCATGTCTGCAGGTGTCTGCTGGAAACAGTTCCCTTATAGGAGACAGTTCTTTGTCATGTCCCTGTCCTTCCACCTTTTTTGTTTTCTGGTTTAATTCAGAAGATGACACCTGTGTCAGTGTGGAAATACCTTACAGAATGCAGTACAAAGTGGTTAAAGGAAAGCATCTGTATCTCTGATAGCTTTCTGAGAAGCAGTTTTAATCCCTAGGGTACGATTGCCTGTCTTGTGTGTTCCGTGGAAAGTGTTCCTTTCAAATCAGGTGTTCTCTGGTAACCTTTTTAAATTCTTGAAATCGAACCCACAGTGTTCAAGAACTTAAAACCAATATTATGAAGGTTCTCTGAGAGGCAGATGTGCATTAACATGTTGAGCAGCATGCTCCAACTGTTTTTCACTGAGAGAAAATAAGTGAAACCTTAACAATTTTTATACTTTGTTAATGTGGTAAGTCATTTCTGATAATGCTTCCTCCTGTCATCTTTTTCCATGTAGATATAAATGGTAAATGTGCACTGCATTTTTGAAGGATTTTTCTGCATCTGTTCTATCTGGTGTTTAAATTGATTGGGCCTTTTCTTTAACTCTTCTAATGAGATTTCAAAACTGTTTTCATTTCTGACCGAAGCTTTCAGATATGTTCACGCTTGAAATGTACTGGGCTATGAGTAGAGTAAACATTTTTTTTTTCTGTATGTATGCTTATTAGTTTTCCAAAGAAACTAACAATTAATCTTAACTCTAACCTGGCAATAGTGTATGTGTGTGATGTGGGACTGCTCCATGATTAAACATATAGGGTAAGGTTAATTTACTAGGTACTGACAGACAAATTGTGAAAGGTATAGGAGCTAACTGGAAGAGAATCTGTAGAGAAATTGTGCTCCCTTTTGAAAATCATTAATGTTTAATTTTAATTTTAGTTCAGTAGCTTGTATCTGTCTCCCCTGGGCATTCTGGGGGAATTGCAGCTGTAGCTTGTCTTCTGCCAGTAGCCAGTGAAGTGAATATACAGAGCCCTATCCACAGGGCTAAAGAGATGAGAGAATTGTGCAAAATACAGTTAAAAGTTTGAGAATTTATATTGAATCTTACGATTCAGTGTAAACTTACTGACAAAAATTTGAGTTGCTCTTTATTTTCAACAGGCCAGCATTTCACACCATTTGTCACATTTCTCGAAAGCATTAAACAATGGTGCTGTATTCACTTACATAGGATTGGCAGCCTGGTTGGAAAATCACACTACTCTCTTGGAGCACAGCAAAGCTAGTCAGTAATTAGTAAATTTAAAAACAACTGAGTCTGCGTGGGTTGGTGGTGCCATGTGATACCAGTGGTGATGAAAAGTTATTAGGAAGCCTGAAAAAATTCTTTACTCCCTAGTACTTTAGTCACAATCATAAGTCTTTTAGGTAATCTTCATTAAAAATGAAAAAAAAATGGATGCCAATTTCAGTTTTGTTTTACTATGGCAATAGTGTTTATGGAATTTCATTGTGTGGATTTTCTACTGTTTAGGCAGTAGGCGTTGTAATTTCTGTGTGCTTCAGTCAGAGATAGAGCTGTGTACTGTATGAATAAAAGCAAGGCACAGAGTAGGCTTCTTTAGCAGTGAAAGGGGGAGAGGGGACTGGTTCTTCATCCAGCTCAGTCTAAGGAGTCACCCTGCTTTACAGACTGTTCTTTTATTGGTATAATTCAGTGAACATTGATCATGTCTGAGATTGTGATCCTGACCAGGTAGCATGGGAAAGGGAAGCACATAGCTGAATAGACTGTATGGAAAAAGGAGAAGATTCCTTTTTGTAAGGATGAGTTCTGGTTCCTCTTCTCAATGTGGAGCTCATGCAGGCTTTTAAGGGGTGTTTCTTGCATGGTGCAGGAGATTGAGACAAGTTTTGATGACAAATGTATGTTTGGTTTGAAATAGCACCTTACAAAGAACTGCCTCTTTATACCTGGATGTAGAATTTTCTCTCTTCCTTTTTAACTTCTGGTGTCATAGAGAGGAACCATTTCTGAAAAAATGTAAGTGCAGGTTAAAGCAGGGCAAAGAACTCATTGAAGTTTCTGTATAGGTGCAGGCTTTTTGCTCACGAGGTAAAACCTGGAGTGTTGTGAGCAAAAGTGTTCAGCTGATGCTCCTGACATATGTAAGCATGTACACATCAGAGTTCTTTCTTTTTCTTGATCAGATGGCCCCATATATAGCATTTTTTCGTTTTGTTGAGAGTAAGCTGCTTTAAAAAGAATTGTTCCTGTATTTTCTTTCTGAACTGAAGCTCCTCTAGTAAGTGTTCAGATTTTCTTGCATTCATCAGAGCAAGACAAGGAATTACCGGAGAGGTGGAAGTGCAGAACTCAGTCTAGGTGGCAGTGGGGAAGGGTTTTCTGCCCTAAAAGGCATGCTTGTCCTGTAAAACCATGTAGGGTGTAATAGCTTCTGGAAATACTGATGGTGGCAAACCATTGAAACTGTTGCTTGATTTTCTTCTTAGGGCAAAATATATTGGTTTTTAACTCTGATAGCAACTTCTTTTCAAAGACTTTTCATTTGTCATAATTTAATGGAATAGTTTTTTTTCTGGTTTCCAAATTGTATTATATGCTTGTGGCTGTCATAGGAGAGAGAGGAAGACTGTGTGCATGTGTGCACAGCCATTGATTTATATTAGTTTCCCTTATAGTTATATAAGTTTCTATGACACTGAGAGCCTCCTGTTTTGGCTGTTTCCATAGAAATAAGTGACTAGGATCCCAGTCTCAGTAGAAAGAGGATGTATTCCTCATTTCAGGTTTTATTCCTTGATTGAAGATAAACTCCTTTCTAGGAGCAACTACTGGAGCATTTTATTCTTGTTACCTGTCGTTGTAGGTAATGAGAATGTTTTATCAGTAAAATACCTTTTCATCTACTTTCTAACTTATTTCTAACAACAGATATGAAACACTTGACAGAATAACAAAATGTATTCGCCTCTTACTGGAGTTCTGGATGGACTTTTGCAAGAGGACATTCTCTACTTTATGCATATTCTGTGCATAATTTATTTCCTTTCCCTGGTAAAAGACACATTAAACTTGTAAGGACATCATGCATCTGTTTTAAAAGGGAGGGGAAACGTGTTCAGCGGGGCCTGAAATGTGCTCTCTACTACCTCAAGAGTTCTAAATAGAAAATTTCTCTATTGCTCATAGGGACATGAGAGTTGATCAGCTGCATTGTGTTTGACAGTGAATGAATGGGAGAGTGAGAGGTGAAAACAGAAAAGGGAAGGTGGCAGCACCATAATGCTGGAGACATTACTAAAATAATATTAGTTCTGTTGATGCACTGTCCTTTGTCAGGGCCATAGTGAAAGCTATTGACTCTTGCAGAGATTCCATTAACCAGATTTTGTGCAATTTAGGAGGCTTCTTAGTAGAAATTTAATTTGTTAACCTGACACAGACCTTTTCCTTTGCCTCTGTTGCGTTGGTGTAGAAAAATTAATTTGTATCAGATGCTTTATTCTGAGTTTTAGTTCTAGTTCTTAGAAATAAATCTATTTCTGTAGCTTTAGGCAAATCAAACTAGAAATTTCTTCAGTGAGTTCTCTTTGGTGCTGTCTCTAGCATGCAGTTATTCTGCTGTGTGTGATTGTACATCTTAGCTGCCAACAGCTTTTCGTTTCTGGAAGGTGCAATTTAGATGTGTAATATAGAAAATGTACATTACAAAAGTGTTTAGTTAAACAGTAAAGGGAAGAAAAAACCAATGCTGTTTGCGTAAGAACATCAACCTACAGTATTAAGTTGGATTTTCATTCTCTCTATGAAAATCTCCTATCTGAAGACATAAAAAGGCATAATTCAAGGCAGTTTTTCCATTTATAATGATAATTAAAACTGTAATTTTACTTTTTGGTTCTGAGCAGCAGATTACAATACAACTTCTACTATTTTGATAGCTCTAAAACCCATTTCATAGTATTTAAATATTCTCATATACATGGTTTCCATTTGGTTTTTTGCATTCTCCTTTTACTTTGCTGTGAATTTCTCATTTAAACAATCCCTGATTTTTTTTTTTCTTCATATATGGTACTTGTCTTTGCTGTATTGATTGCACAGTGCAAAAATGTAGCAGATAAGAATTGCTGTAAGAACTTAAGAATTACCAGAACTGTATGGTTATAAAATTCTGTTTCAAAAGTAAAATTTTCATTAGCTGAAAGATGAGAACAGTGAGGAAAAGAGGGCAACAGTCACTGTCAACACAGATGCAATAAATCTCAAAGCAAGATGGGATCTCTGGAGAATAATAATGGAGCCGTGCCTTACATTTACTGAGCTAAACAAAATTAATGCATGGTTAATATTAATTATGTCTGTGCAATATTTTCCATGTGAGAAGAAAACAAATGTTTTATAAGTATACTTCCTTTAATTTATCAGTTGCCATACCCTAGTACTGAGTGTAGAATATGGGCTAGAATACATTTTGTCCCAAAGTGTAAGCATGCACAAATATTTGCATTGGAGAAGGGCTTCAATCTTACACTTACACTCCATATACTTTCATTGCTTGTCATTATTACAAAACAAAAATGAGTTCATTTTCAGTGTAATGGATGTGAAACAAAATTCCGCATAAAATTAGTTTTTAAAGGAGAATGTTTGTAAACAAAAGGGCAATGTGTTAAAATTCATCAGAGAAATTAAATAATATTACATGATGTATTTAAGAAAAATCCAGAGATATTCTCTCGTAATACTGAAGTCATCTTTATTATGGAATGTTGTAAGGATTGTAAAAACGTATGCCCAGTGTGTTTAAAGTGTGTCTATTTGCATTTAAGTATCTACAGAATAATGCTTCCAAGCTGTTGGCAGCCCTTTATGTTTTACTCAGCAAGAGCACAGGCATTCTCTTAATTCTCCATGTCATTGTATGCTCTTCTAGTGGGTATTGTGTTCTAGCTACTCATCTGCCCTAAAGAAGTGTTTTTACAGCGTCCTTGAATGCTGATTGTTTTGGCTCAATTGTGACATTTTCTAATGAATTTACCTTCTTAGTGTGGGTTATTGTTTCATATATGGTTCTCCTTATTGTAATGCCTGAAATTAAGCAAGCAATCTGATTAGCATCTGCTATGGGTGGTTTGTTCCTTCTTTCCCCAAGGTAAGTCCTGTAGGGTTGTTACTAATACATTCCTTTATTCTCTGCTCTATATTAATGTTAGTGAAAGCTACATCACCGGAGTATACCTTGGCTTTAGAGAAGATACTGATAATATTTGCAGTGGGTTTAGTTTCTGTAGGAATCCATTACACAGACTTGAATTGACTGGGGAAATCTGTGCTATGCAGGTGAGCTTCACCCTTGCTTTAGGCAATTTGTGGTGTATTCTGCATGGTTCTCTTCAGATGCCTTCTAGTACCGTGTTGGCAGATAACTCTTATCACAAAGATAAGATCTGACATCTCACCTGAAATTCCTCTCTGAGAAGCCAGGATAAAGGTTTGGCCAGGTTCCATGTGCTTCTGGCAGTATGATGATGACTGCTATATTCAGCACTAGTTGTAGTTCCCTGAGGGTTTGGACTATCAGCATTGCTGTAGAGCATCCCGGGTATGACAAAGCCAAATGTAGTTCAGGCCAGATCATCACCATCAGCTGAGCTGCAGCTTCCCTTCCAGCAGCCATTTCTTAGAGATCATATTTACCCGTAGGTTGTGGGTATTTATAGGTTGTTGTCTCCTGTGATTTTCACATTGATTTGATGTTCCATATGCTGTCCAAATCTTTTGTTTCTTTCTGTTCTCAAACAGTAGCAACAGGAATACGGTCTTAGTACTGCAGATAACTCTATCTACAATTAATGAGAGCTGCTTTATGTGGAGAGGGATTCTTGTCATTGGTCAGACTGCTGCATATTTCACAGAATCACAGACTGCTTGAGATCAGACGGGACCTTTGGAGGTCATCTGATCCAAGCCCCCTGCTCAGGCCGGGCCGCCTACAGCTGATTGCCCAGGATCATGTTCAGATGGTTTTGAATAGATCCAAGGATGGGGACTGCAGCCTGCCTGGGCAGCTTGTGCCAGTGCTCAGTCACTGTCACAGTGAAAGGTGTTCACAGGATCACAGAATATATGGATTTGGAAGAGACCCACAAGGATCATTGAGTCCAAGGATCATCCTGCTGGCCCTGCACAACACCATCCCCAGCAATCACCTGCGCCAAGAGCATTGTCCAAACACTTCTGGAACTCTGTCAGGCTTGGTGCTGTGACCACTTCCCTGGGTAGCCTGTTCCAGTGCCCAACCACCCTCTGGGTGAAGAACCTTTTTTCTAATATCCAAACCAAACTTCCCTTGACACAACTTCAGGGCATTCCTGTGGGTCCTGTGTTTCTTCATACTCAGATGGAGGCTCACATTTCAGTTTGTGCCCATTGCCTGTATTTGAAGGAATGTGGTTGTCAGGGAAGGAGTAGGGTGAGCAAGTAGTCTAAGGACATACCCTTGCCATTCCAAAGTAAATATTTGTGAAGAAGAAAAGAAAATATAATTAGATTTTTAATAGTTCAGATTGCTTCAAGGAATATTTATTGCTTCCTTGGGCTGTTGTTTGCTGAAGTCATTACATAGAAAGAATATTGTTTCGAAGTTCTGTGTGCTTTGACACTGTCATGTATCTAAATGCATAATAGTACTACTAGTCAAATATATCTTTGAATTTCCATTCCATGCTGCATAGCAGTATTCCATTTCGCGTTTGTGCCGTAGAGCTCAGTCAAGCACAAGTGTACTTCCTGAAAATGATGAAAAGTTTGTTGTTTCTTTGCAGTCCAGGTGTTAAGTGTCACATGACAGGAAGCAACAGGAGAATTTTTGCTTCATACCTCCCAAAATTTGAAGCAGGAGTAGTTTTACTTGAGGTTTTAATGATAACAAAGAACTTTTCATCCTCTGTGCAGTTTACAAGGATCGTAATACATTAAAGAAAGTAATGATGGTTTTCAGAAATGATCTTAATTTACGTACAGTTATTGTGATATACAAAGTAAAGAATTTGTAGCTTGTCGTATGACAAGCAGTTACTTGGGGTAAAATCAGTGTTTGGCCAAGTTCTCACTATTTCATTTTTTTCTAGGCAGAGAATTAAAAACAGTGTCCCAGTGTTGTATCTTGTCATTTCCAGGAGCTATTGAAGCAATTTTATAAGCTAGGCAAAAGTTGTTATATAATTTGCATACAACAGGCACAGATACCAGCCATGTGAAAGAGTACTTAAGTCTTTTTGTCTGCCTCAAGGGCTGACCAGGATTGAGAATCCTGGATTCTTATGACTGTGTAATAGTACCTTAATCTGTCAATGTGGTTTTTTTGGTTTTTGCTTTTTTTTTTTTTTTCCTCCTAGCATCCATTAAGTCCGTGGTGTTTGTCGTAAAGGAACAATAAGGTAGATGACTGACACTAGAAGGACAGCTAAAATAATTTTAGGTTTGTATTTGAGTGACTTTGAGCAGGAATGTATCATGCTGTAGAGAAAGGTTGGGCCAATCCTTCGCATTGTGGCTGCAAAGTCCTTTATACCATGTTTCCAGCAGAAAAGAGTTTAATGGACCTTCAGATAATGTTTCATAGCAGAGAATGTAAGTTAAATTGACCAGCTGTTACATGTCTTTGCATTTGCTGCAGTGGCATGTGGGATGGTGGAGAAATTTCACGCTCATTCTGTTTCAGATTGTTCTAATTGTTTCTTTTTCATGCAAAGCATGAAATGGCTCTCGCAATTAAGAGAATGCCCTCTCTAAATTAAATGTAAACCGAGAGATTTACTCAAACTAAGTCCCAAAATACATTCACTTGTCTTCATTGTGATGCCTTGAAGGGTTGGCATATTATTTCATAACTGAGTTGAAACAGAACTTCATTGCAAATGATGCCTGAGTTGCCTTTGTCTCATTCCTTGACTGATTTGCATTGGCTAGAAGACTGCAGTTTGTCCTGGATTGCCTGTCTTGGGATAGTTGAATAATAAGCTGCATAGTTCTGAAAAATTTTGGTATTTTGTCTTTAAATGTGTTTTCTGGAGGTGTTTGAGGTCACAGGGCTAACTAGAGATTCTCAGGAAGGAATGAACAGCCAATGGTATTCAGAAGTATTTTGTCCATATACAAGATATGGGGATGAAGGTGTTAATTTGAGAGGCTCTAAATAATTACGAAGTGGTACCGTCCCTTGGCAGATCTTACATTTTTCGATGGACAGCAGAAAGGCTGCACCATATGCTAATGGAATAAATAGCACTTCCTCATTATGAGAAGCTGTAGCATCTCAGTGTCAGCTAATTTGAAAAATGTCCAGAATGAAGTAATACACCATAAATGAGAGTCCTCTTTGAGAAGCTGAGCGCTAACTGTTACACAAAAACACTTTCTAAAATCAAAGTTGCTTCAGGGATCAGCGTGTTAGTTGTAAAGTGCCCTTTAAGCTGGCATGTATTGGAGGGGAAGTCAATATTTTAGCTGCAAAGTCTCTTTGGAAGTGTTATAATGAAAACAGTGTTCACTTCTTCCCTGTATCTAGAATTAAATGGAAACCTATCCATATAGGGGTGGGGAGATATGTGTGTATTTATGTATGTATATGCTGTGAGCATAGTTTCTCATCCCATATTGAACCTGAGCTATTAATCATGCAAATGCATGCAAGTGAACTATATAAGGGACTGATATGTACAAAATCTAGCCTTGGCATAAATGTGAATTTAAATTTCAGTAGGTTGTTTTTTGGTTTTTTTTTTAGTTGTCTATATAGTTTTAAGTGCTTTGTAATTGAGAAGATAATGTTTTATTAGGAACTAAGCATTTATTTTCTGTTTTTCTGTATCAGGTAATTAAGACAGGGTAAAACAGCAGTGAAAACAAAGCCCACATTCTTGGTAAAGTATTAAATAATTCTTGGGAACTGTTTTAAACTAGTGATTTTGGTGAGGTAATTGGCTGTATGATATAGTAAACTAATCCTAAATTAATTACATACTCTCTGTATTTGGTTCAGAAACACTGAAGCTGCTACAGGGAAAAGCATGTTACTGGTTTTGGGTGAAAAAAGTAGTTACCCTTCATTTAAGGATGTTAATTACCACGTGTTTACCTAAACATGTTTGTGTTTCTGTAGTCTCTTCCCTGACCCCCACAACAACGTATCCACATGATCCACAAGTGACTTGATACGTAGCTTTAAAATACTAAATTCTGGCCACTGCGCATTCCGTACAGGGATGTACTCCAAGCAGTGCAGGGTAGCTGTGCCACTTGGTAGCTACTGATCGTGGGTGGTGTGAAGTGTTACCCTTGTCTGATTCTAAAGGAGAGCTCACATGGCCTTGGTCGTTTTCCAGCTGAGCTGATGATTGTATTAGGCATAATAAAATTATCTCCTTCCTGAAGGAGGAATAGGAAGTGTTACTGTGAGTTCAAAGTATGTGCAAGTCCTGCAAGTGGGAAAGACCGTATTACATTTTTTAAGCTGGACCGTGGTGGTATAATTGTTCAGTTACCTATTTTATCTTCTGACTGAGCAGAATTTTAGTGCAAAAGTACCTTGGATTTATTGGGCTTAAAATATTTAAAGAATAAAACTACTTATCGGGAACGTCAGATAATATCTGTCAGTCCTTTATTTTGAATTCTCTTTTTGTGGAAAATGATAAGAACAAATTCTCAGGTGTGTCTGCATTTTTTGTTCCCTAATAGAAGACATTTAAGTGCTTCAAGGTCTGCCTTTTAGGGGTTTCTGTAAGAATGAAGCATTGCTTATACTGTTTGTCAACCCATTAAGGTAAATTGCTATTGATTGTTTCTCACTTGTTATTGAAAGTTTCCTTTACTATACATTACTGTCATAGTAATAGAAATGAGTGGGAAAGCAGCTGCATCATGTGCCTTCCAACACAATGAACAGACATCTTTGGTAAAACAGTTGTGAGTGTTCATTTAATGTATTTTTTGTCATGCAGTGGGGAAAGTATTTGCATATGTCCAGTGTGCAAATGACAGAAGCAGTGCCCTGTATAATCGCTCTTGCACACAGTAGTATTTGTTAGTTATAGATGATATTTCAGTCTGTGGCATGGTATCTCTTCCAAAATACAGCCTTGTATCTGCAGAGAACAGGACTTGTCTCCCAGCTCACCAAATGCAGTCGGTAATTACAGGTGAAAAAATTTACCACTTTTAAATCTCTCTTAATGTCTGTTGGTTTTGCAGCAGCCTGTCAAAGCAGGTCTCTGTGCTTTGAGACCTGTGTCATGGTCCTGTAAATTCTTTATTCCATTTAGGAAATGTCAGCTTCCTCATCTGCCCCCAGGCTTCCTATAACTAATGTGAAAAATTTGGATGATTAACAAAAACTTGTAAACTCTACTGCTTCACTTACTTGAATTTTTAATTTTACGTTATGCTGGTTGCCAGTACATTTCACCAGTTCTAAAATTCCTGTCACTGCTAAAGAAAATGTGTCCTGTATACTTTCTATCCCAACATTTTTTCCCAGGAGACAGAATTCCTAACTTGAGTGGCAGCCAGCACTGGACTTAGTGCTAGTAGGGTAATGAATATGCATATGTTCAAGAGATTATTCTGTTTTCACTGCTAGCTGCTTATTGTCTTGCTTCCCATGTGTCTGCACACAGCTTGGACAGCAAAGGAGTTTTTTGAGAGCAGGAATGACTTTGCAGTTAAGGAACTCAAATGTTTATCTTGGGTTCTGCTGTAAACTTCACAGTGTTGCATCTCTTAATTTCCATCTCTTAATGGTTTAAAAATGCTTTTTGTTGACTGTATCTGTTAGACTTTGCATTGATACCTGGGACAGCCGTTTTAGATCTTTCCATTCTGATCTTCGTCACCTAACATAGGAATGTGTGTTGACCTCAGATAAGTAAAATAGTTGTAGTTCTTGAAGTACTGCACCATACCCAGTGAGAACATGCTTGGGTATCCCAGGCTGACAATTAAATGAGGACATATGGGGTTTATAACTCCTGTGGACATGGAAAAAAATAATAGGGAAGTCACTCTCACTGTTCTGGATATAAGGAGAATAAAAAGCCAGTGTTTGCTACAGTGCTCCTAAACCTAAAAAAAAAATGTTTTATCCAGATTCAGAATAGTTAAATAATTGTGACTTTATTTTCACAACAGTGAGTAACACTTCCTAAATCAACCAAGTCAGCAGGATACTTCTGAGAAATAAAACCCAAGCCATGAGTCTTGTACACAAAATAGTTCTGAAGTTCCACTTGTACAAGTTTGTGTTTATTAGTTTTCAATATGTAAAATAAATAGAGGGCTAATAGTGAAGACTTTTATTATGGGTTTTGTGGACAATCAAATAGGAGTAATGGAAAAGTAAGCTGGTTTTCCTGCTTGGCTTTTCTTTAGTTAGGCTGTCCTTCCATTATGGAACTCCTTCAGCTGGTGTTTGAAGTTGTTCATTAGTGTGCCCAGCCAGCCATGTATTCAGTGCTTTATAAATACAGTCTGAGACCTTGATCTGCTTAGTTCCACTATATCAGTGTTCCTGGTTTTGAAAACACTTTACTGCCTCTCTTCACTTTGTGCATACAGGAGTTCAAGATAAATTCTGAAATGTATATTTATTCTTAAAGCTTTTTCTACTGTCTCCTGACAATGCAGAAGCAATAGGAAAAAAAAATCTGCATTTTTGTAAGAATTGCCTAACCTGAAAGCAAGAGCAGAAAATCACATAACCTCTCAGAAGCTGTGGAGCTCACTGCTGAAATTTCTCCTAGTGTTGTTTTGGGGGTTGAACAGACGACAGGATACAGGTTTCTCAGCAGACAGTGTGTTCATTTTTTTTATACAGAAGATAAAGCCATCCTCTAGAGACATCATGTAATGTTTCAGGTTACAACTTTTTTTGTAAATCCCTTTTAGAAGGCTTGTACTGTCTACTGATTTAATAGCTGCTTTTATCTAGTATCTTTTGCACTCTAAACTTACTTTTTTCAGATTTTGTTTTGGACATCATCTTATAGGTCATATAGAATTAGACAGATGGTGGTATAAATTTCTTTTTTAAACTTTATGTATTGCTATTTATGTATTTATATACTGCTTTCCCCATTCTTGCCTGTCAAACAGTAACCATGCCTCCAAGTGCTTCAGTTACTGAGTTGCCCAGTTTGCTCCGTAGGTTTCTCAGCCTTGTTTTTATTTTGTTAAGTTTGTCTATATTTGGACCAGTCTTACACCCCTCTCAGTGGCTGGTTCCTGGCTCATTGTTTGGAAGTTTCATCTGAAGCTGTAAGTGATCAATCTTCCTATCTTTAGATGATTGAAGTCAAGTTAGCTCAAATTTTACTCACTTCATAGAATTTCACTATCAAAATGGACTGGTTTAGGTAAATTAGAAAGCCTCATTTGATATTTCCCTCTGTGGGTGTGGTGGTTTTGGTGACACAGCAGACTGAACTAGGGGTGAGATCACCCATCAAAATTCAAACACCTGGATGAGTTGTGTATTTCAGTGTATTTCACCACCTCTCAAATAGCTTTGAGACCACAAGGGAGGGAGCAATCATGCACGGGTTAGCGTAGATGGGTACTGGAAATTAATAAACTAATTTCAAACTAAGGATATATTATTAAATTGCCTGACAATCAATTTAGGAATAACTAGAGATGTCTTGATTTTGTCATCTGCATCCTAGAATAAAGGAATCAGTACTAATGGCATGTCCTTACATATTTTTGACAGGGCAATGCCTAGTGGTGCCTTCCAACCAAAGAAAATGGTAGTGAAAGCTGAAAGATAAAAATTAATTTATGAATTCCCTTCATTATTGCCAAGAGAACTTAAGGAATATCATGGAAATGACACTGAGTTGCATTGCTTTTAAAATCTTGTCTGGAGTGGGAAGTATCCAGGACTTTTCCTAAGAAAAGCAGCAGAAAAATTATCTAGAACACAAAATACACAACTGTCTAGTAACTGATAGCAAAGGGAGACTTATTTCTGACCCTTGTTGGCAACTGATTTGCCTCAAGCAGGAGGACTTTATTTTTAATTTATTTATTCTTTCAGATAAAAGCATTGTCAGTGTTCCCTCTTCTAAATCTGTCTAAAGCACTGGCTCCCATGATACCTCTAGTAAAGATGTGTCTGGCTATGAAGAAAAGGGTTACATTCTTTAGCTAAAAAAAATGGAAGAAGGGAAAGTTGTGGAAGATGCATGGTTGCATTTAGTGTGTTTGTTACAAATACTTGGCTGTGTCAGACAGACAGTACTTGCTATGGTTTAGAGAGTTACTTCTAAAGGAAAATATATTGAAAATCTTATTTGAGATTGTTACACCAAAAGATAAAAGGTATTCTAAAGTTTTGCTGTTAGGAAGTTGATGGAGCTGCATGGAGGGGAGGGGGAAAGGTCTAGGATGTTGTCATACTATCTCCGAGTGTGGAACCATTCATTGATGCTAAAATATATGTGCCTCTCTCTATGGGTAGAGGGTATAATTTAAGAAATTTCCCACAAAGCTGCTGAAGCAAAGGTAACTACGTTACTTGATTTGGCAGCCAGTTTTCAGATACTGAGAACACAATTGCTCTGAAAATTTATCACTGCTTACTCCACAGATATATGAAACTAAAGTCAGAGTTTCAAGTGCATTTCTTCTGCAATTGATACAGTTTCAAGGACTCCCCGTTGTTTGTTTCCTTCTCACCCACCCCCAGTTCTTTTGTGTAACGCAGACTGGGAATTAAGTGATGCTGACCAGAATAAAAAAAATTGACAACAAAAATATGCAGCTCTTTGGGATGAGAGGAGGTGGTGTATTTTTTCCCTATGCGGCTTTCTGGTGTGGTTCATCACATTGGTGTAGGACAGTTGCCTGAGGAACACGCAGGGAAAGCTGCTTAAACCACAGCTGTTGGAAGAAATGTTTTCTAAACTTTGGAGTGTTTATCTCTTCAAGATGAAATTTTTTAATGATGCAGTCATCTTGTTTTGGATACAGTTTGGTTGGAAAGTACTTAGGTTATTTTTGCATTGGAGAGAATTTCAGACTTCTGGCTCATGCAGATAATAGGGTGGGATAGGTTTAGGATTTCTTTTTTTTTCCTGTTTGAGGAATAAAGTCATCTTCAGATAGAGACTGGATTAGAAAATTTACGTTTTAAAAGTGAAGGGACTTCTATTTTTGCTAAGCACAAAACTTTTTTTATTATTGCAGCATTACATGGTGTGTTTTTTTTTTAATTTTACATAAGAAGGGAGGATGGCAAGGTTTAGAATTATGCAGCATTAGCTGCATAATTCTAAAACCTAAGAAAATGCTGCCTAATTATTCTGTTACAGTATTTGGGGACTTGTAGACTTCATTCTAGCTTTTGGTGTACAGATGGCTCAAAGAGAAGGTCTAGAGGAAGAGAGTAATGGATTTAAAGGGCACTTTAGGTTTATGTTAGGAAATGTCAGATCCCAGAAAACAGACAGCCTGATATTTTCCTTATTTTTGTTATTGCGAGGGATTCATGCACTTGAAATTTCATTGCTCTGCAATAAGAAGCATGCTCTCAGTGCCATAGAAAGTTGCATAAAAATACTAATGAAGAGGATGATTGCCCTTTATACTGGATTGTAAAATAGTTTAGTTTGGTCTTTTCGTCACCACAAAGACAGAATCCCACAGAAATGTTACGGAAGACTGAATTTGTGATTTCATTACGGTATTTGAAGTCCTCTGTAATATCCCAGATACACTTCTCTGCAGTCTTGCCTTTGAATGTTCTCTTTTGTTTACAGCTCACCTTGTATGGTAGAACAGCAGCCCTGACTTGTTTCAGCAGCTGGTTATTACTGCAGTATGAATAGATAAAGAATTGGGATTTTTTTCTTAATTAACGGTGTAGAAAGATTTTGTGGTGTTTGGGGTTTTTTTTAATTTGTGTTTTGGGATTGTTTTAATCGTTGTTTGTAGGTTTCTGTCTTTATTTCCCAATGCCAGCAGTTGGTAAAATTCTATATACTGGTTTGCTTTTCTTTCAGTAATTGCAGTAGGCCTGACAGTGGCGGAGGTTTGCTTTTTGAAATGGTCACAATGTGAGACAGAGACTATGATTTTCATTACAGCCACGTTCTGAAGTATCTGAAGAAACCATGATATGGTGGCAGTGTTATTAACATGAAAATCTCCTTTTAACTCAAGCAATTCTGTGACATGCTCTGTCTGGGGAACTTAGAGATTTGTACAAAAGCATTTGCTTTGCAAAGCAGAGGCAATGGTTTCTGCACTGAAGCAACAAGGCTAAATAAAATGGCTTGTAAAATTAAAGACTGCAATCTCCTTGAAGAAATGCATCGTCTTGTATTCCTTCTTCCAACCTTTATACGGCTTTATATTGTCTGGATTGCTGTGGGTCTCTTCGTTAAATGAGCTTTGCATCTCTCAGTTAATTTTGTGCCAGTATCACTTTAGGCTGACGACTGTGGGTGTTTGTGTATCCATTAAGCACACTGCCAGGACATGTCCACCCCTTGCTACCTGTCCCATTAAACGGCTGTCAGCAGGTTTACAGAGCTGCTTTCTTGCTTTGCATTAATTGCTGCAACTCAGGAGATGCAGTGAAAAGCACCTATAAAGAGAGCACAGTTTGCCTTGAAATTTCTAAAGGTAAATAGAAATGCCATGAGCAGTTAAGTCATATTTCATATGTAGTCATATCAATACAATTAACAGGAAAGAAGTGTCACTTCTTTTTAAATATTCTTTTTTCAACTAACCTTTCTCCTTGAGCTCCGACCTCTGAAAGGAAAATACTGCAAGTATTGACATAACTTGCTGACAAGTGTATGTCAGCAGATTCTTGCATGAGACTGTCTTGTTGAAGTTGTATATAATCCTATGCTGAGATTTACAATTGGTTCTGAAATGAAAATCTGTTAGGATTAGATCAAGCATTACCCTACCTCAGATAAGCAGTGTGGGGAAGTTTAGTGATTTGTCTGTGAAAGGCAGTATGTAAATGGATTATGAGTAAAACGCTTTTCAAGAAATGCACTAAAATGCAGAAGGTGTGCTATCTTAATTTGATGGGCTGCAGCTAGTTTGCTGCATATTAATGTGGTGTATTTTTTTAGACTAGGAAATTCTGATTCTAGTTCTTACGACAAAGAATCTTTTTTGGGGTGAAAATTCCTTTGTACTGCTTGAAGCAGTAAAAGCAATAGTAAATAATTAAGGAGTGAAGCAGTAGTTTTGTATATCCAAGCTCTCATTAAAATATTACTTTGGAAATCTACTGCTGTGTGGGAGGCCAGTGCAAGACGTGGGAAAACTTAAGTGTATTGACTGGAGGTGTGAAGTTGAATCTCAAGATTATCTTGGAGAAATTTATGTGACATTTTACTATGCTTAGCCCTCTGCTCAGAGACTTCGGACTTTAATTCATTTTAATTTAATAGCATTTGTAGATGAATTTTGAGAACAAATCATTGTGTTGATGAGTTTACAAGCTAATTTGACATGACTAGCATATGGAAAAAGCTGAAAGAAATTAGTGACTTGTGCAACATCACCCAGAACACCAGTGTTGGAGAGCTGAATAGCTCCCAAGTGCTTTGATATTAATAAGTATCCTCTGTACTGGGTGGCACAGTCTTCTAAAAATTGCTTAAAGTTCTTCATTCACCTTTCTGTGTCTTCTTACACTTTACAGGACTGTGAATTTTTCACCCAGTGATGTTCTCTTAGAATCTTTGGGTTTTATACATCTGGCTGAGTATCATTGGTCTTTTGAGGGTTGTTCAGTGCTGCTTCTCAGGCAGGCAGTGGTTGATCACACTTCCTCTCCTACCAAATGTGCTAGTGGTAAGTGGTAGCCCACTTCCTCTGGTCACAGCATATTGGTGAAATAAACATTTTTTAACAATGATCAGGATCTTCACTACCTTCTCTCATATAAATGTGTTCTCTGTTTTATCCCTATGCTGTATTTCTTTTTACCCAACATCTCTAGGCTCTGTACAAATAGAGTTACATAAACCTACTCCTGATGTAGGCATAAAATCAGCTTTATCACCAGATGTGTTCTATTCCAAGTAGTTTCTAGGCCCCTTGAAGGTAGCACTATAAAATGATGGTTAACATCTTAAATACTTTGAGTTCCTTTCTGCTCTTTAGTAGTCATTGCATTGTTGCTGATAAAATGTTGATGGTTATGAAAATGCGAAAAACAGACCAACAGTCAGAAACAAAATACAAAAAAACCCTTCTAGAAATGCTTATGTTCAACTTTCCTGTTTTGTGCTTCAGATTTTCTTGTAAACTGTAAACTTTTTTGTGGTTTATTATTGCTTCTCAAAGTCCTTGGAGTGCCTACTGCTCCATCTTACCCAGCATTAGTTAAAATTAAATCAGCTCTAAGGCACGTCTGTATAACATTTTATGCAGGATTCTTTACCATGTGTCACTGTATGTTTTGATCATTTTCTGACAGTGCTGAAGAAGTATGATATTTTCATGCTGACAGTTCCCTTGTTCTTTTGCCAGGGGTAAAATCCTGTGCAGGCTATGTAAGTGTTTTTGTGTTTGAAAGCTTTTGGGGAAGGGATGGGACTGGACAGGTAGAAGTGTGTATAAGTATGTTACGTGTTAGGAGGATATATAAAAACATACTTTGCATATGTAGAGAAATTAATTGAGCTTTTTGTGGTTCATTGTCCTGAGGGAGCTCATTGCAGGTTTTGGTGAACAGTTGGCCTCCTCCGTTTTACCTATTTGATTTTTATAGTAAAAGAAAGTACTCTGTTACTCCAGAGATCTGTCAGCTACTATGTCAGTGCCATCTCTAGCAGAACACCTTTAAACTTGGTCATTTTTAATATGATCCCAACAGTTTTGGTAGCCATATGGAAAGTAAGATCTGTCGAATCCCACAACACCCTCTGGGTTTTGAGCAGATGTGCCTATGTGTATCCACAGCTGTGTTTCAGTGTACACTTAGAAAACATACTCAAAATCAAAACCAGGATTATCTGCCACTGAGATGGGAAAAATTCCTTTAGCCAGGAGAAAATAACAGCAGTACTATTGTTTCCCGTTGATGGAGTCCATTGGTGGTGAAAGAAGAGCTCTTTTAAGTGCAGTCACATTGTCCATTAGGAATGAAAAAAAAATCACAATTTCAAAAGCAACTTTTAGATTTCTTTACATGGAAGATGACAGAATGCAGCTTTGTGAGGACTGTTGGGCTTGTAGTCATCTAGGGTCTCGCATGTTTTATTTACTTCTAATGTGGTGATACCTAGATATAGATGTGTGCACCCACTGAAGATATGGGATAAGTTTGGAATTTCCCACAAATGACTTTACTACCCTAAACAAAATTATTTAATTTTTTACAATGTCTGATTAATGTGTATTTATGAGGAATCAATAGCATTTAAATATTGCAGATAAAAATTAAGGTCAGAGTATCGTGTAAACAAAAATATTGATCCTTGCACTAAATAATAAACTATATCAACAAGCAGGGAAAAACAGTTTTAATATTTTCCTATATTCAAGACTTTTACCACAACCCTGAGAAGGGAGGCCTGATATATATTTGGGGCTATGTGGCGATTACATTATAAGTTCAGAATTTCATTGGGGAGTGAAGGAAATTTTGAATTGTGGAAGATTTCAGCCAGAGAAATTGACTTTAACACTTAGCACAGAAATAGCAAACCATAAAATCTCAAGTATGTTAATCAAAGGTCTTTGAGACTCTAGCACTGGGAAGCAAACTACTTCACACGTACAAGAATTTGTTCCATATTGAATAGGTACTAATTCAAGTTAAGCCTTTCTTTGCTTAGATACTTGTAACTGAAATCTGATGAATGTTTAACTGTTGTCTGACACAGATCCGTTTATTTACTGCTTATAACTTGGAAACTGGTGGTCAAACCTTAAGGTATTGACATCAGCTGTCAGACACGTTCAGTAACTTGTTTGCACTGAGAATTTTATAAGTAGAATCAAAACCCTTGTGTGTTTTCCAAAGTGCTTTTCTTCCCCTTTCCTCCTTTTTCATTAGAAAATAACTCAGCAAGTGCTGTGAACATGTTATGGCTGTGTTAAATGTAAATGTCAGGAGATGTTCTGAAGAGTTACGTTGCTGTCAAATTCCAGAAATCTGCAGGTGAACGATGTAAGTCATGAAACAGTGAATGGCAGCTGGGAAGTTCCTTCATTCTTTTGAGTCTGGTGCAATAAAGAGAACAGAAATAAGGTGCGGTTTGGAGGCTTGGTTTTCCTCAACATCTTAAAGTTCCATTGCAGAGTTCTTTGCCACCCAGTCTCCTAAAGCATACTTTTTGTATGTAAAACACTTTGGAAGTATATATTTTTTAAATCCCTTTAATCAAATATATAAAATATCAATGAACATACAACGGATTAAAATCCTGGTGGAATTCTGTAACTTACTCAATTTGTATAATAATGGATGAAGTCACAGAAAATCAATATAAAGTTTTGAAGAAGAAAATTTTTCACAGCTGTCTGCCTTTGTAATATTTATACAAAACACTGCTGTTGGTGGAGGCTATACAGCCAATAATAGATGCTGAAGGGGAAGGTTTTTTAATCAGTAGAAAGTAAGATGTCATGAAATCAGCAAAAATAATTAAATTAGTAGAAGTTTCTGAAGCCAAATGCAGGTTACCTCTCTTGCACTTCTTCATTGCTCTTCTTTTCACTTCTGAGAAAACTCCAAGTTTTGCATTTGAGTACGGATTTGTATTTTAAAAAGGGCAGAGTAGCATCTCTTGTAATTCTGGCTCATGTATTTATTAAGAATGTGGTTTGACAGTGTACTGTGTATCAGAGTCTCTGATAATAACTGCCTGTCATGGTACTCGATTAAAATAACTTGATGTTTTTTTGGTTTTCAGGATTTTTTCTGTCATTTTCTTTGTCTTGTCTTTTTACAACATGTTGATTAGAAGAAGCAATGTTGTGCTGGCTAGAGAACACAGTAATTGTTACCTTCTTGCTCAGTAAAGCCCTAATTAGTGTGAATGAGCATGAAAAATAGATACTAAAATACAGTTGATAAAGGTAATACTCTGCCACAAGAGAAAAGCTTTCCTCATTGTGACCAAATTCTGGCATATTTAAAGTATTAAGAGGATTAAATGAGTGAATTAAACAGTTGTGCTCTCACACACGATTTGCATTCGAAAAGAGGGAGTATGTGGTAGAGTTTAGAGGAGGAAATGGGTCCCAGCCTGCTCAAAGTCTCTGTAGGGACAACAGAAATGATAATGGACCTACTGGTTTCCTCACAAAAGCTTTTCTTACCAAATCGTTTTTAGGAGAGCAGCAGAAATGCACAAACATCATTAGATTTAAGATAGTTTTATTTTAGATGTATTTTGTTACAAAGTGAACTAACCAAGCTAAATTACTTTTAAAAATAATTTAGTGAGCGCTTGGAGTATATATATGTATATATTTCTCCAATAATTTTGAATCTTCGTTAACTTAGGACTATTGAGTGCTTTCTTAAAGATGACAAATAATTATTTTTTATAAAGCAGTATGTAAATTGCATGCTGCTATTGCAATATCTCTTTTTGATTTTTATTTTTGGATAAAATTACTTTCAGGTTCATGATACCTAAAGAGCATCTTTTCTCTCATGGTGTAGCTAATCACTGTCTGTTTATTCTCTTTTCTCTCATTATATTTAGTTGCTGAATAGAATCTCAAATAAATATATTTTGGTTGCACTTACAGTTTTAGTTGCATAAAACATGTGAAGTTGTTATCATCTTGGCTGCTTTTTCGTTTGCATCTACAGATTTCTAATCACTTCATAATTCAATTATTCATCTGTCTGGTGTGTTTTAAGCAAACCTCATAAGTTACTGTTATATACTCTGGACATTCTCAAGAAATAGCAACTGTTCTTACTTGGATACATACATATTCTAGTGTTCTTTACTTTTCTGATGCAACTTCTCATTCTTTAGCTTAGATGGTATTTCCAGAAATACATTGTTGGCAGCTGAATACAGACTAGATGTTGGTTTTTGCCTAAACAAGTCATGTAACGTCTTGTTTAAAACACTCAGAAATTCATAGTTGTGGACTTCTCACATCTGACTCCTTGTGGAAAACTGAGCAAGTGTAGGTCCCAAGGAACTTCTAGGCATTAATGATAGATCCATGACTCCACTATAGAGAGTTTGTCTCCTCTTCTTGTGAAAAATGGTAAAACTTCGTAAGCAAGACAGAAGGCTGCAGAGTGGTTTTAACTTGGCACTTCTGGATCACTTTCATTTGAACTTCAATTAGACAGTAATTTCGTATTAACATAGAGAGGCTGTGCTACCGACCTCTATTTTTAAAAGCAGATGTCTTTGAAGATATTTTAGTACTAATCAGGCATCCAGGTGGAAAGCTACAGCTTTCTGTTCTTCCCCACATGAGATTTGATGAAAGCCTTTCATTCTGCTGTCATTGAACAGGTAAGGAAGAGAATAGAAACTCTCCTTTCTCAGCATCAGAATAGCAGGCAGAGATTTGTTTCCCTAAAGAAACTATGAAAATGAGTTGAGAACAGCAGAAGGATAGCTCTGTACCTTTACTGAACTTTCAGGTCTTCTTAAACGTGATACTTCTGGCATGCTCTGCTTTGGCAGGATTCAGCTGCATTGGAACTGCTTTGCATTTGCCTGGTGTTAGCGTGTTTTGCTCACTCAGCAGGTTAAGAATAAAGTTGCTCTAACTTGCTTCTAGCTATGTTGGTTTTTTTTTTCCCCTTGTGCTTGATAACATAAGTAAGAGAATGATCTAAAGAAAAAGAAAGTAGAATTATGCTCACATGAGAAGACAATGCAAATATGACCTACAATAGTCTTAACTTCCCTCTTGTATAATGTCTTTAAGATATCATTTGATTATTTTGATTATTTGATTATTTTGATATTATGAAAAAGGAGGGAAAGGAAAATGCAGGAAGTGTCTCTCCATCAGTGTAACATCTGATACTGCTCCCTAAAAATAAGTGTTGAAAACAAGACATGTATCACTAAGATAAAGTACTTTTTACAGCACTGAAAAAAGCCTAGAAGGTAGCTAATGCAGAAAATCATGAACACGAGTTGTGAATGTAGAAGCTGATGACAGTGTCACTCCTGGGCATGTACAATTACCACTCTCCACTGGCCGATGTCTGCCTCAGTGTTTAGCATGAATGAAACAGAAAGCTTGGGAATCGAGCATTGCAATACTTTGACAGACAAGCCTGTTCCTAGTTGTCTTCATGATTGTAAGGCTTTTTAAAAAGTCATTACTTTTCTGCTGCTTAATTTTGATGTGAAAACTAGTCTGAAAATACTTAAGGTGAGTGCCATGTCTTCAATGTGAGGGACTGCTGCAGATTTTCAGACTGATGCAGTTGTTCTCAAGGCATTGCAAATCAATACAACTGTGTAGTTTTCTTGTAAAGCGAGTTTGATGGGAAATACTGGCTGTGTAAATCATCTTTAAATTGACCAGGGAGCATAAGATTCACATTTCTAAAACTACTTTCTTGAGGGAGTGCGGAGAAGGAAAGAGATTTCAGGTTTGATAAAGCAAGAATAAGAGAAAGTAGCTTAAGAATCAGACAGTGGTAATTTTTCCATACATTATAATGAGCTACTTCAGGGTTCTCTGGAAAAGGAGAGCAAAAGTCAGGGACTGAAAAGCTCTTGATGTCAGCTGGGGCATTACTTCATTTAAAGTTGCGCTAGTCGCTTTGCTGTTAGCAAAATAACAAGCTACTTAAGTATCATGTAATGTTTATAAAGATGTTAGAAGTACTGCTCTTTTCAGAAGGACTGGGTGATCTCTTCAAAAATAATTTTTAAAAACAGGTTTGTTTGTCTAGAAGGGTTAAGATGATTAAACAAGATAAAAGTGGCAAGCCTTACAAGTCACAAGCAAAATGGCTATTTTCAGAATTTTCATATTAATGAATCTGTGGCATTGAGTTCTTCACACAGTATACAGTTAGGAACTGTATTATTTCTTTTCTGTTGTTCTTTCCTCAGCTTCATTTTTCGCTACAACATTCCTTGCACTTTTCAAGCTGCTTCCCATGAGAAATTCGTAAATAACTCATTAATTTGAATAAAATAATGTTTCTACAGGGCCAGCCAAAGCTATGACCAGCCAAAGTATGACTTGGTCACTACTGTCATCAGTAGTGACCAAGGTCCCAGACTAAGCAAATAGGGCAAACTGTTCTCAGAATTCCTAAAAATGCTTAACAAAGAAACCCTTCCTAAATTTGAAATGAATGTTGGCTTCCTGACTTTGTCATGCATCTCCAGCATGAAATTGGGCTAGTAGCTTAATTTTCCTCATACATAGGCTTTTCCCTATCTCTAAAGACAGTTGGATACCCTTAGAAAATGGTAATGAAAATATAGCTATCAGTACTGAAACTGTATTTGATAATGCTGAAAAGATCACTCAACAGTAAACACAAACTTAACCTTCAGTCATATAACATGGGACAGTTTTCACTCTAAATGGTGTGCAGTTCAGTGTAAAGCAACTTGAAATAATCCAGTTGAACATGCTACAGGAGCTTGGATTTCATCTGTCACCTCTGCCACCATGATCCCTTCTGGGCTACTAATTTATTTGTCTCTGTTTTTCAAAAAAAATCTTTTAATGTGCAAATTGGAGTCTACTAATTTAAGTACCGTCACAACCAGAACTCAGTTTGTTGGTAATTTAATAAAGCAGAATGCAACTTGAGACAGACCAGGCAAAGCAGAAGTAGCCCAGCTGTTACTGTAAATGTCTGCAAAACATAAAAATGAGTGTTCTTGCTTAAATTAAATATGAGGTCTTGAAATCTTGTAATTGAAAGTTCAGCTTCTGTAATCATACTGTTTATCTCAGATGCAGCTGATACATTCTAATATAGCCTGGGGAACTTGGAAATGAAGGAATAAGCAGGAAGCCACACCAGTGTTGTAGTCAAGATTGAGTTATGTTCTGAACTGGAAACTGGAGGAGATTATAGATTGAAGTCCCAGAGTGTGTTGCAGAGGTCACAAACTAATTAGCAAGGGAGTATGTTGATGGAATTGAATATATGGGTTTCATATCAGAGGATTTGTAGTGCTAATGTGTTCTTTCTCATTGCTGAATTTGGCAGGAGGAAGATAGGGCATAACCAGTAACTCTCTTGAGTCTGTGAAATCGAGTGTAGGAGATTTGCAGATGATTTGCCTTTATGAAACAAGATTTAAGATTCAGACTTTTGAGTTCCTATGGAATATCAGTGTAGTTAGCATGCAGGTCTACGAATTAATTTCTTAATTAAAAGTCTTGGAGAAAACATGCATCAACTTGGAATTTAGTTCTAGGAAAAGAAAAATTCAAACTTTAGGCTGTGGATTGATGTAATTACCTGAAATCCCTTCATTTTGCTTCTGCTTTCAGTTGAGCTGCCACTATTATTTGCTATGAATCTTAATGTGCTAGTGTTTACAGAAACCTTGGATAACTAATAGAAAGACAGATGTTCCCTGCAGTTGTCTTCCAGAATATCTAGTGCAGCCTATTTTTTGTTTGAATAAACATACAAAATATCTTTTTGTGTGTATAACTAGCATTTCTAGAGATAACCCAAGCCCATATTATGAATAAAATTAATAGTTCCATTGTTCCTGTCCCATGTAGAAAAAAATTTCTTTTTCTTTCATTTTTCCCTGTACTAAATATATTTTTTGTTGAAGTTTGTGTTATATATAGGCATAAAAATGTATCTGGTGTTATATCTGTCACTGTGGTCCTACTATATGATTATGAGAGTAAAATCTGTCCTTCAGAACCATAACTTCTGAAGTTGTTTGCCTCAGATATTTCAATGTACAGACAATTAGGCAGCACTGAAATGCTACCTTACAGTATTGTAGATGAGGATGAACACTGGAGCATCAGCTGCAGAGTATTACAAGTTAGATTTACTGTCACTGTTTCCAAGCAAAATCCATTTAATGGGTAGAACTTTGCTCCCCTTTTTTTTACTTAGATCCTTTTCTCCAGCAAGATCAGATTTAACATGGAGATTCTCGTGATAAAAGTTACCACCTAGTGTTCATATATTGAAGAACTTGCAGACTTTAATTAGAAATGGTCAATGCAATGGATGACAGATTTCTTTTCCTGAAGACTGGAGTTTGGTGTACTCTGTATTTAAAGTGATGCAGGAAATCCTAGTTCTCTGTTTTTCATCTGCGTTTCTATTTGCTGGTTTGAGTGTTGCAGGTATTAGCTGTTCAGCTCTGTAGGAAACATAAAACTCTGGACTTTTCTTTACCCCCCCCAAACAGAGGGTTTGTTTTTATTACTTAGGCAGAACAGGAGAGGCCATTGTAAAGCAAGATGGCGGGGTTGTGGGATTAATTTTTTTTTCCACGCATAGCTGAGTTGCTCACTGTAGTCAGTAGAAGTGGGTATTTCAAGAGAGCCATTTAGGCACTGTATACTGTAGTAGTTTTTTTGCTAGTGTGGGCACTCTGAATGTTTTCCCAGAGGTGTCTGCCTCAGTCTACTCAAACTTGTGCCAGAATTAAATTCTTGCAGTTAGACACTGTTGGTACCACTCCTTTGTCTCTTAGAAAACTACATTATTGGTTGTTCCCACAGATTTATACAGCAGAATTTACCAAAGATGAAATTACATCAGTCTTGCTTCTGCAACTATGTCTCTTTTTCTCCTGTTTAATTTTAAATGTATCTTTCAAGTGGATAGTGTACTGCACAGCAAGGTGGTGCCATTTCACATTTCTTTTTTCTTTTTTCTTTTTTTTTCCCCCCTCCCTCCTCGCTGAAGAAAGTAGTAGTTTCTGTTTTGGAAAGAATTCCGTAATGGTTCCCAGTCCTATGGAAGATGAACGTTTCTGTTGTCTTTGTGTTATGTGTCAGAAAGAGGATCAAGGGCAAGGTTTCTGTTGATTGTTTGAGATGGAAACGGTGCATATAGTTACCAAGTTGCTTCTATTAAATAGATAATCAAATTTCCCATAGCGGTACTTAGTCTAAAATTGATATACATAAAAAGAGACTCTTCAAAGTGTTTTTACAGAAATAAGGAAGCTTTTCCCCTACTGAAGATGATTAGAATAGGAATCAACAGGCAAGGAAGGAAGGTTTTGGAAAATGCAGCCTAATAGAACACCTCCCTCTGGTGGTAGACATTACACAGTTTAGTCTGCTCTGCCACACGGTGATCTGGAACCTTCATGGCAGGGAATGCCTCTGCTACTGAGGAGCTAGAAGAGCTTTTTAGAAAGATAATTGAATTGCATATATGGTTTCCTGCCACTGTAGTTCTTTGGGTATGATGGGGGAGGTTTGGGCTGCTTGACCCCTTCCTTCTGAGTTTGTCAGGTAATTCATTCTTTCTCCTCCTCTCTTGCTGCTGGGATCAGTTGCATTTTGCCATTTTTGCTGGGCTGTAGCAATAGGCTCTATGGATATTGGTGCTTTAAGCAGGTAATCAGAACAGCATGCACGAAACAGCTCATAGCTTCAAGAAATCATTTGGCTCGTTCTGCAAATTTAATTAATCTCTTAGTTTATTCATATTTAGCTGTTTGGTTTGAATTTTATGTGCCAGTCCTCAGTTAGCTTCCAAAGTAATGTCTGTAATTACTTGCATGTGAAACACAATTAACCACCCTAACTGGAGGAGAAGGGTGGCTGTTAACTGTTTATCTCGTAGGGTATTAATGCCAAGAAACAGATTTTTTCAAAGTTTTTTTTTTTTTTTTTAATAAGCTGTTCAGGTATGTGTTCAATCTATCAATCAGTGGCATGTGAGCTCCCAAAGAAGCTGTAGAATTGTTATTTCTAGTTCTGTTTAGGCATAACAAGAATGCTTTAAAGTGCTTCTTGAAGGCATATTTTAGTTCCTTGCTTTTCATGCCCATTACACTTCAGAAAGTGTAGCAAACTAGCAGAATGTGTGAGAATAACATTTTTCATCCTTGTTTTCCTTTCTGTTTAGCAGTAAGCATTTTATGATGATTTTTCCTGTTGTTCTTTCACAGCACAGTGAAAATTGCTCTTATCCCCCACCATCTAGGCTGAACACCCAAAACAGTTTTAGCTTTGTTTTGTATATCATTAATAGAGGAACCTGTGAAACCTTGTAGATCTTTTCCAGGGCTCCAGTTGGAAAGCAAAAAATCTGGAATGTTTCCCATGAGTGGGAGTCCTAATTTCATGACTGTTAAACTCATGGAAACAAAACTTTTAAATGTGGAGGACTGGCTATAGAAGCTTGTTTTTATGTGCAGGATTCCAGCATCACCAGCATTTAATTAATGTGTTGTTCAAGGTCAGCACATCACTGCTCTGATTTGCAGGTTTATGCTTTGCTAGTGAAGACTCCCCTTTAAGGGGTTCCACACCTATTGTGCCAAATAACAACCATTTGCAAGCCAGAGCTCTGGAAACGCCACTGGTGAAAGGCTGCTTTTCCATATCTGCATTAACTTGCAAGTGATAGCACAGGCAGTCAGATCACATCAAATGACAAATCATGGATATGAGAAGCAAAAGGATTATTTTCTTCTTACACCTCTTTTTTATTGCACTTTGTCTTAATATGGAGATAAAGCTATAGACAAGAGTGGGTGTTTTAGGCAATTTCAACAGTGATCCTCCAGCACTGACAGGCAGAAGGATCACTTCATCATAAGAGATGCTTTAAGTTCTCATGTCTTTGTTATATAAAAATAAGGTGAAATGAGGAGAAGTGTATTTGTCTGTGTTTTCCACTGGGGGGACAAGAATGCAACATTCTGAGGAGAGCAGTTTTTCCCTTTCCTTTTCTACGCTTCTCTATTTTCTTTGCATTAAAAGAAGCATCAATATCAAAATAATCAGCATTTGTAAGGAAAAAAAAACCACTTAAAAAATCCATGAACTTCAGATGCTAACTTAGTAGATGACTTTTTTTTGCAGCCATTTTGTACCGATTTCAAATGTTGAGATGTGCTCCAGCTTTTTTCTTCGGGACTAATTGGCTAATAATGAAAATGGGTGTTGTCTTTGACTTGAATTCAACACTTCTAATGTCTTCTTCTAAAAGATAGTTTTAATAAGAAATAAAGAACCTTTTATTAACTCAAAACTTCATCATGTTTTGTTGCTCACAGAGAGGCCTAAGCAGTGTTTATTTTATGTAGGCATTTGAGGTCTGTGCATATTCATATTTTTGTTCCTAAAAGACTGGAAAAGAAATATGTATATTTAAACTTCACTGAAAATAAGCATGGTATGCTTAAGTTTGGTCTTGGTTTCTGAGCTATGGTGTTCCATAGTCAAAATTTAATGTAACATGGTGGTTTGTGGCAACAGCAGCTGGGAGAGTTCAGAGTGTTTGAGCTTTTGGATTCATAAACCTAAGTCAACTTTTCTCTGTCGTTGAACTCCTGCTTTTTTTTGCTTGTTGGTTGGCTTTTTTTGTTGTTGTTGGCAGGTTGAACGCTACTCTCCAGCATTTCTATATGATTATAGAATGGGATGGAGGGGATGGTAAGTGGGAGACTACAGCTACTCCTTAAATTTCTGGACTCCTTGCATAGTTAGTAAGCTCTGGAGCTTGAGGCTAAGGCGGAAAGGTGTCAGATGATATTTCAATGAGCTTTCTCACTTGTATGATTTAAAACATGACTTCAGTTTTCTTCATATTATTGTAGATTATTGAAGTCACAGATTACTCATACAAACTAACCATTGCAAAGCTGTTGCCCCAACAGCTGGGGGCTGTCAGACTTGGAGTTTCCTCTCCATGCTTTCCTGTAGCTACTGCATGTGAGAGGCAGATGTGTATTACAAGAAGCATCAGGTTGCAGTAAGGTTTAGAAGAGTGGGATGATTACCCCACAAACTTCACCATTCATTGCTTTGGTGGTAAAATCTAAATGGTGAGAAAATACTTAATCTTCGTTAAAGACACACATTTCAAAGGGTTTGGTTGGCTCTGGGGCAGTGAGGCCAGGAATGAGACTGCCTGCTTTCCCTTGTCTTCCAGAACAGCTTCTGTGCTGTTCAAAGGAGAAGAATCTGATAAATGAGTCATTCTGGGAGATGTTTTGAGAGTTTCAGTATTGGTAGTTATTAAGGTGCCTTAACTGAAGATAAGGGAGTGGGAACTGATGAGTGGCTTACTACTAAGCAAGGTTTAATCTACTGCAGAGGCCTTTTGTCCCTTGTGATAATCCTGACAATTTATGGCATGGTGAAACATTTGGGAATGCTTGAACCATAAATGTGACTATTATTGACAGAAAATGAGGCAAATGTACACTCTAATTGGAACCACATAAATTAGACGGGAGGAATTAATTAAAAAATAATAGACTTGTGTCTTGAAGTTGGAAGGTTCTCTCTAGATATTGGAAAGGGCATGGTAAGGTGACTCGAAAGATAGCTCCAGTATAAGAAAATCTAATTGAAACATTTCTTTTATTAAAATAATAGTTCTTATGTGTCCAGGATAAATATGATTTGTAATTAAATTCTGTCAGTTAACAGTCCCATTTTCAAGATCTCTCATTTATTATAAACGCACCTTGAGAAGTTCACTTCATTAGTTTGTTTCATAGGACTCACTGCTGTTGCAAAGTGCTTGGTTTATGGGTTCATGGGTCAGTTTCCTTCACGAGAACAAATGTTTCTCCCCCTTTAGGAGCATAAATTTTGATGTCTCTGCACTCTGAATTTAGTTCAAACTTGTACATTTACTAATCTGTTTAGTTTCATAAAGGGATGCTAATACTAAAAGAATTCTAGTGATAAACATACAGACGTTTAGGAGAATAATAGAGGTGTGTTTTTTATAGGTTGTGTGCTGCTCGTAGTCAGTTTTATGCTTACATTTTTGAGCATTTTCTAGAATTGTCTGTTGTAAAATGCCCATGTCACACATTTTCCAAGTTGTCTTTGAGAGCAAATTGTATAGATCACAGCTGCTTAGATGTTATCCCCAGATACTTTTTAAAAATTTTCCTAAATTTAATTCTGTTATATTTCCACTCTGTTACTCTCAGATCATGTTAAATGTTTGTTCTTCTTAAGTGCCGGATGGATCTTCAAATGGCTGCAGCATTCTGCTTTTCCTTAAGTGTTGGAGTTCCTTGTCTTGTTTCTTGGAGTTGGTAAAATTGTTATGATTGCCACCTTTAGCAGAGGAGCATGTAAGAGTCCTCAGCAGTTTGCCCACTCAGTTGGTGTCTTACTACTAGTCCATTCTGGTATATGTCTTTCCTAATGAATACCCACTCCACATATCATTGAAAAATAAGATATTTCTTGCTGTCCTGATGGTAGTGGTTCCTTTGTCTTCCTCAGTTACTTAAATTTCATGCTTTACACTTGCATTGGTCTATTACCAATATCCTTTGATACAGATTCAAGAATTAGTTGGGTATTAAATTGTCTTCATATCCTAGTTTTACCAGATGCAGGTGCTGTGTAAGCTAGCCCCTCGCTGGGTTTAGGTTTTGCAATGTAACAGTACCTTTATGTAGAGCTTTCTCACTGTGTGTGCTCTGTAACGAATTAAAGTATGAATGTTAACTGTGGGTCTGAGGGATTCTCTAACAGTAAATTTAAAGTAGGTTGTTAAAATAGGAGTTTACTCTTCATGGTTTCAGCACTTCAGATCCTGTAATGACAGTCAATAGTATTTATTGTGTTTAATGTTGGTGAGTTTTATAGAATAATGAAATTTTAGTTGAAATCATGTAAGCTTGCTGCTTTACGTAACACTGGGAAATGTGACAGAAGGGTACAGAAGTTTTCAGTGACCTTGTTCCTGGTCTGTACTGAAATAGCTACAGTAAGCAAATTGTTATTATCAGGCAGAGCAAGGAGTATTTGTTCTGTGGGGAAGCCACTCTCAGGGGATACTTTCTAGATGATAATGAAATTCCTATTTCATCAATTTAGGATTTCACAACTGCTTTGGAAATGGTGGGATCATATGCTGTAAAAATGGCAATTTTTTTCATGTCCATCATGCAGTGTGTTATAAGCCTGGTTAATACAGTTGCTGCAGACTCTTCTATACAAGACTGCATTTTCCTTCCTTAAAAACATGTCTGCATATATATTAATGACCTGGATCTTAAGTTGAAGGTCATCTGTAACAATGTTAGCTTGTTGTCTTGCTGGTCTTTGTTTATTAGCTATTCATGAATTTTCTCGCTAAATGATAGGCTAAATCTGGTAGTCAAATCTAGAGCTTCCTGTATAGCTTTGGGGAAGAATCGTTTTATTGAGCCAAGGGAAATAAGGTTTATTATGGAATGTCATCTTTAAGCAAGGAGTGTCTTTTTGGAGAGAAAACCAGCTCAAAACACATAATCATCAGACTTCCTGGGGAGAGCCCCCCGACCTCCCACCCCTCAAAAACCCAACCAACCAAAACAAACAAAAAACCCCACCAAATTAAATCCCCAAAATATGAATAAGGTGTTGCAATTTTAAAAAGTATAGCAATCATAAAAGACAACTTAGCATAAAGAACTCATCTCAGTTTTTCTTCATGAAGAAGAAAAGCCAAAAAAAAGAGAAAACGTTGTATTTATGAATAAAACCCCTAAGACCTGAATAGCTCTCCTGTATCATACGTGCTCATAATTCTGAGTAAAGGTCAGTTTTACAGAAAATCGCCTTTCTGGTTTTTTTACTGTTTGTTAATACTTTTGGTACTTTGTACTGTGAAAGCAATGAGATCTGCTGATAGCTCGTGTAAGAATATACTGCAATTGTTATTTTATACTCTCCAGTCTGACATATCCTATTTACATATTTATAAATATAATTTACTGTAATTAATACTTACCTCTCATTCCTTTTTATGACTTTGTTTGTCATCTCTTAATGCAAATGCTTGTGCACATTCTATGGTACATTCCCCTAATAGCGGGATATCTGTGTTTATTCTCCAAGTGGGCTAATGCATCTTTCTGTTTGCATGTTATTTAAAAAGAAAAAAGCTAAAAGTTCTCTTTCCAAGTGGAGTTTTATTGTCAGACCGTTATTGGAGCTCTAGATTCAAGTATGTACTAAAGGGAAGGTTTTATCCATTTTACCTTAATTTATTATGCAAAAAGTAGTTATGTATGAATGACACTGGAAATGCCTTCAGTAAGCTATGAACCAGAGAAGTCAGTGAAGAGTTCTCAGTAAGTAAATAAAATATTTAGGACTTTCAGTTCTATTCCGTGGTCATATGTGAATAGTTTTCTCTGTTCTCAGTTCTGTGAACAGACACATGAAGAAAAGAAAAAAAAATGCAATAACTTAGATATTTCACAGTAGCAGTTTCAATGTCATAACATTTGTGTTACTTCCCATAGAGTCCTCTCAGAAAGCAGTTTCTTTTAATTGTGGAACTGTTTTCTGAGTACACTACAGTAAGTCTGTTACATACATTGGGATGCTGATGAACTAGAGACATTTGATGTTACACTAACGCATTAATTTATGCTCTGTAAAAGAAAAAGTTGCTCTGGGAATAAAAACCATGCAGACTGTGCATTTACTGCAGTATAAGAAGCTAACACTCTCCAAATAACCTTTTTGCTAGTTCACATTGCTGTGTTATAGGAACTGTAGGATTGAAGAGTAAGGAGGTGTAGTATTTCCTATCAGTCAAAATAATTACTTTGAAGACTCTAATTTTCTCCTCTTTGCATGCTGTTTACTCTGACACCTCTTCCATAATGTATTTGAATGAACTTATTTATTTTTAATGGAAACATCTGTGGTAGGTCAGAGACTAGGAATTGTTTGTAACTTGGACCCTTAAAATAACCCAAAAGGAGATTTTTGGAGATGGCGTGATTTCTTACACCATAGCAGGAGTGCAAACAAGGGAACAGTCTGGCTTAGTGTTCAGTCATTTCATGTAATACCTGGACATGCCTGTCTCTTTCAGAAGAAATGCTTTGTGATATGCTGATAGTGTTCATACTTGCCTTTACATTAAGTTTCAACTGATTGTAATCACAGAAGTTACCAGAAGCTGTGAAGGGTCATTCCCTGCTTGGTCACAGAGTCCTTAGTTAAGCAAAAGTTGAGGACTCAAGATTTTCTTAGGTATTTGGTTGGATATTGGTGGCTAAGAAGGCTAAGTACGGGAGTTGGGACTGTCTGATTTCTTGTGTCACAGAATCAGGTGTTTTCGTGGTGGAAGGGGTTGGATGTTCTAAATATTTGTTCTTGAGGCAATGGGTGAAATGAACGTGCTGGGAAGACAGGCTCTTTCGGGTTGCTTACCCTAACCTGGTAACAGTAACTGGACAACTGAACTTGTAAGTTTTAGGTCTGTGCGGAAGGTGTGATTTTGTGTGGCAGCTCCAGTTTTATGGGTTAGAATCAGAAGCTGTAAGGGCAATGGCTTTCATTATTAATGTTATTTTATTAATAAAAATGGGCAAAAGATTGTCCTGCAAAAGAACTTCTTACCTGAAGTCTGGGAACAAATGCAGCTTCTTGCCTTTATTTTAGTCTAAGCTATTAGAATTCATTGTATATATAGAATATTAAATGTTTGTATCATGTCTGTCTATTCACATAGTGGCTGTTTTGTTTACAAAGAAATACAAAGCAACAAAACAAAAATAATGCTCTTAGTATTAATATCCAGGGCATGAGAGCTCTGGCTGAGATATTCTGTTCTTGCTCAACTGTTTGAGATACTGGGTGTGTAACCCTTGAACGCAACAAAGCAAAAGGATTTTGGAGCTTGACTGACAGCTGCTTATTCCTAGCAGCTTCTCTCCCATGCACTGATAGTTTATTGATAGATCTTTCCTTCTGGTATTCCCCAATGCAGGAAACAGCAAATTTTCATGTCTTATTTTGATGCTGACTCTGCCATATAGTTAACAGTGGGATACTTCGCAGTTTAACAAGAAAAACCCCACCACAGCCACCCCAAAAAATCCCAAACCAACCAACCAAAAAGCCCCAAAAACCAAACCACCAAACTCGAAGGCAGTGCAGAAAGGGAGACAATGTCGAGCAGAAAAAGAAAACATCTTTTCTGACAAATGGAAAAGGTTTGTGTTAAATATTGCAAAGATGCATTTCATTAACTAGGAAAGGGCAATGCGGGTTTGATGGATTTTTGTTCACCCTGGTGCATTTTGGCACAGATTTTGCTAGCACAGTGAAAGTCTCAGTAAAAATGAAAATAAAAAAAATTAAATTAAAGTGTTTCTCATGCCTTTCCAATTAAATAGGAAATTCTGCAAATGGTGATTAATGTCTTGCCAACTCTTGTTCTGGTTTTTCCTTGTTGAGATTTTTAGATGAGGTCATTGTTCTGTCAACAGAATTGCATTCTGATCTTAATCGGGATAAAGCTTACCTTTTAAAACTTGCCAGGGTCCTGCCTGTATCGTGTGTGTATTTTTGTTTTATTTGTTAAGCAGTTAAGGCTTAACTGGATTTATTCAGGCACAGCTCTCCTGGACATGTTGCCAACCTTCATGGCGCTTGCAGGGAGAGCAAGGTGATCTGCAAGTTATTTGTGTTAATGAGAGTCCCGGCTGACAGAAGCCAAATCCGCCCCCCCCCCCCCNTGCATGGAAGAAATACAAGGCAGCTTCAGTTACAGTTCTTGTGTTTTGGGCACTTGGGACCATTGGTCTTAAGGCTTTTCTCAAGTACTCTTGTCTGTAATGAAGAAGGGGTTAAAACAGGGGCAGGAGGTGTTCCTGGGTTCCACTCAACTGAGCAGGCTAAAACTTTTTTGAAAGTTAATTGATTTGCAGTCTGAGTGAAAGTTAGTTCTGAACGGAAGGTCATGGGTTCACGGAGGCAAAGAGCATTGCACTGCCACGGTGGATTTTGCTGCTGTGGCAGCTCTGAACTGTTACAATTGCTGCAGCTGCCTGATTGTGGCTGGTGCAGAAAAGTGCTTGAAGCCTTCTTGGTTGCACAAACACACAAGTAAAATCCAGAAGCCAAATTTGGGTTAAACTTTGGTGATAAGTAGTGAGCCCTGAGTAGAACATCTTCCTGAATCCTGTAACTCATCCCTGACAAAAAGCATCCCACTGTTTTTTCAGAGAGGTATTGTGGAGGTGGATGATTTCCTGTCTGCCACCTCCTTCCTCTTCCTCCTCCTCCCTGGCTTTGAGCTTGCTCCTCTCTTATCTGGACTTCTGGCTGACTCTGCCACAGCAGAAGTTAAGGCTTAATTCTTCTGGCAAATCACTTAAATCCTAAATCAGCATTTAGGGACTGTTTGACTGTAGTGCTTCCCAATCCCAGTGAGTCATGTTGGCAACCTGTGTTTCTAACACATCATCATCTGCAAATATTTATAGACTGCTCTGTTTTCTTCCCTGTTATGACATAATAATGAGCAAGCAAATATTGATTTATATGTATATTTGTGTATTGAATAAATTCTACCCTTGTATGTAATTTTAAAAAAATGTACTTAAATATCAAGCGGTGGTGCACTTTATCTTCAGCTGCTGCTTTACAACAAAGAGGTGAGAGAACTAGACATTAAGCAAACCAAAATTTACTTGATTGGGAGGTGCGCTTCTCAGAGGCAGAGTGTGCCAGACTGAAATCCAGTAGTGTAGCTGGTAGACTAATGCTATAATCAATCAGATATCAGCACTAAGGATTTGGGAAGAAGCTTTCAGTGGGGGATTTGCACTTGAAAATATTTCCTCTCAAACCTGAATGTGGTTTGGAGGCAAGGTAAGCCTGAAGGTGACATGTGTCAAACACATGGGATTTGTACTGTGGGGGCAGTTTGGAGACAAGTGTGACTTGGCAATGCTGATAAAAAACAAAACAAAACCAACCAACCAAACAAAAAACTCCCCAAAACCCAAACCAATACAAACAAACAAAAAAACTCCAACAACCAAAAAACTTTGAAGCCAAATTGTTTGTACACAGTTTTAATGTGTTTTAGTGATTTACTTTCCATAGCTAATTCTCTGCTCTTAGATCAGCGGACAACTTTTAGTACCAATGCTGGAGTCAGTGAAGGAGGGAGGAAACAACCCAACCTTCTCCCCACCTCCTCCCACACATTTCCCCCCAGATGCCCATCAAACCAATGATGCAAAGCCAATCCCTCACCAGCTCCCCATGCTAACCTGGAGCTGTAGCTGTCTGCACCAGCTTTGCCAGAACTGTTACTGGTGGGATTTTGTTTAACAGCACTGAGAAGTGTAACATTTCCGTAGGGCTGTACTACATGCCTTGGTTCTTCCCTCACTGGATGTTTGCTCCCTTTATGTTTCTGTACATGCTTTATGTAAACCCTGTTAAAAATGGTGCTATATGCTGTGGTAAGCTTTGAATGCTCTTGGATGGCTGGGGAAACAAGACCTTTGTGTAATTCTGAAAATGCGTTTTCTCCAACAAATAGCTTTCAAGGTATTTAAAATCTGAAGTAAAAATTTGAAGGCTACTGTTTGTGTTTATCAAAGTGAGGATACCTCTGGCAGTGTTTTGGGCTTAGTTTTGTTACATGCGGGTTTTTGCATAAAATTTGATGATTAGACTGAGCAAGTGTGATGATGTATAAAATCTTGGTTTTGATAGATTTCCAGAAGAAACAGCCAGACGATGACTCTACTCCCAGCACAAGCAACAGCCAGTCAGATTTGTTCTCTGGGGAAACGAACAGTGACAACAGCAATACCTCTCTAACCACGCAGGCCGCTAACTCCAACCAGCAACTTTTGACAGAACTGAATGTAACTTCACCGAGCAAAGAGGAATGTAAGTGCACAAGTCCTATGTGAAAGCAAAGGAGGCATAAACATTTTCCTTTGTTCTCAGGTTTATGTTTCACTGACTCTCTCTGGAAGTAAATGGCCTGGCTTTAGGGGTGAAGGGAAAGGTTAGAAGCTATTCACAAAATAGACGTTGATGGCTTTAACTGAAGAACAAATAGGAGTTTTTAACTAACTTTACAGCCATTTGATCTGTGGGAAAGAATTTAATTGTGAGAAGGTCCTTCTCACATTAGTGGTAAATTGATATGTATATTCTAGCATCAACACCAGTATCTGGTGAAATTTGACTTTTAAACATGTTGGTTTTTCATTACTGCAATTGCACATAACACTGACTGTAATGCATATTTGTCTAGACTGCTACTTGCATATAACTTGTTTCATGTGGTAGTTTATCTATGCTTTCATGACCTATATTTTATCTTTATTGAACTGTCAGGTAAAAATTCTCCCCAAAGGTAAGTTAGAATGCTTAGCAAACACAGTGAGATAAAATTTACTTTTAAATTATTCTAAATCTCTGTATAAAGTTCATGTTGCATCTAATCTGTTGAGTTTTAAAATCTTCGTTCTACAACCTAAGCTCCAATGTGTAATTTGTAGCTTCATTTTTCTCCAATTGTAGATGTATTTTAGGAGGTGCTCCATGGAGAGATACCCCCGTGAGCTGAGATTACTTTGGGTTGTGGCCAGTAAATCTACGCGTTGCAAGAAAATGCTTCGTTTTCAGTAGGCAATTTGCAAGAGCTACTCTGGTTCTTGAACATTTAGGCAACTTCTGGAAATGACAATGTTGACAAAGCACTAGGACTAAAAAGTCTTGCTTTCAGTTGTGTTAACTATTTGCATAGGATGGTTTTGCTGAGTTGTCCAAGTATTTATTCTGTTTACAGGTAAGAAGAGTTTTTAATTATGCAGGTTGGCTGTGGACAAAGCATAAAATGTCATTTTGGGATTGTAGTGGTTTATTAGGCTAACTAAAGTAAAATTTTTAAACTGTGACGTTGTTATCTAACTGTATTTGAGAATATTGTCAGAAATACAAGTGTTCAGATGTGAATGTTCTGTAACTAGTTCTTGTCATAAGACTAAACCTGCTGTGTAACTCGTCTCTCCTTCGCATACACGGTCACTGCTGACCACCCTTCCATTTCTTCCTTCTCTTCAGTGCTTCTTCAGGGGAAACCTGTAGCCTGCTGTAAAAACAAGTCCTTAAAACAAGCTTCCTGAAGAATTCAGGAAAACACATTATGCTTCAGCAACACATTTGGACCTTCACGGTGCAGGGGACTTCAGCACTCCTGCTCGCTTATTAGCCAGTGTCACAGGCTAAGCTTCTGTAGTGCTTATTGGGTCAGCTTTTCTGAAAATTTGTTCAGGTAGAAATGAAATTGTGTTACAACAAAGTGTTTTGTTGTGCCTGAGAAAGGTTTGGTAAGTGGGAAGGTGATTACAGGGATGGGAAAGAAACTAAATAGTGTCCTTCATCCTGAATTGCTACAGGCTTGTGTGCATACACTGAACATGATGGATATTAGGCAGCACAGGTTGCAGAGCATTTGAAAATATTGCCTATTAAAAAAACTCTCTTTATGACTTCCTGCTGGGATGTTTTAAAGTGAAATACGGTGGAGAGATTTATTTACAGCTCTGCCTTCTCTCACATCCCCACTACCTCTTTAATGAAGCTTAATATCATTTGTTAGAAATAATTATATACAGATGGAGATTTTCTGATGGATAATGACCACATTGTGCTAGGCTCTTTCCTTTAATGAGGAATACTTAAACATCTTTTTTATTTTTGTTTGAAGGTGTATTTTTCGGTGCAATGTTTATTTATTTTGCAGCATATTCTGTGAAGTGTGCACTGCTCTTAGTACAGCTGTGTTCTTCAAAGACTGGTATTTTTCACTGCCATGTGATGATGTACAGCTATGTTCTGTTCTGAACAGAACTGTGGTAATTCACCAGAAATCAATTGTGTGGCATCACTGTGGTAATCCCTACCCAAGTGTGGGAAAACTGGTCTGATAGGGGAGTATCCTCATGTTTCATTCCACTCACCTCTCTTTCTTTTCAAGATTTTGGGGGGAGTCTTGCATCAAGGCATTTGCCGCAGTACTTGAGTCCACAGGGTAAACAGAGGGGACAAAATTGCAGCAAGTCATTTAGGCAATTAAAGTTATTCAGGTTACAGCAACTGAAGAACACCATAGAAATCACATGTGGTAGGATTCATACTCTGTACCAGAGAAAGTGAAAGGGTTTTTGTACTTGTTTTTTAATAGCCATTCCTTTTTTTAACACAGAATGAATGATACAGGAGAAAAGTTCCTTGGACTGTATTTTGCAGGAGTTCAGTTTGGCAGTATGCAAGTATTTGTGTGTTTTCTTGTTACTGTTCTGATTTTATGTGGGAGTTGCATTTGCATTCCTGAGTGTCTTATTTATACAACCAGCTTGTAGTGACTTTCCATCTCCCACCAGTCTCAGTTCTGAAGAGTTACCACAATGGCTGCTGTGCCGATTAGCATCTCTTCCCCTTAAGGTGAAAGGTAGTTCTCAATATTATATTTACAGCAACAAAAATGTGTTAAAAATTTATACCCAGAGACAATGAAACAACTTCAGTAATTTTTCCCCCTCCTTCACATGTGTTTGATTTTTTATGAAATATTACTGATTACTGACTTTTTAAAAATGCTGTTGAAATTGGCAGGGGGGGAATTCTGTGGAATTCTATTTTTGTTTTTGCCCCTCCACATATACTTGAGTTGCTTGTTTCTATCCAAAACCTTCAGGTCTCACCAATTGCAGTAAATTCTCTGGAATAAACTTGCAGACAAAGAGTAATATTGATATTGGTATTGCTCTTGTTAGTCTAGATCTGCATGGATTTTACTGATCCATTTCTTAACAGGTAGTTAAATCAGTCTAACTTTTGTTCTGCTACTGCTTTATGTGCAGATAAGTTTCATCTGTTCTCATTTTTCCTTCCATCTCCCCCTTTCATTTAGGAGCTCCTAATGGTATTTATTTCAGTAACAGTCACTATATCAGCCAGTTGCTCTGTCAAAGATATCCTTTTCCTATTGGGTGGGCAAGGTTTTTGATTATTTTTAGCAGGCAGGAAAAAATTGATTTGACAATGTCCCTCACTTCTCTCTGTCCCTACCTACCTTCAGCCACCAACGTTCTTTTAAAAAAAAGGTAGCTTATTAAGCAAAGTTCTATGTATTTTGGTAAAGAAAAGGTCACACTGCACATGGAATAATTATGCTTAGTTTCAGGCCTTCAATGCTTTCTTTGGGGCTGTCACATCATTTTTCTGTCACTGTATGAGCAGAGCTAAAGCTGGTTCTGTGCAGGTTTGAAATTAACTGTGTTGTTATGTGACAGGAGAAATGTCACTGTGAAGAACACTGACTCTGGCAGCTTGATCAGATTTGGTATTTCAGTAGTTTTTAGCTCTGGTTGACAGGATTTTATTTTAATTGTGTGCTTAACTTTTCTTGGCCTTCTTGAATAGCAAAAACCACAATTGAAAAAGGACAAAAGGATTATCTGATGTTTCTAGAATAGTTAAAAGCTCTTCATTCCTGCGTTGAAGAATTTATAGGAAGATGAACAAATATCTGAGATACTGCTATGAATGTCAGAAAATACACTGGAGATTTCAGCCCAGAAAGATGGTGGTGATCACTGACCACACCTTAGCTCTCTGTGTGCTGCATTTTAGATGCCCAAATACAAAGGTATTTCATGACTGGATGTCTGTAAATTTTGGCTAGGTTTTGTATACCCTTCAGAACTGGAGCCATTGCACATCAAAAACCAAGTGTTTAAAACATCTTTGTCTCAAACATTTAAATTTGCAAGATAAGATTAGAAGAATGTTTTATAACATTGTTTATTTTATCAAGCATTTGTGGGCACTGAAAGCACTGAAATACCCCCAATTATGAAGTAATTTTAGGGAAATGAATGTACATTAAATGTACTAGTCCTGAGACAAAGATGCAGTAGGCTTCTATAAAAGATACCTGGCAGAAAGGTGAGGCATTGTTTTTCCTACTGCACCTATTGGGTGTTTATACTCTGAATGTCATTGCTTCTTGAAGCATGACTGTGTAAAAAGCCACATAGGCTATAGCACTCAAAAAGTAATGGTATTTTTTCTCTTTGGAATAAAATAAGAATATATGTCATTTTTTTCAACATAACTATGAAAAATGGATAAACAAGTGTGTTCTTTCTTTGCTTCTTTCTTGTTGAATGGCCTTTTCTCTGACACTGTGCAGAAGGTTTCTACCAATTTATAACAGCTTCACGGTTTTTGCATTTTGCCTGGGTTTGTGAGCAGAGTCCTAGATGACAGCTTTTCTGTGTATGCTCTGAAAATAGTTCATATTTTGGGTTATTATGATGATACCCTTAACTGCAATTTGTGCTTTTTAGGTAAGGACAGTGATTTTGTAAATGACAGTTGTTCTTGGATGTTATTCATTGCACACTTTTGAAAATGCCCTGACTTTGAGAATTCACCTGCTTATTGCAGTGGGTGTCAGTTTTGTGCATCCTGTCTTGGTTTTTTTGGGGGTTTTTTTGAATTTTTTTTTTCTGGGGGGTGGGGACTGTGCTTTTGATTTGTTTTGGGTTTGGTTTGGTTATTTCCTCATTCAGTCAATGGGGAAGTTTGTTTTCTGGCTCATCTCTGACTGAAAGTTATGTGCATACCCACTTTAAGTATTAAATGTATAAACAGACCAAGCTAGCTGCCTGTTTTTGTCTTGTCACAAATGGTTGTAGAAAGTAACTTGCTTTGTTGCTAACCTGATTGATTCTCATACCAATATCTATGTTTTTCTCTGATTCAAAAGAATGCAGTAACTGGTAAGATTGTGCCGGGCTACAGTGAAGGCTACCTGACCCATGTGACCCAATATTAAATTAAACTTGTACCCAAACATAACTGAGAAACCTGCAGCTGGGTAGGGGTGAATTATTCTAATTTTCTTTATGAACTCACAAGATTGTCAAGTGTTCTTTCTCATTGTAGTCAATTTTGTGTCTTGTATCACAACAAGAGGGAACACACCTCTAGTACACGAATTGCACCTGGCTGTTTTTTGATGCTATAGGCATCTTTGGGTTTCTATGCCATAAAATAAGAACTACGTATTTTCTCAGGCTTTTGCTTTTATTAAATTAGATAATAGTAAAAGTTGTTTTGCATTGTCTGGGATTTTTTTTTTTGGCCTTGTTTTCATTCTGTTTAAAAATAGTCTTTTGGTACTGTTTTTAGTGTTAAAATTAAGTAACTCAGTTTTTTTGTTTGATTATCATTGAATCTGATTTTTAAAAAATATTTATCACAAAATACATATACTTTAATGTCAGTGCAAGCACTTTTTCTCTGGGAATTTGTAAGAATGCTTTCAAATATAAAGCCATATTGTGAGCTATTCGAGTTGTCTTTTGAGAAATGCCACTAGTATTAGGTGTCAGTACTGGACATAAAGGCAGTTAGAAATTCGAATAAAAACTGTCATCATCATCTTTTCTTTGGTGAAGACCTTTCTGTAAGTTTCCATCTATTCCCTGCAGTCTCAGTTTCATATAAAGAACGTATCTGTGTTTTCTAACAACTTAAGCAAAGATCTGGCGCAAAGATTTATGAAATGAGCACTTCTTTCCATGTCTGTGGCATGATAATTTTGAAACATAATGAAGACCAGGGAAGTAATCCCATTGTTAATTGTTCCTTCTGATTTACAGTCACTTCACATTGCAGAGTAGGCAGTGTATCCTAGGGTCCCATTTATTAGAATGAAAGGATCCTGTGGAACACGAAACAGAAACACAGTCACATAAGAAAAATGTGGGTTAGAGCTGCACAGCTACTGAGGTTAAATAAAATTGTTAAAAATGTAATTTAACTGCTGGTTTTAAAACATTTTTTACAGTTCAACTTACACAGTTTCAAAATACATTTTACAGTTCAGCTTACACCTACAAAGTAGAATATCACGTCTATTACTGAGGAAAAACAGGTAACAAAGTGAGACAATAGTAGAGAAGGTGGAATCTGAATCCTGTGTCCCTTTACTTCATTATAGTTGTTAAATTTGCCATCCATGCAGCAACAAAGCAGTCCAGGTTCCATTTCCTTCTCCAAAAGCTTCATGTAGACAAAAATCCATGAAAGTACCTGAAGACAGATTTGTAAAACTAGATTTTAAAAAGTAATTATTTTTATGTGGTATAATCCTTTTATGTGTTTAGTAATGGCATCACTTAGATTATCATGCATCTTGTCCATTCTGCAGCAAATAAGCAGTTCATAAGTGTTGTAAAGTTCTTTTGCCTTTTTTCCTGATAGTATAGTCTGTCTGTGCAGACTGAACTTAGAGATTTATGTTCATGTTTGTTTATGTATTGGTGTTTATAATCAATGACTGTCTTCAGACTCAGTTGTGTAGGTTTAATTAGATTATTTCTCTCCCTAATATATAAGAATAACTTGGTTATTCTCCAAGTTCTTCAGGTTATTATTCTCCAATAACTAGGTTACTGGTTTGAACAGGTTTCCCAAGGTGGATTCTTTCCTGTGTTGCAAATAGCCATGAAATTCACAGTTCCTGTCCTGGCTAGAACACTGCTGTCCCAGGAAATTTGGCTCTTACTTATTACCTTTTTCCAGCCTGTTGCATTTTCAGGGGGTCAGTGTGGCTTAGCTGGGGAGGAACCATGACAGTACCAAAAGCTCAAGGTGGAGTTCCTCTGTCCTTATGTTACTGTGATCGAACGTTACTGAGCTTCAGGCTCCTTCACTTATTTTTCATGTTTGTTCATTATCTGGCTTGTAGTGTTTGTGGTATCTGAAATTGTTTCAATGTATTACTGTAATTCAGACTTTTACTTATGTGCTTATTTAGTTTTGTTCCATTCTGCATCTCTTTCCCTACACAACTTCCAAGTGCTGTTCAAATCCACCTGATGTGTGTACTCTGGGCACAAACTTAGTGGTTTTTTAAACAGCAAGAAGAGGGGGTTAAACACTCCTAGTATTTCACTTTCTTTCTGCACAGGAGGCTCTGGCTGAGTGGAGTCACTTCACTTTACAAACTTCAGGAAGGGGAAACAACAAGTTGCCCTGGCTCAGGGATGTCCTCAGGACAAATGCTACTTGGCAGCAGTTAACGTAGTTCAGGAAGGGAGGTGGACAATGCAGAAGGGCATTCTAAAAGACTATTTAAACATACAGAATTTAGAATAGTCTACAATAGTAAATAATATCCATAGAAATATAAGCAATATATACAATTTTACTACTTTGGATTACTTAGAGAAATTGGGTTTGAATCTGTCTTTCCAATCAATGTATGTTGAGTACAGCTAACAGTTAGTTATGGAAAGCTATGGATATCAAAAGCCAAAAAATAGCAACTACATTAACAAGACCTTTTGTATTAATATACAAGGTTCAAGTAAAAGGCTCTTGTTTTGTCCTTTATTAATTCTATGTTTGAATTTGCAAACTTGAGAATTCTCAAAATTCTCACAATTCTTCTAATTTCTTTAGTAGCTTTTAGTATTTTTGCACTTATAATCATCTTCTCTTGGGATTACATTATCTCTGGGCAGTGGCTGCTTTTGTTTGAAAGAGGAATTGCAAATGTCAGAAACCATACACTGGAAAAAACAGGGGCAGAAGCTGTTGTGTTATCTGTTAATTGGATATAGAGTAGAAAGATATTTCTGTTCTTCCATTTTAATGTCTTTGTGCTGAGCAAAAAGAGCTCTACAGCCTTGTGGGTTATGTTAGAAGCTAGACATGTGTGGCCTTTCACTGTGCACTGAAGTGTTTTATGTAGCACAGTTAAATAACCTTGAAAAACATACTTTTTTGGCCATGAAGATGCAGATATATCCTGAATAATGCAAAGTTATAAGCCTACCTTTGTGAATAGCCAAGATGGACTGGTGTTCTATTGTTATCTGACTTCCCTTTTCTTTCTCACATACAGAATTTTTATCAAAGCTGTGAGAAATATACTCTCCTGTTTCAAACAGTACCAAGATGCCTGAATTAGCAGTTATGTATACCTAAAGATTCCACGTAGTGACTTCCACATAGAACTGCACAGTCAAGCCCACAGTACTGAATTATGCATGACATTTTTAATGGTGGAACAAAAGGAGTAGCAGAAGGAAATGCTGCAAAGTACATTCTGCCTTCAGTGGTTATTAGGCACTAGTGTACATGCATGCAAATCCCAAGATATTCTTTATTGAAACTCTGGTGCTGTGCTATACAAATCAAAGCTGTATGAAAGGCATACCTAATGAGGGAAGAATAAATAGCAGAAAAACTCTGACACAGGGAAGTGCAGAATGCATACCAACTCATTGTACTTTAGAGAGTGAGAAGTATAGTTCTTACATTTGGCTGGATGCTGAAAGTATCAGCTAGTGTAAATATTTACTGTACAATAATTGAAAGGATTAGTCTTATTTGTTAGTCCACAGTGATGATGCCTTGCTGTCTATTCAGTGAAAACTGGGAGAATGTAACTAAAATTATTTACAGAAGAGCTGCTGCATTTTAAGAGGCAACTGCGTCTAAAGTCAGTTCATTGAAATTCCATACTCTGTTGATTTTATTGCTTACAGATATCCTATATTGAAACCAAATATGTGGTGTGTGAAAGTAGAGACTGACTTAACAGACCTGCTCTGTAGTTTTTTGAATATCCAGAAGGTTTCAGTAGAAAACTTGCTAAGGATTCTGTTTCAGTGTTGATTTTTCTTCCAAATGCACCAAACCTTAGTCTAAGCAATTTTTGAGCCTTTTGCAGTAGTATTACTAACATAGATTAAGATAATTTTTCTAGGCCAGAATATAAAAAAATTGAAAATATTATGTTGTAAAAAATTATTTCTGCTTACTTGACCATTGCTGATTGTTGAGAAGAGATTGTTGTTTGCCAGTGCTGTCAGGCCTGAAGCCAACACCACTTCGGTGATGCCAGGATGCTTCATCCATCCATCCAGGATTCTTTATTGTTGGCTAGGAAAGGACCCTCCACAGGACTCCCAGTCCTCCTCACTGCAAAAGCAATCTTGTCTCTTCTCATACGTAGAATTGACCCTACTGAGAGGTCCGCACTACTCCTATCCCCTTACCTGTGGAGTTCAGCCATTTCTCACCCGCTCTCTCCTTACCAGAGAATCAAACAGGGCCTTGCAGCACTGTCTGTAACATCTGCCAGCTGCTTATGCTGTTGCTGTCACAAACAGCAATTTCTTATGTCATGGTCAGTAGTTTCCCATGTGCTGATGCTTTGCTTAACCTCAGGCCAGGCCCTGGTGAGTGACCTCAGTGTTTGCCTGCAGGCCAAGAACTGGTTTCTTGACCGTTGTAACCACCCCTTCAAAGATTACCCATTGCACAGGTATGAAATGGTGTGTGCTGCTGGAGGGACTTCTTGCGAGAACAAAAAACTCAAGAAGATTATTGGTCCTTCTCTGAAAAATTGAGAGTGTAAAACTCTGTTCCCAAGTGGACTTCATTGAAATCAAATGCACCAAAGTAACTTCCTCACATCTTTTGCCCCCCAACTGCAGAATTTTTTTTTTTCAGTGTTACAATGCTATGAGTTTTGCAGGGTAGGCAAAGTTGCCTGAGACCCTGATACTTAGTGAAAAAGAGAAATTAGGGAAAACTTCAAGAGTGAGCTTCCCAGAGAGAAACAGCAAGAAACAGGTTACTAACAGGCCAGGCTTGAAAATACTTGAAAAGGTAAAAACACTGCCACAGTCACAGTGCTGCTTTCCAGATATGCAAAGACTGGGGAAAAAAAAAAGGTGGGGGGAGGGAAGTAATTTTAGTATTTTTCAGTGCATGAAGACTTAAAGGTTATCCTGTTAGACTAAGCTCTGTTGTATTGCCAGCAAGTATTACTGTATCGCAAGCAGTTCAGTGCAAACTTGATTATTGGTATTTTGATAGGCTAAGTCTAGTAGGTCTAACTCAATTTCAGGCTCTCTAGCATCTTCCCATTTATAATAGCCAATTTTCAAAGCTATGATGTGTTATTACCATTGGTAATGCTACTGTCAATTCATCTTGGCTTTCCTGCATGGAGTTTATTTTTATTTATTTCTTTTTAGTGCAAGTCACTGTGTATACTCAATTGGTTGCTATTTTAACAAGATCTCTGGAGAACTCCTCAACGATGATGCATGTTAAGAAAAAAGCCAGAAAGCAATTTACTACCAAGCAGATACCAAATGAGTGGGCAAGAGTCCAGAGCTGAAAAACCTTAAACATGGAAAGAGTTTGTTAGCATATGCTTGTGGCACACTTAGAACGCATAATGAGAACAAGATCAGAGGCAAAGTTGTTATCTCACTGGAGTCAGTAGCAAGGTTTGATGTCAGAGAAGTGATCACTTTGTCCCTTGTGTTACTTGTAGGTTACTTAGATACATTTCTAGAATTGCAATTATGATGTTTATTTTCCTAAAAATGCCTCTTGAAATATTTATAAAGTATTTTTTAAAAGTATAACTTCGTCCCAACTTTTCATCTATTTTTTTTTACCTCAAGGCATTCAGATTCATCTGGGGAAGAAGTACTGAGAGTAGTAGACTGCTTCCATATGTGCTCTGCAAAGACGAGTGCTCCTCAGTGTTTTATGTTTCTAAGTATAATCTTGATGTGGTTGTAAGTGTTAAATATAGATGGTGTTTTGAGACATACACTCTTCTCTGTTTCCAGGTGGGCCATGCACAGGTACAGCTCATGCCTCGTTAACCACACCAACCAAAAGATCTTGCGACTCAGGTACGTGTTTTGTGGGATCAAGGAATTAGGTTTTGCATTATATTTAGCAGTTATAGTTTAATAGTAAAGGGTGATAACCATACTTGACAAATGACAAATGAAAATAAATATTGTTCCTTTGCTGACAGAAATGTACATATAAAAGGATTGGTATGGCAGATAGTTCACCTGAGAATCCTGTTAAACATAATTCTATAAACACACTCTATTTTCAGTTAATCTTTGTAAAAACAAGACATACAGGGGTAATCAGTTTAAGGCTAATGGTTGTGACAGTGTTCTGGAAATCCTGCCCTTGAAATGAACAGTATTGAGTAGAAAACTGTTCAGAGTACATTGACTTACCCTGATTGAAGATACAGTATAGATGGCTGATGTTTGCACTGAGACTAAATTTTACCTGCTTTGGGTCCTTTTGATGCCTTTATTTCTACATGCAGAATACAGATGGATAATGTCTCACAGAGCTGGTGTTAGTAGCGACGTGTTAGGTCATTGCCAGGCTGAAGTTGCTGCTTCTGCATCAGGTCTGTCCTGAAGAATCGTGTGTGCACTCAGTCAGGCAGCCAAGTTACCTGCACTGGCGCAGGTCTTCTCCAGGCTTTGGTTTTGTGTGGATTAAGGAGAGCTCACACGATCTGTTCCACCAGTACCACTGCTGGAAGCCATACCTCCTGTGGAGTGGCAAGTGTGTAGGTAGCAGTAATGTTCTAGCAGTCTGTGTTTCCAAAATAATTTTTGCCTATATTTGCATTTATATGCAGAAAGGAAGGGTATTCCTGTTTGAGTAAGGGCCCTTGCTCTTTAAGGAGTCCAAGGGAAATTTTCTCTGAAGTCATTCTTTCAAAAAGTGTTTCAAGTTACTGTTTGTTGAGCTGAACTGTAGTTATTCCATAGGTGGGTGTTGTTAGCTTGCAGCAGATATGTGGTGATACAAGTTGGCTGATTCTGCAGTGAAGGAGGGTTACAGGGAAGCTGCATTACCTTGCTCTTGATACAGGTGCAGACTTCTCAAGTAACACATGATAATCTGTGACAATGCTGTGAGTGTTGTTTGCCAAAGAACTCTCTGAGTTTGGAACTGGAAGATAGTTCTCCAAAACAGAAAGACTGGATTTTCTTTTCTGTGTAGCCATGGAGGTGTACCTAAACAAGATGGAATGTTTGCCACTATATCCCTTGCAAACTAATCTGCTTTGCTTGTGGTATTACTAAATTGTATTTTCTTTATCTGTTAGCTGTTGTAATGTTTAGCTGGTTTTCATGGCAGAGTAATTTCAAAGCTTGCTGTGGTGCTATAGATACAGTAAACTGAGAGTACTGTTAGAAAATTTTTTTGTGTGTGCTTAGCAAAAAGAAATGTAAGTTCATTATTTTGAACATCAAACAGCACCAGTAAAACCTCCTTGGAGTAAAGCAGATGAAACTAGGAGACACTGAAAAATGTCTGTTATATGTTTGGCTAACTTTGCTCAGTAGTTCTCTTATAAATGGCACCAGTAAAAGCTCCTTGGAGTAAAGCAGATGAAACTAGGAGACACTGAAAAATGTCTGTTATATGTTTGGCTAACTTTGCTCAGTAGTTCTCTTATAAATGGCACCAGTAAAAGCTCCTTGGAGTAAAGCAGATGAAACTAGGAGACACTGAAAAATGTCTGTTATATGTTTGGCTAACTTTGCTCAGTAGTTCTCTTATAAATGGCACCAGTAAAAGCTCCTTGGAGTAAAGCAGATGAAACTAGGAGACACTGAAAAATGTCTGTTATATGTTTGGCTAACTTTGCTCAGTAGTTCTCTTATAAATGGCACCAGTAAAAGCTCCTTGGAGTAAAGCAGATGAAACTAGGAGACACTGAAAAATGTCTGTTATATGTTTGGCTAACTTTGCTCAGTAGTTCTCTTATAAATGGCACCAGTAAAAGCTCCTTGGAGTAAAGCAGATGAAACTAGGAGACATTGAAAAAATGTCTGTCATATGTTTGGCTAACTTTGCTCAGTAGTTCTCTTATTTTCGGTTTGTGCTCGTTTGGTCTGTACATGCTTGTATGTTTTTCATTTAGTGCGTTTTGCAAGAAAATGAGATGACCTTAATTTGATACCATAACTTTAATCCTCAGTCAACTAAATCTACTGATTTTGTATTACCTCATTTTCCCCTGCTGTTCTTACATTAAGTGCTCAGCAATCTACATATTACCTTTGTAGTCCCTTACACGAATAAACCTGGTACGAGGAGTTACTTTTCCTTTCCAGATCTTGAATTTTCAGCAAACTTCCATTTTTAAAATAAATTACCTTCTTGTCATGGGAATTGACAAGAAAACATTGGCTACAAAATATTACCCGGAAGTGCTGTGACATCTTCAGGCATTAGCAGCATGCACTGTAGGTGAACATTTGTCATGGTTTAACCACAAGGCCAAAACATAGCCCCATTAGCTACTGTGAAGAAAATTAACTCTATCCCAGCCAAAATCAGCATGTTCTTTCACACTAGGATCACTTCCACTTCCTAGGAAGCTACTTAAATGATGCAAGCAGTATTTGTCAACACTGTACATTGTTCATAAGCCTGTTTTCTGTAGGTATCCTACATTTCTTCTGCTTGGAAGAGCTTTGAAGAAAGAATGTTGTTTTGGATTTTATCTGTCTAATTCTGTTCACCCTTCAAGCATAGTTTTTCCCTTAAGTTCCCTAAATCAGCATTTGAAACAGAAAATTAGAAATTTGACCTACTTACCTTATATGTAAGTTTCCATCAGGATATTAAGGAAGAGACAAAACTTTCATATTTTATCAGCATGAGTGTAACAATTGAAGAAAGATCAAAACAATAAATCTGCCAAGGTATAGGAAAAGTTCTCATAGAGAAAAAAAAGAGATTTTACCTAATGCACTTGTCAACCTGCATGCTGTAGAAGCTGTTCCTATAAAAAATAGTATTATGACACCAAATAGTGGGGTTTTTCCTCCTGTTCGTCGGTATCATTGCTGTGGTAAAAAGTATTTCTATTCCAGTGTGCCCACAGGACAAGGATTATAATGAAAAGAATGAATAAAGCCTTGCAATCATTAGTTTGGATGATGCCTCAAAGGTTTTTGAGAGCTGGAAGTCTGAAGATTTTGTAGGAAGAAAGATGGGACTGTGTGGCCTGGTGTATAGCTTCTTATGTATTTTGATTTGTTTCTTAATGGTTGGGTAATGTGATGATTGATGGCAGGGACTGTGGGGCTTGCTCTAGTCTGCAGGGCATCCACATCCCATTTGTATCAGGTGCCTGTGTAGGGAAAGTGCAGTACCAAGTGGCATATTACTCTTGTTTTTCTGCTCTACAACTTTAATGATGATTTACTACACAACTCTAAGCAGCCAGATTTTGTAACATTTTCATGCAGCTTAAAGAAACCTGGAAAAAAATTGATGGAACTGTGTGAGTGTGCTCAGTTAATTTTTAATTGTGCAGTAGAGAAGGTGATAGAAACAGGCAGATAAAATGTGGTAATGATGCAATCAATTCATACATTATGTCTATAAAGTTGGTGAGGTTTTAAGTACTTTATTTCTCAGTAGCAGTTCATGAGAAACGTGCGTCTGTATAGTTATGTAATATTTTGTATAGTTACGTGTGTAGATAGCTCACATTTTATGAAAATGTCTGTCCCAGAGTGGTGTGATGGTGGTTATATTGTACAAGGTATCTGTCTCTTTGCTCTATGTGTTTTCTAGTTTAAAATTTGAGTCTAGAAGATGGAAATAATTCTTTCACTGCTTGAGTGAAGTGGTTAAACAGGGCTGTGTTCCTTTATGAAGTTTCGAATTTATTGATGTTCTTGTACTAAGACATGTGCTTACTTGTAACAGTGCCAGGAATCCAAATGCTTTGAGATTGAACCTGCACAATTGAGAGGACAGCCTTTGAGGAGTTACAGGAAGGTCAAGTTGTGGAAATAGAAGTACACAGATTTTCAGCCAGAGCCAAAACTGTGAAATCATTACGTTGATATGATCATTTTTTTAATCAATCTCTATGTGTTGAGTAAGGACAAAAGGACCTTATACACCACTAATTAGATTTTCTTTTTTAATTGCTCCGAAGTGTTAAGCTCCTGAGCAAAAAATACACAAAAGATTACTGAAGAGGGCTTTATAGCACTAAACCAACTTTGAGGTCTGTTTTTCATTGGTGTTTCAAGGGACTATTAAGGTGTTCTTTAGTGTTTGACTTCTGGAGGGCATTGTATTGAAATCCAGCCTTCTTGGAGCTCTCTCACCGACAGGAAAGTGATGATAGAGCAGCCTTTGAGCAGCTGAATAAATCACCCAGCCCTAGCAATAATAGTGCCCATTAGGGACGCTCTTCCCCCTCCCTCGGCTCAGTTTCCAGCTGTACTAATAGAACAGCACATCAAGCAAGGCTGTAAATAAAAGTTACAACCTAATAGGTGGGTGCTGAAGTGGAACGGACGGGAGCTGAGGCATGGAGGCCTTATTGCTGCTCATCAGCAATTACAAACAGGATGAAGCGTCTGGGACTGGCACTGATGCGGCAGGAGCTGATAGAGGCTGGGAGATGACACCGTGCCATGATCAGATGATGTATGTTGATGGCCTTTTACTGCCTCAGCTTATTGCCTATTTCTGTGACATGCTGGATTATCTGTTCTGTGCTCCCATATCTGTCTGGATGGACAGATTGGTTTCCTCTCCTGGTTATCTAAGAACCTTCTCAAAGTGTTATGATTATTGTAGATTAAAATTCTCCTAATGGTAAGGATCGTAATAGTCATAGCTGTAAACAAAATTAAGGACTTGCTCTAATTGTGTTATTTATTTCCACTATTACCTTTCTCAGCTTTAAAAAGCTACCCTTGTTCATTAAAAATAGTGGTTATGTTTCACCTGAATTTTCTTTTACACTGAAGGCATCCCATGCATTTTAAACTAATTGAGTTAGTTGGAGAATCCACAGTGATGGGTTTGGGGTCAATACATCAAAATGTTTGTTAAAAGTCAGCTATAGCTGTGATGATCCTTGCCTCTGAGTTTAAAAACTTCAGCTGTTCCTGGGAAGTTTTATTAGAGCTTGTTAGCATGCAATAATTGGTAATATTCTTTTTTTTAAAAAGTCTTGATGTTTATCTATCGCAGTCTAGCACATTTCTGTGCTAGACATCTAAATCATCTCTTTACTAAACTGCAGTTAAAAAAATGCCTTGAATTTTAGTCCATATTTGCTTTGATCTGAAGAGAAGTTTTGCAAGCATCTTCATAGTTCATACATTAATCACTCATGCAGTTTACTTTTGAAGAGAATTTTCTTCCAAGTGATGGTAAAAACAGAGCATTCAGAAATGAAAAGGCGTGCAGCAGCATGACAGCATATGAAAACAGTGACTCCTCTCCCTGTCTATTCAGTACAGCTACGATAAAATAAAGAAATAATTTTTCTATCATCTTACAGTATTAGGACAGGAATACTTTTATCTGCCTGTGTTAAAGTACACTAAACTGAGATGAATGGAAACTTTTTACAGTATTACTTTGAAATGAGCTTTCATACTTAGAGGCTTCTACGTGTCCCTTTTCTTTGCATTGATCTTAGAGTGAGGAAGCTAGATAGTTGAAGTGGCCAAAGGGATGAAAAATGTATTGTGGCTGTGAAAGCCCTCTTCCACATGCTGTATAGATAAATTACAAATACTTTAGAGACAATGTTTTGAAGATATTTGTAAACCGTGCCAGTAATTTTCATTTAGGATTAACTCCTTTTTCTTATCAGTCTGTTGAAGTCATTCTTTAAAGGACTGTTGGCCTTAAGAAATAAAATTATTGTTGTGGAATAAGAAATCGATGAACGTGACAACTTACATGCTTATTAATGTTTCCCATTTTATAACATTGTATTCCCCAAAACAACACTAACTCAGATCAGTTCTCTTAAGAGCATGTAAGGCAGTCGAACATGATCTCCAAGAAAGAAAACTCCTTTAAAAAACCAGTTTAATAATTAAAATAACAGTAAATTGTAATAAAAGGAAAACAGCAAAAAGGAGAGAGAAATAAAACCCGACAAAAACAAGTGATGAAAATGAAAAACAGCTTCTTGCCACCAATTTTTGCCAGCCAGTTCCTGAGCAGCAGCTGCTGGCCAGCTTTCCCCCCAGTTTGTATGCTGATCATGACACCATAAGGTATGGAACATCCTTTGGACAGTGGGGGTCAGCTGTCCCGACTGTGTCCCCTCCCAGCTTATTGTGCCCTCCAGCCCCTCTCTCACTGGTGGGATGGGGTGAGAGGCTGAAAAGCCCTTTACTCTGTGTAAACACTGCTTAGCAACATCTAAAACATCAGTGTGTTATCAACATTATTCTCATCCCAGATCCAAAGCACAGCACTGTACCAGCTACCAGGAAGAAAATTTTTCCAGTGGAAACCAGGACACTACCTCATGCAGAAAGTGGGATTTGGTGTATACTGGTGTGAGTGGCAGAAATGTGTAATAATTAAGGTAGATTTTGGTTATTCAGAGATTCGTAGGTTATAAGAATCAAGCATTTTTTCCCTTGTGGGGAGGAAAAAACCCCCACCTAGTAAAATAGAAGTAAAAAGCAATAATCAAAATCTCTCTGTGGATGGGAATTAGGGCCTCCTGGCCTGTGCGACCTCCCAGCAGGTGCTCACACACACACACACACCTCCGTGTACCTCATAGTTCTCTCAGCTGTCTGAGGTCAGTTCAGCTGTACTGAGGACAGAAAGTGTCCTCCAAGTACTTAAAACTGTTATTCCCATTATCTTTATTTATCCTCTCAAATCACCCAAATTCGTCTTCTTTTGTCCTTTGTGCAGTTCAGATAAATCCTTGAAACTTGCTTTTTCATTCTTCACCAAATAACCCCTTTAAGACTTTCTAGTTTTGTGTAAGTCCCTTCCTCAGCTTTCACTTGTCTTTATCTCTTTTTGCTGCTCTTGATTCAAATTTTTCATCTGTTTTCATTTCCATATTCTGAATCCCATGAAAAAGAAGAACTTGGAAGAAAATGTACTTGGGTTAATAGGACAGGATGATCTCTTGAGAGGAGTTCACATTGAATTATTAGCCAATAGGAAAATTATTTTGAATGTCAAACTGAAGGTACCACATGATAGGAGTAAACACTGTCTGGGTTAGCTGTGTTAGGAACACAGTTAATATAGCTGGCTGATTAAGGGCAGATATTTTTCCCCTCTCGTTGGCTCTGGAACAGGTACCCACAGAGGCTGTGAAGTCTTAGTCTTTGAAAATTTTTGCAAATGGGCTGGACCAGGCCCTGAGCAACCTGATCCAACTTCTTTGATGTTTTACTCTGCATCAAGCAGGAGGCCAAGACTGCATGACCTCCAGAAATCCCTTCCAACCTAATTTTTTTCAGTGACACTAATGGAAAACAAATATGATCTGAGTGTGTAGAGATACTTAGCGTAACCTCAGTAGCGTTCATAGCACTTAATGAGAACTGAGGTCTGGAAGTACAGGCAAGCATTTAGTGCCTCAAGCACTGCTGAGAAGAGCCAGGAGAGAAACTCTTGGAAGGGAGGGAGAGCTGGGGTGGTCAATGCAAAGGAAAGAGCTGGGAGAACAGTCCATGCAGCAATGTTCTCTTGGGTCATGAGCAGGATAAATGACCTGTGCTTTGGTAAATGAGACTCTCCTGTCCTGAAAAAACATGTGCTGCTGCCCTCAACATTTTCTCACCACATTTTCTCTATGGGTTGATGTTTTTCAGTCTCCTTGGTAAAATCATTGCCAAATACAAAACTATGCATTTCAAATTGTCTTTTAAAATTCAGATATTACCACATCTTTTTACCAAAGTCTTAGGGAATTATGACGGATTTGTCTTCAATTTGTGGAAACAGAAGAGGAGATATTTTGTCCTTTATCTATATTTTGCTTAAAATTAAACAACTTTAGCTTGATTATTTTTTGTGGTTTCATGCCATGTTTAGTTATCAGAACTCTCAAGATCTCCGTGGTCAATTACGTGACCATAGACAGTAGGTATATAGTTACTATGAAAGAATATACATCTATTACCTTTACTTAACATTGTGCTTCCAACACCTCTGAATTCCTTGTTCTATAACCAGAGACTGCTGGAAAAATGACATCTCACAACTTTAAACAAAGCACATCTCCATAAATTTCAAAGGTAAAGAAATCAGGGTTGTACATCTTGCATTTCTCACCCACACTCTACAAGAACAGGATTTGGGGAGGCTAGGGTTTGCTTTAATTTTGACAATAGGGAGAATGTCACAAAGAATAGTTGAGATCATTAACTTTAAAGACCTGACTCCTGTCAGGCTGAAGAATTGAATTGATTTTACCTCAGCAGTCAGCAACTTGATCGGATCTGTTCAGATCAGACAGCTTCCTTACAGCTATGCTTTAGCAAATGAGACACATAATTTTAAATTTATAATTATAGATTTTTAATTTATAATTTAAGATCTGTTATTTTATTGCACTGGAGATACTTTTAATGAAGTTAAGCATTAAATAACTGGCCTGAAATATATTTGAAACAAATAGCCACTTACATTTACTTTTTAAGTCAGTTTTATTTTTTTACTGTTTTAAAATACTTGAACCTTCAGGGAGCTAATCCATGATCCAATTCCTGCTGTACTTTTTGACATGAGAGCAGTGCCCCAAAGATTTCATCTGACTCTTGGTGAAGGTCTTTATTCTGACTAAATATTTCAGTGAGCATCAGACAACTTCTAAGGGCTAGTTTTCAGTATTTTCATTTAGATATTTTTCATAAGGACTTTAGAAATATATGAAAATAATTTTAGAATCTTTTAGAAGTATTCTTTAGTCTGTTGAACATACACAGGGAAAGTGTATCTTCCTACAAAGTGAGGAAGTTGTTTGCGTGACAGTTCAGTGAACGTACAAGTGATGTCTTTTTCCTGTTTCTGTTCCAAATTATTTCTGTAACATGAACTTTGATGAATAGCTAGTAACTAATGAGACCAACATCTTGGAGCAAAAGAGGATTGAAAAAGAGCTGGATGTAAGATACAAGACAGTGCATGTACTGTTGTATCCTCCTCTCCCTGGTCTGTGGTTCAGGTCAGTGTAGAAGCTTCCCAGACATCTCTTTTCCAAACAGTAAGAGCTGCCTAGTAAACCAGCCTGACTTCTGGTGGGCTGCAGACACCAATCAGGTGTATAGGAATTGTGTCCTATACCAGGGCTGGTCATTCCCCACCACCTCCCGAAAAAATTGCTAGAAAAAGTAACACAATCAAGATATAAACTGATTCTGAAGCTTTATTTAAGGTAATGGAATTAAAACCAAGTGTACTTTGAAGATGGATTAGCTGTACATTTCAGAACCTTCTCACAATGCATTTGGAAAGATTTTTATCAAAATACAAGAGTTCTTAGGGTTTTTTTCCTTGACATTAATCAGGTACAGTCCTTGGAACTACAGTCTCTCATTGCAAGATTTCTGTTGCTAATGACATCACTGAGGTTTTGCAGTTAAAGACAAATCAGTTTTTTGAAAGATAAATATTGGTAAGTATTTTTTTCACTGCTAGCAGGCAAGAGTTCTTTACAATTCCTCTTCTGAATATCTCTCTTAGCCTTGGAAAACCCTCATTACACCAATGGGGGAAGGGTCTACTAAGGAAAACTCAGTGTATGAGTGAAAAATAACAGCACAAATATTTTCTGTATAGAACTGGTTTTAGGCTATTAGTTTGAAGAATTACCTTCCTGAATACTGTATACCATCTGATTGATGAGGACATAGCTGGAGTATACCACTAGGATTTGGAAGCAGAGCAGCACCGCTTATTTATGCACACTGAAGCTGACTAGCAAATATGAAATATTTATAGCATTATCTATTCTTGTTAATCCAATTCTAGAAAATTTCACAAAGCATAAGAAGGTTCTCATTAAAGTCAGCAAAACCAAAACTGTGATATTGCTGAATGCTTTTAAATTTCCCATTTTATCATAACCAGTCTGAGCTTATTTGTGTGTATTTCTACATACATATTCAGATATGTAAATATGCATATTTGAGTACTACTAAGTAGTCTTCGGGTGCTGTGGAATGGCCAGGATGTTCATGATTTGTCTTCATAGTTTCTTCATCGTGTATTACTGTGTTATGACTTTTTTCTTCTTACTTGTGTCTGTTCTTCCTTTTAGCTATTTGTATTGTGTGCATTATCCCTTCACTTAATAATCCTGTTCTGATTATTCAGGCCACTTAGGTTGTTACTTGTTCTCCAGCTTCAAGTGTCACCAGAATTGGCCTTTGTCCCTCTCCCAGCCCTAACCCTGTGCTCTTAAAATACATAATTTAGTAATGAGAAAAGTAGTTCAAACTGACACCATAACATATGTTTTTGTAAATTTTTTTGAGTTTAGTGTTGTGGCCCTTTTTCTCTTCTGGCCTTTTCAAGGTTCGTTCTTTGTAATAGTCTGAATGTATGAAGATGAGATGCTGCTTGTGAGCCATTAAAAAAACCTCCACCAACAACCTAAACCAGCCTTCCTTAGCATCTTAAGAATAGTATCAAGCTTCTACCCTGCATCAATTGCCCCCAGTAATCAAGACAATGGGAATTCAGTCCTCGTGCCTGTACACACCAGCAGTCACTGGGTGTATATGATGTTGCTGTCAGCAGCTGTTTTAAACACGTTCTTCAGGTGTTTACCCTTGGAGCATGAGATGAACAGCAGGCCAGGACTGTCCAACCTGTTCTCTCTTCACAAGCTCATCTGTTGTGGCTCTGGAGGTTTACAGATTTCTCCCATGGGTGTAATCCAGGAAAGGAACCCCACTCACATAGCTTTCTAAACAAACAAAATCCTTCTGTCAGCCAGCAGCAGTGGAGGTGGCCATTGCCTTAGGAAATGTTCTAACTAATTGAAATGCCCAAAGTTAATCCATCAAAGGAACTGTACAGTACAGGTGCCTGAATACATTTAAATATGTGCTTGTTTGAATCAATCTGGTATTAAGTAAAAATGTTGGAGAAAGAAATTAACATTTCTATTAACTGAAGACATGCTGACATCAGAGAGCATGGGGGAAGTAATGCAAAAATTTAAATATAAAACAGATATAGTATAGGAGCCTAAATATGAGATGAAAACTAATTAGTTTTTCACATAATTTAACAATTATGAATTTTATTGACAAGAAAGTATAATAGGCATTTTCACACTTTTTCTAATGATAGCTTAGCTAAAATGCATGCAGGAGCCTATGTAGTTCACTATTTGTCATACATTTTCAACATACATTAGATTAGTCTCCTCTGTTTCATTAGAGATGGGAGATAGCCTCATTGGGTTACAGTGAAGCACAGTACACTTCCTTTTTGACAGGTGGTAGTAGTGACAATACAGGTTTAGAGAACAAAAAATGTGAATGCTGGGAAGGAATTAGTATATAATTTTTAAATTTTATTTTCCTATCCATGAATCTTAGAGTTTAAGAAAGGCTGAAGGTGGGAGAGAGATCAGGAGACAGATCCAACCTCCTTACTCAGAGCAGAGTCACCCAGAGCAGGCTGGGGCCTGTGTCCAGTCAGGTTTTGAGTACCTTCAAGGATGGAGCTTCCACAAACCCACTGGGGGAACTTGTGCCAGTGTCAGGTCTCCCCCACAGTGAAAAAGCATTTTCTTATGTGCAAGTGGAATGTTAGCCAAAGTGCATGTATGGTTATGCCCCCACACTTCTCTGTTTTCCTGAAATCACATTAATACTCATTCAGTCACATACATACATACAAACATACATACACGTGTATGTATATCCTCTTTTCTAGCAACACAGGTCACGTGTGCCAGCTCTCATTTTGGAGAAATGAAGCCATGCTATTGTTGAACTCAAAAATACCACTTACACCCAAAGCAGTATGCATACTAAGTTCCTTTTTTTCTTTTTCTGTTTTGTTTTTTTTTGTGTGGTTTGGTTTTTGTTTGTTTGTTTGTTTTGGGTTTTTTATTATTCATTAAATCCAACACTTCAGGTTGTTCACTGTCTGTAACAGAATCCTTTTTCTTATCTCTATTGCGGAGGGGGGAGGTGAATTTTTCTGTCTTGAGTTTGAAGCATATCAGTAATGTTTCACATTTGGAACATCTTGCAGCAGTTCTTCCAATTATGTGTCTCAAATAGCTGGGCTGAAAGTTGGAGGGTTTTTTTATTGGTTGTTTTTACTCCTTAGAGCTGGAAACAACTACTGTTGCATGGTTGTGGTGATGGATGAGAAATAATAACTTATGTAATGCAACTTAGGGGTGTTATTTATAGTCTCCAGTGTGATTTCATGGAGAGCCTCCTGAGGCAAAGAGGCGACTGATGGGATGTGAGTTCTATAGAGACTGTTCTCATGTGGTCTCCCTATTCCACATTGTTTAGGGACATTGAGTTTTAGTGCAGTTGCTTTTAAACTCTATGGAGGGGAAAAAAATAAATCTGTGAAATAATGATGCTAAGGGCCGTGCAATGATACTAGAAAAGAGATTGTGTGGTTAAATATTACCAAGGGGCTTATGTAAGATACTTTTGAGACATCTGTCTGTAGCTTTTTAAAAAAAAACTGAGGTGAATTCACAAAAGAAATTTCTTAAGAGTGTGAGTGCTTCCAAAGAGGTGCACAGCCTTGAGAGGCAGTCATGATTGTGTGAGAAGACAAGATCAGATGTTCATTTCAATGAAATACCAGAGTTTCAGAATAACATTTTCCACAGCACTATACAGCAGCAGGGAGGGACTGAGGGGGTCACAGTTGTCAAACTTGTCTTATGAGGTGTTAATCTTGAATTTCTGTTTCTTCATTAATAGTCAACAAGCAAAAGGGTTTTGGAACAACTGTGTTAATTTTAGATTCATTTGAACCAGAAAGATTATTTCAAATGATGATTCTGGTAAATGTGATAGGGAAGATTTGTATAGAGGCAGTTTTCTCTAGATGAAATTTCTAATGCATAATCAACATGCCAGGGAGTTAAGTAATCCCTCATCTAAGAAAAGAATAATGAATAACAAAAAAAAACCCAACAACTAGAAATTGGCAACAAGCTATTGCTCAGATTTTAGTTAATTCCTGTTACATAGTTACTGTCTGTGACCATCCAAGTTTCTTCATGGACAGAGGTTTTAACAGCTTAAGCTTATTCTAAAATAGTTTCAGAGGAGATGGCAGTAATGTTTGAGGGTTCATTAAAGACTGCTTGTTCTGGTGTTTGCACAGACAGCTGACATCATAAATGCCAGTCTGTGTGATGGGTTCTTTATGATAAGAACACAAACCTGACTGAGTGCCTCAAAAGTTGTCATGAAACCAGAGATTAAACAGATTCATCTTCTTGAAGCAAGCAGCAGCAGAGCAGAGATCCTCTTTTTCTTACTCTTCACCCACCTCTTCCATCCTTCCGCCTTCCCTGTTTTGTTAGCCCATGTCTCTGTTGGGCCTAGAGCATCTCATCCTCCCCCTAAATGCCATGGAAGAGCCACCATGATTGTTACCAAAGCCATCTGCATGCAGCCTGCAAACTCCTCCAAGGCAGGAGAGTAAGGGAGTGGAATTCAGCTCAGGCACTGTTTATTTGAAAAATTTTGAGGGGAGAACATGAGTAACGAAGATGAGAACTGTGACAGTGAGGAACAAATGTGAGTCTCTGTCCATGACATAATAGTTTTAAGAACACTGCTCTACTTGTTGATTCCAGACAAGCCTTCAGTTTCAGCCTTGCCCAACTGAACTTCTTTGTTCTCTCATTTCAAATGGGAGTTTGATACACAGTCAGAAGGATCTCCACCGTTAGATATCAGTTGGAAGAATACTTGTTTCTTAACTCAGAAGTAAAATTTCAGTGGGAGAGTATCAATGGCAGTTACTCTGCTGAGCAGTTTCTTTCTGAATTTTTGGGGATTTCTCATCCTTCTTGTTCATTTTTACAGAGAAATTTTATGAGTTTTGACCTATGTGGATAAAAGACCAGCATTTTTGTTTTTCTCTCACACTGGGTATTTGTTGGTTTAGGTGTAATGCTAAAAATGCAGGTTGAGCATGGAAGATGTTTCTTAGAAGCAAAGGAAGAAGTAATTGTTGTTAACAAACCATCCTTCTGAGGAAAGCCACTGTCAGTCACTGGCTGAGAGAATCCTCTTCTCTGTAGCCTTTTTTGGTTATTTAAAGGTTCATACTGGGAATTTACTCTTGATTCTAGTTGCAGCACTTCAGCTTTTATTCCTAGGGTTTTTTTTCAGCTGCACTCCAGGTAGTAAAGCTATGTATGACAATTTCATTTTGCTGTCAGATCTTTGAACTTTAATGTTGCAAGATTCCAGGCACTGGAAGATTATTTTGCGTCCTGTGTTGCTTGTGTCAGTATCATGAAAAGCAATGCAATCTGGAAGAAGTGCACGCAGGTCTGACTCTAAAAGGTCCAGTTTCTGCTCTGTGCTTTCTCCTCTGTCATTGTATTTGCTCATGGGAAGATGGCAGTATGTGTGCTGTGGGTCTGGTTTGTGATGAGTATTAGCTTGGACATGTTCAAGGCACTGGGCAATCAGTGATCAGAGAGATGGTGCTGTCCCTGACAGCCCGGGTGAGTTTACCTCAGTGCTAAGTATTTTAGTTTATGGCAGAAAGATACACATTGTAAAAAATGAGGTATCTATAATTTCTGTGATATTGACCAACTCATGTTAATATTCAGTTAGTCATTACCAATTTACAGGAAGTGTGTAATTAATTATTTTCATTTGTAGGACTACTAGCCTGAATTGAGGTAGCTATTTTTCTCATTAAGACATGTGGTTTCATTAACTTATTAGACACTGGTTGTCTCATACCATGAATCCCTTATTTGGCCTTCAGGATCAGCAGACCACTATGGTTTCCATTGGCTTAATTCAGAATGCCAAATTTGCTTCTGAGAATTACTAGAATGGCTTATGTTTCCAGAAGCAAAGATGTGTGGAGGCAGCTGTTCCATAATGGCAGTGTATCTGTTTCTTTAGTCATGAATGAACTGCAAATGATGTAGATCTCCATCTGGGGCAGCAGGGTGGACTGGAGCAGGTTTTACTGAATGCTGAGTCAGACAGGTCACAGTCCAGAATCTGCCTGTTGGAGGGGGCATCCTTATACACTCAAGGCTAGCCTGCTGTTCTAGGCACTCTGAAATCAAGTGTTCATGGGACAGGACTGTTGGCCTTGGAGTATGAGTCGGGATCTCTGTTCAGGGAGTCAGGCGGTCTGTTCAGAGGGTCTTTCCCTTGAAGCATTTTCTCCAGACATTTAGAGACAGGACTAGTTGTTCCGTAACTGTTTTAATGCATTATGCTCTACTTTCTTTTCCTTGCCAAGGCTCCTGCACAGCTAAGCATGCAGAGGTGGAGTATGTTGTGTACTGAATGTTAGTTTAGGCCGAATATACGTATTTTGTAAGGTGTAAATTGTAATCTATGACACTGGTCAAAAAGGTGGCTTTCTTGAGGCACACATCAGATAAAATCATTGCAGCTTAATAGAAACTTATCACCTGTATATAGTGCAGAAAGCAGTTCACTCTTCTATGAAATGTGAGATACAGAGGCTTTATGCTTGTTGTAAAGCCAGGCACATTTTCAGCATATTTTAAGAGCAGTATGACAGAAATAAAGTAGGCCCCAGTGAGGCAAGGTGTATATTTGTAATGGCTGTAACATTGGAGTACAACAACTGGAAAAACACTGTGACATGAGGGCTGAAACACAGGTAAGAAATGCGAATTAGTCTGTATTGCGTGTGAGGAGCCAGGGGAAGTTAAGAGAGTGTCCCCGACGGGAGAAGCTACCAGGTATTCCAAGTCTGACTCGTTTAGGTATTTGCTCAAGGAGAGCCATGATGTTGATAAGCAGTGGCTCAGGTAAGATAGCCAACATAACAAGGTTATGGACAGTGTTGTATCCATGGCAGTTACCTTTTCCTACCTAATCCAGGACAGCACAAAGCAGACATGAGCAATGGAATCTTAGAATAATGGTACAGACATGTTCAATAGGTTACCATCCTGCCAAAAAGATAGATTTAGCCTGTTACTTGTTGGATTAATGTTGGTTCAAAAGGGATTTAACTCAGCTAATGGGTTTTTTTCCTTGCTCACCATCATGCAGTAGAATACTGACTGATTGCAGTAACGTCTTTCAGCAGCTCCTTGCAGCACTACAACAAACAATTTAATTTTTAGTGCAGTTGGGATTAGATTTATTTGCACTTCTTAATACAAAGAAATACAGCGCTGATTCTGCTGTGCACAGATTTGGGAAGGGAAAATGTCTTTTCTAGACTGACCTGACTTGGACTGCAGAGCAGCAGATCCACTGAAATGTGGTGTCTCTGGCATGCCACAAGAACAAGGCTTGGGCGTCCCAAAATTCTGTCAGTAACGTGCATTCCATGAGCTGTTCTAGAACCCTGGTCAATACACTGTCCACTGTAAGAAAAAAAAAAAAGAAAGACTAAAAAAATACTAGCACTCCGCTACCTGAAGTAAGACTGTTGTAAACTTTAATTTCTAAAGGCTTTCCACACACTATTTTCTTATAAACTGAAATTTATGAAGTGATTAATGCAAATAGTATTCTGACTAATACTTTAAAAATGGCTGAGCATTTGGAATTTATAGGATGTGTGTACAGATCCTGCTTGGATGCATATTTTGTTTGGGGTTGTATTGTTGGTGTATAGTAATTTACATTTAAATTGTTATCCATGTGGAAAGAGAGGGAAGCACGGTATGGTGCTTTCATGTACCGCCTTCAGTCATGAGAGACACAATTTACTTGCTGTGCCTGAAAAATCCCCCTCCTGCCCAGGGAGGAAATAGGTCAAACCTGTGCTCAGATGTTTTTCATCACTTCAGTCAGTTTACATGGGGACACTGAAGGCGGCACATGGCAGAAACTAAATGAGATGACAGATGAAGCCTGCAATTGTTTAGGATGGTGTGTGCTCTATGTGTATCTCTGTATGGCCCAACCATGGCTGGAAGGAAGCTAAACAGTTCATTTTATATTCAGTATTGACAGCAGGAGGGGTTCTTATAGGGAACGAAGATAATTTGTCCTTTACTTGATGCCCATTTTGGTTGTTAAGAAAACGTGTGTGCAATAGAATGGGAGGTATCACACTGCTTGGTGGTGACCCCAGCTTCAATCTGCCTGAAGGGATGCCTCAGCGAGGAAATTCTAATATTTTTCCTAAAACATTTGTTGTGAATACAACAGATTCACAGTCGGAGAGTGAGGCTTCCCCTGTGAAACGGCCACGGCTACTGGATGACAGTAATGACAGGCCTGAAGAAACCAGTCGATCCAAACAGAAGAGTAGACGTCGCTGCTTCCAGTGCCAAACAAAACTGGAACTAGTACAGCAGGAGCTGGGATCGTGTCGCTGTGGTGAGTACTGTGTGTCAATAGCATCCGTGCTCAGATCTGTGTCACACGTGGAAATACAGAGAAAACTTGCATTTTTCACCTTGCAAAGATGCTTTAAACAGAAGCTATAGCTTCCACTGGTAGCAAAAAGTTATAATTAGTTCCTGTCTAACTTCCCCTTTAAAACTTTAGCCTTGATGTACTGCTTTGTCTCAAGAGATCCCAGATATTAATGAATTTAGCTTCAGAAGTCCCTGTAAGGCGGGAAGGGCATCATACCCACTTGACAGGAGAAGAAACACAAAGCACATCAATAAATTTGCAAAGATGAGAAGGTTTCTATAGGGTGTAAAGGAACATAGGTCATTATCTGCATTCTGCATGTTATAATTACATTAATATTAAAAACTTAAATCCAAAAAATCTCTCTATCTGAAAATATTTTCATTCTCACAGTTAAGTTTCTGGGGGGGAAGACTTAACTGTTCACCATACACTTAAAATCATGTAACTTGGCTTTTCCAAAGTTGATGACACTGTTCAGGTAAGGTAATTGAATTGAGGACGATAATCCCATGCAGACAGCTAATTTGGAGTGTCGTATTAAATGCAAATAATCTTTCTGAAACAATAATTAATGTGACTAGATTCCAAAGGAGATGCTCTCTCCTTCATGGAACAATTGCATTCTTAACTGGTTTAAATGTGCTCATTAGACCCAGTGATAATGCATGTGGTAGTTTTACCTGCTAATTATTTTTTCATGTAATCATGTATTGAAGGTTGCATTGAACTCTCTGACAGTGCTTGTATTGATACATATGGAGAAGTTTGTTTCAGTTACTCCATTGTGTCTCAGCCAGGGGATAGTTTCCAAAGGATCTGCACAGATGATAGGTGCAATTCACGATGCACCTGTGAAATATAAAATACTGTGTTAAACCATTTTCTGGAGAGAAGGCGTGTCCTTCTGAGCAGCAGTGTGGAGAGGAAGGGTGGGCTAAGCTAGTTACAAAGCCACTTAAAGCCATACTGAGTACCTAATACCAAGTGAAGAGATAGAGAGCTGCAAAGATTTTATGGTATCCTTTGTTCTCTTCTTCATCTGTCTGTCTTCAGCCTGTAGAGATTACTGGTGGACATGAGATAGGCTTTGTTTCGATACTGGAGCACTGCCACTGAGCTAACATACGTTGTCTGTGAAGCCACCAAACATGAAATCAAAAGCTGTAATGTTGAAATTCTTGTTATGGAAATCATGTGTCAGGATACTTTGAAGTGTCTGGTAACATTTTTATCAAACTAAAGAAATTCAGGGCTATCAATCACGCAGTTTGGTGTGCCTCTTTCTGCTCAGCATGGTAGAGACAGGATTTTCTGCTCTTGGTCTGCTGTTGTCATGTATACAATGACTCAGGCTGCTCACAGGTACCTGACTGAAATAGCAGCATTCTCCCTAATATTGGGAGCAAGAGAGTTTGGGTTTTGGAGAGGATTGGATAAATGATTACTTAACCATTATGTAACATCATTAATCGTTCCTGCATTCTGCAATATTGGAGCTATGTAAGAGCCATGGCAACTGTAAAAGCAACTTTTAAAAAGCCCTTCTCTTGATCAGTAATGTTTTTAAAATTGTAAAATAAGACCTGCCCTCTTTTTTCGGTAAACTGGATTACAAATATATTTGGTTGGTTCCTCTCAAGTTTTCATGAAGAGGTTCCATAATTCAATACGGTTGCAATATAAATGTTGTAGGAATTATTCTTTAAATTTCTTCTACTGGATATTTATAACTTTATGGAAATATTTCTGTTAAAGTTCATAAAATGTGTTAATAAAACATGAATGTGAAAAAAAATTCTGAATTCCTCAGCAATAAGCGAGGAGATGAAAATTTGCATTCCTGTATTACATCCTATACAGTTTATAGTTTATATTATATGCATTTCTATTTCATACATGTAATGAGAGAATAGAAGGCAGGAGTCTATTTCCATGTGTACAACAGGGCTGAAAAAACAGGAGTTCTTTGGTTTCTGTTCAGTTTAAATGTTTCATTAATACTGTATTCAGTAAGGGTGTGTTATCTGTGCTCTCATGTGATGTGAATGTGGGCATACCCTGTGCTACTTACATTTAATAGTCAGATTAATAAGAAGCAAGCAAAACGCTACCACTGAGCAACACAGGGCACCTCAGCTTCACATCCCCCAAACTGCTTTAACAATAATCAGCAGCACGTGCCTCTGGTCAGTGTTAAAGATGCTGCCTTAGAAACCATTCTTGCTAACTTGTCCTGCTGTCTGTAAAATTAGGTTGCTTTAGGTCATGAATGACAAGCCCATTCAAAAACCCTGGGAGAAGGTGATGGGAAATGCAGTAGAACAAATATGACAAATTCTCATTTGTTTAAAATATTTCCTAAATCCTTACATGACTGGGTTATCCTTTTCTGTGCTAATGTGAAGCACAGGTAATGATGTGTGATGAGGTGGAGGTGGTAAGATAGAATCAACTGGTGTAAAATAAGCACAAACGCTCTTCAAGAGTAATGGTCAATGTGAAACATTGTTTGAGCTGAGCTTTGACCCACTGCTATTAAATTCTTGTCATCTTAATCCTGAACTGAAGCAATGAGAAAAAATGGGGGAAGCCACCCTCAGTTTTAAACATTAAGAGAAAGTCTGATATCAGGATCAATAAAAAGGCAGACACCATCTGCAGAACAACCAATGTGTGAGTTTGCTTGGATATTAGGAAAAAGGATTTAAGCATAAAAATGTTGAACCAAAGCTGTGTCTGAAACAGTCTTGTTAAAATCCAAATTAACTCCACAGACCAACAATTGAATTGTTTGCTGTTGCACATCTTCTTGTCCTAATGTTAAAAGTATTGGAATCATCTTAATTTTTGATGATTTGTCCTGGTGAGTCCTCCAGTGAGATTTTTAGTGAGACATAGTGGAAAGGAAAATGTGTACATACTGAACAATGTTTTAACATAGACATATCTGCAAATACTGATCCAGTTAACTGGGACTTGTCCAACAAGGCACAGCTTTTTTGGAAAGAGGACAGAGAGAGTGGCTGGTGCTTTGCACCAGCTCAGAGATCTTTGGGAGGCTGCTCTATTGGCTCTCCTGTCTCCTGGAAGCCCTGTCCAGAGAGAGGTGATGCCACTGAGATCGTTCCCGTGACACTACATGGAATTTTAGACAGATTTGACTGTGCTGCAGGGCTTTGCTGTGAAGAACAACAATTCACTACTGAGAAGGGAGTTCCAGCAATTCAAACACAACATTTTTCAGATGTAGAAAGATTTGTTTGTTTTCATACACACATACTCTAAAGATCTTTTTTCATTCCTCTTCCACTCTGTTCAAGTTATTAACTGCTGACAAGAAATTCACATCTCATAAATAATGCTTAAGAGCCATTGCTATATAAATTGAATGTGTTATGAATTGTGATGGGCCTTTTTGTAGCATTCTACGCCCGGAGCAGGAAGAACAGAGGATGTCATTTTCATTAATTTCTAATGAGGTGCCAATTAAAGCTAAGGAAGGAACTCAGAAGGGGAGAATCACAGAGCTCCCCTGAATCCTGTGCCCTGGGGCTGTCAAATGAGTGTGCTGCCAAGCCTCCTCTGAAAGTTCCAGTAAATTACAAACTCAGCCAGAGCACACACAGACAAATTCGGCTTCTCTTTGATCTTCAAAAGAGCAATTTGTAAGACGAGTTCTGAGCCTTTTCACACAGCAAACTGGGAGAAGTGATAGGAATTGTTAATTGCTGATGCACTTTGCAAGCTTCAGTGAGAAAGAGAAATTTTAAAATGAATTCTCATTTTGAGCCTCTGACAGGATAACCTTTTTATCAACACCACTAAAACAAAATCAGCTTCCTGTGAGCTGTTTGTAGGTGACAGTGACAGTAGGCAGATCCTGCAGACCACAGTGTTCTCTAGTTTGGGCTGGATGGACCTTCCAATAGTTTAGTGTCTTAAAATGGATAACGATTGTCTTGAAATAATGTTTATTTAATATTACATTTAGGAGGCAGTTTTATCATCAAAGAATTGCAGGAATCATATTCTTGAAGTTACACTCTCTGACAGCATTTCTGCAAGCAGTCCAAAATCAACTGCCTGTGATCCTTGATCTGAAAAGGAAGTTGTTGTCTCAGTGGTGTCATAACTGGGTGGTTACCACAGACTTGCTTCAAAACTAGGGGCAGTGAATGTGTGAGTGGAAGTAGCTATAAAACACTGAGTTCTGGAAATGTATTGTAAAAAAGGCAGGTTGATTAGTTTCAAATTACGCTATAAATTTCTAGGCCTGCTCTTAATTGCTTGAGTAGATGTATATTGCTATTAAATAAAGTTGTGTACGATTTTAAAAGACACTGAGCTGGAAACTTTTAATCTACAGAAATTATTTGCACAGAAGGCAAAACTTAATTTTATGGAAGAGGCTTACAATTTCACAGTAAAAAGTAGTTCTGGTGCCACTAGGTCTGTAAAGCCGCCACACAGAAGTCTGCAGTGATCTTGTTGGAATTGCATGAGAAATATGAGGATCTTCTAGATGATCAGGAAAGGAATTTTACATTTGTCAAGTTAGATGCACTTCTAGTCAGTAGTTACAGAAAAATTAGTATAGTGTGCCAGCTCTGCAGCAGCTTTTGTGTAGAATGGTTTGCTATTTGTAGGCCACGTCCTTTGGGCATGTCTGTACCTCAGGCTCCACCTGTCTCTTGGCAGTCAGTGGGGTGGCCAAGACAATGGGCCCTGCAAAGTAAGCCTGGCTTTAGCTTCCAGTAGCAGTGCCATTTGTTTGTGTGCTTTTCAGACAGGAATCTTAATGTTTTTCTTGTTCTTGGGCCAGACTAGATACTTCAGAGGAAGGGAAGATGTTGAAACCTTCCAGCTTGATCTCACTTAAAAAATAATTGCTCAGTCATGTTGCATTCTGATCAAACACTTGTTAGCCATATTTCTTGCCTGTGTGGACAAGAAAGCTTTTCTTGGAATTTTCCTGGCCTAGGTTATGTCCTAAGAAGCTACATGGAATGCATCTGGCCTAACAGCTGTGCACTTGCTGCTGCTCTTGGGGGAGGCTGCTGTGAGCACTAACCTCAGGCAGAGGCGAAGGCAGAACGTGGTGGTTTGCAATTTTAATTTGTGAGATGCTGGCAAGTACTGATGTTTGGTTTTTGATTGGAAGGGATGCAGTTCTCAAGTGGCCTCTACAGCAGCAGGACTTTGAGCCAGGAAACAAGAGTCAAACTTCGCCTCTCAGCCAGAGAGCTGTCTCGGGGTGCTGAGCACCTGGAATTGAGGGTGGAGCACATGGCCCACCACAGACTGCTCCTTTAGAAGGGCATAAATTTCCTTCCTAGTTACTGTGCTTATTTTTCCATATCCCTGTTTTTAGTTCAGTTCTGTATAAATCTATAATAATCTGTTGAAATTCTTTCCTTGGTGTTACTGTTGGTTTATTTTGTTTTGGTCTAAGCACAGGGATAAGAGGAAGAAAAAAAACAGACTCCTATCAAGCACCAGCAGAAACAAAATACATCCACACAGCAGAGACAGTACATGTTTTACAGATAAAATGGCAGCAAGTGTCACTGTCATTAAGTAGTCAAAAAAGTGGAAGAAAAGTAGCTGCAGATTCTTAACTTGGATAACAGAACTGCTGGTCCATAAACATAGGAGATGAAGCACTTGTTTCGATTGAGCCAAAATAAATTTGGAATGATTTGATTTACTCAGTTAATTTAGAAATAATCTTCAGAAAGACAGGAAGAAAGAAACAAATTTGAATAGATAAGCTTCTCCATCTTTATACAAAGTTGTCAAACATATATTGAAACTAATGTTTCTCTTAAAACTTGGTAAAATATAAAATCATAGTTCCATTTCCATGGAACCTATTTTTGTGGAGGAGAATTTGTAATGGTGCTGGTAAATGCACTTTCTAGATGGATAAGTTTTATCTGGTACAAACCAAAATGGCTTCAGGGCATGATTATGTCTTGGTATAACAGATGTACTTCCATTGATTAAGATGAAATATGCACAGTGCTCCTGGAGAGTATGAGTCAGCCAGTTCAGTAAGAAGTATTAAAATAAATCTTATTAGTAACTGGTTACGTACCCCAGTTCTGGCAAGTCCTGCTGTCAGCCTGTAAGATGTACCACATTCAGCTGTCTTGTGTTGGCTGTTCGCCTAAGAGAGTTGCTCCCAGAATAGTTCTTTTGCTTCAGCCATTTCAGGAATGTCCAGCATCTTACCTTAAATTGCTGCAAGTATTAAAAAAATAACCAACAAAACACAAAGCCTATTGAAGTTTGAATTTGAACTCAAAGGGAGATTTTTGTTTTGTCGTATTTTATGAAGATGTTATCCCAAGACTCCATTTTAATTGATAGGGAATAGGAGCTGTTAACTGATGCTGGTCTTTCTGAGTAATATGTATTGTGAAAGTACTGCTAATGAAGAAGTAGTTGATTAATTGGTGCATCACGGGTTCCAAGTGTAGAACCTGGAAAAATGCTTTAGTGTCTAGGTTTCAGAAAAGCTGTCCACAGCTTTAAAAGTGTAAATGGAGTTCATGCTCCTTATAATTAGGAATCATGAAATACTGTTTGAAGAGGCTCCAGTATATTCCCCTAGCTTGTTCAATTAATGTGGGTTTCTTACAGGATGTGCTGATTTTGATTTCTTCCATTGTGCTACCAAAAGTTGAGCAGTGTTGATTTAAAAGTAATGTGTACTGAGCCTGTTCCTTACCTTCCTATAGTCCCAGTCTGTCCACATCATTAAAATGAGCTGCTCCCTCTCTTACGTCCTCAAGTTCTCCTTAAGTAAAACCAGTTAGGGTGTTCCTTCTAAAAACATAACAAGAAGTGGTTTTATTTTGACATTACTGATGTGGTAAGTCCTTCAGTAGATAACCTTCAGGGGATTTTCAATTGGAAACTGCAGTAGTGGGTGAAAAATCAGCATTTTGTAGGTGTGCAACATTGTCTCTTCTTTCCTACCTACCTGTACTGTGGTTACAGAAGAATGAAGTGTATCCATAAAGTGAAAGACGATGCAGTTTTTAATTGTCTTGTGTGCACAAGAGACACAGGACCTTGTGAACTTGAACATGAAAATTTATCATATCTCTATATGATCTGTTATATCTCTTCCAGTACCTTTAGGGAAGTAATTTGCTCAGTCTCTGAGTCATTTTTTTCTTACGAGAATAGGACAGATAAGTCCCCCTTAAAGGGACTCAAACATGTTTGTCCATATGTTAACAAACAGCTATGCACAGAAGAACTGATTCTGCTGAAGTGTTTGATATTTGAAGTAGACACAGAAGGCCCCAAAATACACCAAAAAAATCTGACAAAACCTGAAGGAGCATTACCAGCTAGTTAACTGACCACGAGGTAAGGCTTAGGTAGGGAGGAATGTGAATTTTGTTGATGAAAGTCTAAATTGTTCACAGGAAGAAGTAGGGAAAGAACACAGCCACAACTGCTGCATCAGAACTGGGAGGAGTAAAAGGGTATTGAAAGGAATTGTCAAAATTTGCTTGAAAAGTCAGGATTCTTTCCAGGAACTAGAGTATTTTTCCCCTCCAAACGAAATAAATAAAATCTTACCTAGGGGAAAATACGTCCTGTGGTCCTAAATTACATAATTCAGTTATAAGAAGGTGTTAAAGGTACGTACTGAGACTTGAGACTACTTGCTGTGGATATCCTAAGGAAATTGGATGTTCTAAGGGAATGGCATTAAGATCAGTGTGCATCAGTTTTCACAAAAGTAGAAAGAATGCTATTAGTCTGTGTCAGGGCCTATTAAGTATTACTGGCCTTGGAGCAAAGTCTCAAGAGCTGAAAAACTGTATCTATGGATATTATCATCACTAAGGAGTATTCAGTAAGCTTTTGAAAGTAACACGTTTATTTACTGTATCTTTATATGTATTGAAATGAAAATGCTTACAGAGGTGTTCACGGCTGTTAAACATTCCTGAGGTGCTGAAAGTTTTCAAATACAGGCATAAGTCATGTGTGGGGGTCCTGCCATACTCTGAACAAGCAGGAGCCAGGAATGTTTTGTAAGTCTATGCCAAAAGAGAAAAAAGGGAAGAGTGGAAGTATACATTGCTCTGAGCGTTTGTTTTCTTTTGTGGTATAAATGGGGCTGCTGAATGGAGCTCTATTTCCCTGTGATTAGAAGAAGAATTACTCTTGACATAGATTGCAAGAGGCTACAGGAATAGAAGACTGGTAGAGCAGAAGGTCTGATCTAAGAGACCCTGGACATAAGGTGTGTATGGGGAATGATGACATAAACCACATTTTATTTAGGTTTAAAAGAAGTAGAGCTGCTTCTCTCTTGTTCAGCCAGCAAGCCTAGCTGCTGTCAGACTGTAGATCACTGTGGTACAACCACTAGGAAGCTACTGAAGCCCAAGGCATAAATAATACAACTCAGGAAATACACTGAAAGTCAACCCTGGAATCATATTCAGCATGTGATGAAGTCAAAATTCATGCAGGATCCAGGAGAACTGCTAGAATTAATGCAGCATGTACTGGATGTTAGTACAGACCTTTCATTATTCATTCCAGTTCTTTATTAGTAGCCTTATCTTTCCTGCATTTTCATTGGGCTAAACAAAATTACACACATACATTATTGAACCACTAGGTATTGCTTGCTATTTTAATTAACTTCCTGGGTACACTTCAGCTTTTAATTAAATCCTCAGCTTCTGGGAGAAGTGTATTAGCTCAGGGGGGCTTGGTGTAGAGAATTCTAGAAGTATTAATGCTCATGTAGCTCTTTTTAGAGTGTTAAATACTGGACAAATCCCTGCTCTGACCTTAGGATAGCTCTGTCATCCACCTGCCACTTCTCAGGACATTTTAATTAAGGTTTCACACTACTCAAATCTAGAGCATCTACTCTACTCAAATCTAAATATGTCGAGTAGAAAACAAATGCCTCTTGATATGCTGGTATAACCTATATAAAATCTAATTTTATGGCACTACTAACATTTGCAATAGTGTAACCTATTAGTATGAGTTACCTCTACTTTATTAGCTGTCTGTTCTTGGACTCTAGGAGGCCTTTTCGGCATAATTCTGCTTTTTTACTGTGCATTTGTTCTTTGGATTCATTTTCCCACATACTACAGGGTATAGCCTTGTGAAACTAGGAATGATTTGGGAGGTGCAGTATTATTTCAGTGTGTTCTTGGTCCTGCAAACGTCGCAATGAATGTTCCTTTTACAAGTGTAGCAGTGGCGCTAACTCCTCTTGAATACATCATTGCAAAATCACACAATTATTCAAATAAGGAAACTTTTCACCTACCTGAAGTCTAAACTTTTAATTTTGACCCTTGCTTTTCCTGTCCCTCAAATAAGTTGGTCATTGATGTTCACTGTCTGACACCTCCCTTGATGCTGTTAAGTGGTTGGGAGCAAAATGGTTTCTCTAAAAATTCTCTTGTAAAATGAAAGTTTAACCAGTTTTGGTTGTTTGGATTTTTCGTCTTTTCTTGCCTTTGTGTTTCAACAATTGCACAAGCCTTTGGTGAAAAATGTTTCAGTTGTATTGACAGATTACATGTCAAATTAAAATGCTAATTTCTGGGAAGTTGCACCATTACCACAGATGAACTGGGACTAGAGCCCAGTTCTGCAGATTTCACAAGAGCAGTAACCCAGCAGTTGTGGTTGGAGAGTCAGCTTGGGGTGTCACAGCTGCTGCTTGTGCCTGACGGCTGTGGGTGGCAGCTGAGACCAAAAATCAGGGACAGTGTGTAAGGTCAGAAGAGGACCTTACAGATGACATTGTCACCACTGTGTGAGTCAGTGACCTCTGAGGTGTGAAGCAGTTTGGAAGTGAATATTGATTGCATGGTTATCTGTGGGAGTAATCCTGGGCCTGAGTTGCTCTGTTAGTCTGTCCCCAATAGATGTTGGCCTTAACTCACAAATCTATAGTGGGTGAAGAAGTTGTGATGTAGAAGTGTTTACTCTCAAATGTATGAGTTCTGTACAGCAAGAAAAATATCTGGTCCAAATCAAAAGATTTAACCACTGTTTTCTTCTGGTACATGATGGAACTGAGACACAATCCTGACTGAGACCTCCAGTACTCAGTCAGGCCTGACCCACAGCAAACATTTTTTAATGGCAGCTTACTATTACAAAGTAGATGTGCTGTATTTATGGCTTTGATTCATTAGAGATTCTTTGAAATTCAGAAATAATTTCCTGAAAACCTCAGTTCTGTTCCTAAATGTACTCCATACTGCTCTGGAGTTAGTGTTCACTAGAGCAAAAGTAAGAACTGAGTCTAGAAGAGTGCCATGTCTTAATTTTTCCCACTCCAAATACAGTCTTCTTTGAAGCAGGAGGAAACTTTGAGTTCTTCTTCTTAGTTCCAAAGTCAAGGAATAGAATAGTGTCTTATGTAGTACCTCCTTAAGAATTGTTGATTCAAAAAAAAAAAACCCTAAAAAATCAGCATGTGCTCTGTCCTCAAGGGATACAAATTCTCTGTTCAAAATTTATGTCATGTTTAATGTAGGAAAAAATAGTTTGACAGCTTTCTGTGCACGTAGTAAGATAAATAGGAAAGTGTATTTGCAATTAGCACGAGTTGGGATAAAACATAGTTTGTTTGCAGGGTCTCCACAGTGCCAAACTACATCGCTTGTGTGCTCCCTAAAGCAGCTTCCCAGGCTTATGATCATGAAGAAAATAGATAGAAAACAACTTTGAATTTCTGAGTTTAGTCACATATAACCTGTGTTTCAAAGTCTTTTCCTTGCAGTCTAAAGAATTCTTGCAGAATCTTTAGCCATACCTGTCCAGTGACTGTTACAGTATTAAGATTATATCCTCTCTCTTCTGTATACAACTTCCTCCATTCATTTCTTGGGCAGTCCTTTCCACAAATGCTTGTTCGATCTCTAATGCAGATACATACATGTTGCTTTACCCTCTTTGTGGCAGAGGGCAAAATAGAGGAAGAAGGGAAAAAAATTCTTTGTTCTCTGTTTTCTCCTAAACATAAACCCAGTAGCTGAAATACAAAATTAATCTGTAGGATCTCGTGAGCACTCTTATGGAGCACCAGAGATACCACAGAGCTGTCGGCTTCCAGCGTGAAACCTGAGATTATCACTGACTGAGAGCAGGATGGAAGTCCCAGGGTGCCTGTCCAGTCCCAGGGACAGATTGGCAGAGTAGAAGAAACACTCTAAGGTGTCTTACACCACCTCTTTCCTTTTCCCTCTTTGATTCAGATATTGATCATTTTGGTAGTTGTGAGTATTAGTGATCTATATGTAAAGAAGAAAATACTGGAAACTAACTTGGAGTGATCGTAGCAAATAGTTAGAAAAATAAGTTAATAGGAAATATACACTTCATCCTACTGTATGTTTTGTGAGCCTTCTGCAGCTGTGCTGTTGGTGGAGGATCATGGAACTGAAATGCCTCCAGAGGGCAGTGCTTAAGACAATGTGAATTGATATTTAGAGACTTCTAACTTTGAGCACCTAGAGGTTAACAGTCCCCATCCTCTCTCTCACTTTGGAGTGGAAATTAAAGAAAGGACTGCCTCAGTTTTGTGGAGTTTTAATAAATACATCTATCTGGTCAAAAAGCTTTATCATACTGTGGCTTGCACCCCTGTTTCCTTGGAAATGAATAACAAGATTCCCAACCAAGTTATTCTGAAGTACTTATTACTTAATCAAAATCCATGACAACTTGCAAAGCTGGGAAAGAGAAACAGGGGAAGAGTTTAGTTCACTTATTTCCAAAACCTCATTGTTTAGCTTGGTGAGATTTAGCTTGATTTTATAGAATATGTCAGTAAAACTGAAATTTCCTTGAATTGTGTAATGGAAGCTGACAACGCTAGTGCAGAGCATTCCCACAGAAGAGAGAGGAGAGGTAATGGGAGTATATGCAAGAATGGAGCTGTCTAAATGAGAATAATACAAGCTATCAGCAGACTAGAATGTATTTATTTTGCCAAAACAGTGCATACGAGCTGTACTGGAAGCTTTGCCTGGCTGAACTGTGCATGTTCCTGTCCTTCTATTACTGCATGTTCTTGTTAAACAACCTCCAAAACACAGGGGAGGAAGCTGGATCATACTGCAGTTCCCAGGTACTCAAGCCTTTAGGATCTTGCTTTGTATCTTGGTAGCTGTTTGTTCTACTCTTCCATTCATTTCTTACCCATTTCATGTCTTTAAAAAACCAAAAAATATTTCCTTCCCACACTTCCTTATAAATAGTTTTATTGCTAGTATAATTTGCAGCACGTTGAATCATCTTTCCAGTTGGGTGGGGGAAATGGATAAATAGTGTTTTGGGGATTATTGGACACTTTCAGTGAATGGTGGGCAGTTGTTCTGAACAGTGCTGCAGCAGCATGAGCTGATCTGTGCTGGCTCATCTGCCTGGTTTGGCTGTGCTGTGTTATAGCCTGCAGATATGTTCATTGTTTAAAGAAATGTTAAAATCTGTTCTTGCCCAGAAATCTGCTTATAGACTCATACAATTCCTTGTTAGATAATACACCTTTGGTAGAGAATTTTTGCAGCGTCTCCGACTCTTAAGTCACAAGGTATTTTTAAATTCTGTTTGAACATCTGTTGATTGGAATTTCAAATTTGCAAGAGAGGTAAAATACCTTGTGGAGAGTGTGAAGAAGTTAAAGCACACAGCACAGAATTCTGCACAGGATTATGTCTGTGTCATTACTAGGACTACTTTTGAATAGGCTTTGTATAGGGCTCTATACAGACATAGTTTGTTTATTAAATATGGAAATGGTGTAAGCTGCAAGTTCTGACAGTTCCGAACTTCTGCCTGTTGACTTGGGCATGAAAATGATGAATACTGATCCTGGTGGCCAGGTAGGATGATTTTTAAGTATCAGAAGCTCAGGGTTTTATGGTAATGTTGACTTCACTTTCTTTTACCTACCAGTGGGAGTTTCCTTGAATGATTCAAAAGGGTTCACTGTAGTATAGAAGGCTAAACTGTCAGAGCAGTTGGTGCCTGCAATAAAAGCATAAATGTCTGGAGTGAACAATTAAGATGATTGATGGTACTTGCTAATGAAGGGCTTTGTCTTTCCATGTCAGCAGTGATACTTGAATGGCTGAGCTTTCAGAAACTCAAAAATGTACCAGTGCTCTTGAGTGTAGCAATGAAGAAAAGGCAATTGTTTTTCATTACTCACACACAGCAAACTGTAGGTCTGTGATGCTCCCTGGTCTGGAATATGGAAGCCTATTTTGTTTTCTGTTCTCTCAAACATCCCTCTCCCATCAGGTTCCTCAGGAATGATGAAAGCAGCTTCATAGTTGCTGGTGTGCAGTCTTGGGCTTCCTTTGAGTGACCCCTCTGTAAGGCAGGGATGGTGCTCTGCTTTATGGCTTTAGCCATTTTTGCTCTGGCGATGAAGTGGAAGTGAATTTTTTTATGATGTATTGTGAAGAAGTTTCTGGGGTGCTCAGAGGAGCTCAAATGTTTTGAGGCACTACATAATGTTTTTTCAAAATGTTTGCATTAGAGACCTGAGGAGTGGATGATTCATAGTTTACTTCTAACATCAGAAAACAACATTTGCAGTGTTGTGAGATGTATTATTACATTTACTAGATTGAAATCTTTTGTGGTGGGAGTGAAAGTCTGGCATGTTTGAGGTTGATGACTTGGGTAAACGAACTTTAGTTGGCAGATAGATTCCCTTTTCCAATGCTCTTTCCCCTAGCAGAAAGTTATTTATTTTGTCTTTTAGTTATAGTGTGCTAAAAGAAGCATTTCTGCAGTAAATTCCTTTAGGGGAGACAACCTGTATTTGATACCATCCCATAATGAACTTAACAGCAAATACACTGCAGGAGTTCATTTATCTAACTTACTTTATAACCATAAAAGCAGAGTTCTCAGGAGAAAAGGTTTCACCTCTAAATATGGATTGGCTTTAAGGATCAAAATACAGGTGCATCTATTGGCCTTCTGCCCCCCCCCCCCGACAAGTTAATAATGGAACTGCTGTAAAATGTGATGGCCTTGATATCACATCAGGCACTTGTACACATGCAGACCACAGAATGTCCATTCTGATTTTCAAACCACTGAAGAAGCAAGGAGTGAATATAGCAGTAATAACTTAATTGAATATATCCACTCTGAACTAATGAAAAAATGTTCAGAACTACTGTCACTCAATTAGCTGCTATATAACAGTGTTTTAAAGGCCTTTAAATTTTAAATAAAGCCTACAAAAATACAAGTTCCAATCTTTAAAGTGACTTAAGCATTTGTAGCAATGAGATTAAATATCTGAATTCTCTTTTTGGAAATGGAATGTCCAGGAGATCTGCATTGCTAATTCAACCAGAATAAGCCCCCTTCCATAAATCAGCCAATATATGCAGAACTATTTTTGTAACATTCAAAATGAGCTTAGTTATTCTTTCATTAGATACTGTTCTAATTAGCAGTACATATTTAAATATATGTATATATTAATAACAGGTTTAGATCATTTGGTTGCTGAAATTAGAAATACTATTCCCATACTCTGGGAAAAATCAAAGTCACCTGCCGTTCTTTTGTGGACAGTTACTGAAATTCTGTTCAAGAATGCATAAAAAAATCCTCAACAAACAGAAAAAAACAAATAATGTGTCATGTGGAATAAATATAGCATACAGTACAGATTCTCCTGCATGAAAACAGGTGCTCTATAAAGAACTAAAAGGTGTTCAAAAATGAAATAAATATAGGGCAAAGCACAGGAGAGGTGGAATTAGGGGTGGCAGGGTAGAAAGGAACATCATGAAGCTGTGCTGGTCTGCACAAGGCTTTTTAGAAGGTGAAGAGATGGAGCAGTTGAAAGGTCACACTCAAAAGTGACAAATCATGGTGCATATATACTTTCTTACTAGATGTACAGAATTGTCAAAAGGGTCTTGCTGAAGCAGTGCAGAAGATTGTATAAATTTTCAAGATCTCTTTTCAGTAACACTAGATAGCATTTCTGCATAGGCTTGTTAAACATTTGGAAAGGATCTGTAAAACCATCAGGATTTAAAACCACTTTTTATCTAGAAGGGACTGAGATGCCTTCTGCCCAGTCCATATCTCCAGGGTGTCTTGCATCTGCTTCTTACACATTCATTGCAGGTAAGATGATGAACTTGGTTTTTGAGTTCATCCAGTCAGGTATTTATGTATTCTTGTACCTGCAGTGGACATTGGTTCAGCAATTTGAAATCTTATTTCAAGAAATAAGGGAAGCCTTCAGACCCTGCTTTCTGTGCGAAAGAACTGAGTGAAATGCTTGTTCAGTATTGGCACTATAGTCCAGGGATGTTTTCATTTTAACAATCATTTTTGGCACCTTGGGAAAGATATTTGTCACATTTGAGTGTGGTATGACCCAGACTGAGTTTGAAGTGGAGGCAATGATCACAAGGGGTGAGATACAGATCAATTCAATCTGCGAGTTTCCATCCGTATTTCTGAATCGTATATACCAACACAGAAAACTTGTCTTTTTTGCTGTGTTCCTAGAACTGGGTTTCAAAGTCAGCCACAGATAATAGGCATGTCTTTTCTTAGCTTGGTGCTACTGAAACAAAGAGCAAAGATAAATCAATTTTTCTTCACTTTTTAAAAATAATTCCATGTATGACACTTTTCCCCTCTCTATTTTCTTAACAATCACCCTAATAAAAAGGTAGCATGTTCTTCTCTCCTGCAACTGATGTGTTATAGTCCAGGAACTTGAATTATTTCACACACATATTCTCATATATTATGTGTGTGTGTGTATATATGCGCAAAACACTCTCTCAATCATTCACTCACTCATTTTTATCCTTTTCCATCTCTCAGATATAATTTTGTGGGTTTAATGTCTTTCGAGCATTTGAAGAGCAGCAGTAATGTAAAGCATTCAAGTGAGAGGCAGAGTGTTACTCCTTGTGCCATCAGGCAGGAAAAATATCCCAGCACAGGCAATACTACATGAACCATACTTAGTTTTATACAGTGGATTGGTGAGCCCTATAACTGTGTGACAACTTCCTCCTGTAGCATCTTAATGCTACTTACTGCTATTTAGTGTTCATTTTGGGGGTGGGAAATTTCAGGCAGTTTCTTTACGGTTACAAAATGTTAGGGACAAAGAAGAAAAAAACTGATTTTCTTTGTAGACTAGAAAGTGGTGGCTGTGGCAGATGCCCTCCTCACCTGCAGGGAAAAGTATTGGCATGTTTCTGAGTCGTGTGCTCCCTGGAAAGCTGAGTAACACTGAGGAGCTTTAGACAAAGAGGTAATAACCTCATCTTCTCAGCTACAGAGCAAAGTGACGTGGCATGACGTGTCCCTGTGTCAAATGCCTGTTCCCCCTGTGGTTAGTGTCAGAATGGTTCATAGGGAGAAGCTTCTGAAGACTGGGATAGCGAAGGAGCAGTGAACTCTTCCTGCAGTCACTGCCAACGCTGGCAGTGAGGAAGAAGAAAGGTGCTTAAATTTAACAGTTCTGACTTGAAAATCTGCTTGGGAGCTCACCCTAGAGCACCACAGGCACGAATTTCAGAAATTACAACAAAGTCCACTTAAAAGTAGGAAGGATTTCAGCAAAGGTGATTAAAACCCAAAACCATAACCTTCGTTACTCTGTGGGCATATATAGATGATTTTAGAGGTTTCCTGTACAAGATGAGAAGATGGCAAATGACCCCACAAATCTTCTATGACTTGACCTTTGGTACCATGTTGATAAATTCTCAACAAAATACAGTAAATGATCAAATATTTGTTACCCTGTAAGGAAGATAAGTAAAAGCTTTAAACTGGCATTAATTTTTGAGAACCGAGTAATCCCCCGGTGGGTGGGGATTGCTCACTTCTGGTTCAGGTGAGATCCCACCTGTGTAAGCAGTCCCTAACTGTGTCTCTTGTCTCCCTCTGCGGCAGGTTACGTGTTCTGCATGTTGCACCGCCTGCCCGAACAGCACGACTGCATGTTCGACCACATGGGCCGCGGGCGCGAGGAGGCCATCATGAAAATGGTGAAACTGGATCGGAAAGTAGGGAGATCTTGCCAACGCATTGGCGAAGGATGTTCCTGAGTGCAAGACTGCAACCAAATGCTGTTCTCTTAGTTCACTAATGTTAGCCTTATTTAGGACAAAGTCAGCCAGACACCTTGTACTAGGCAAGTTTCAGACTACAGCCAATCAGTTTCCTTTCTTTAGCCAACCGTCCTGGTACTGTAGTTTAGGGATTGATGGTGGTTGAAATCGATCTCTGGCTGGTTACTAAGGTGCCTGCTAGCCACCGTATAAAAATAAAACATGAAGAAATATTATTTTTGAGTATGGCTAGTGGATTTAAACAAAGCAAGAAAAATCCAAAGGCTTCTGTTATTGCTGGAGTCACTCTAAAAGCCTTATGCTGGAAACATTCCAGCTGCAGAGTTAAAACAAATAGTTGTATAAAGCTGGTGTAAAAGTTTGCTATGCACATGGCTTTTGGACAAATTGTTTAATGTGCAGCCTTTCACCTCTTCACTGCTACTGAATCCTGAGGAGGTGAAATACTACTTGGAGCAGCAACTGCAGCTCCTTAAGCCCAGAAGACCTGACTGGTCACTCGTGCCTTCATCGCGTGTGGCTTTTGAGTTAGGCAGTGTCACCAGCATCAGGGATTCTGTTGGGGTAGGAACACCTTTCTGGTTCTTCCCAGGAAGCCAAAAAGAAAGGGGGACAGAGATTCTTATGAAAAATTTTTATATGTATCTTACTATAAAGAACCTATCAGGGTTTTTTTTTCTTTTTTTTTTCCTTTCTTCTCTGTTAAATTATGATCTCTCTTTAAAGCCAGCTCCATTCTGGAGCAGTAAATGGTGCATACTTTTTACATGGCATCCACAGAGATTCTACGCGTTGTGTGAACAGATTCCACATACCTTGAGCAGTGCAGCCATTCCCACCGGCCGAAACCTGATTGGCTCTTGTTTGCCTTTTGCTAAGTGCAGGTATCTGATAATTGATCAAATAAGGCTAATTCACAGCACAGTAGCCATGGCTGGATTCTACAGACTGACTTTCTGTAGCTAGACTTACATATTGGGGAAAAAAGGACATTTTGTAGCAAACGGAATTCAGTAACAGTATTGGGGAACAACCTGTAAAACAAACACCCTTTGTCAGAATGAGTTTGTGTTCCTCACATTCAGAGTGTCAATGAGATAATCAAAGGGGCTCCACCCAGCCCTCCTTCTATGCAGCTGAACGCGCCCACGAAAATCCCTGCCCGCAAAGCAAGTATAGCAAGTGGATGTGAAAAGCATTACCTGGATAGAACGTTCTGGATGTGGTTAGACCGGTGGTTCTGTGTTACACTGTCACGCTGAGCTGAGCCGAACTGCACCAGCTTTGCCAGTTTGGAAACATAAAAGCAAACATGGTAATCGGGCTGTCTCCTGCTGCACACAGGGCTTATGCAGGTAAAAGGATTCCTACCGATGTCGCCCAGCTTAATCCTGAATGAGTTTAACTTCTCAGTCTATTAGTAAGTTATTAACAAGTGGGTAAATTTGTAAGAAAACCTGAGGGGAGGGAAAAACTTTGTCTCATCTTCAAATACTGGGCAGATCTGAAACATCAGGGGGTGAAGTAACCTGTCACTTGGAAAACCCCGGCTTGTATGTGTCATCCCTCTATTCTACTTGTTACAGGTAATTAACTCCTTATAGGCCAAATTATACTGTTACTTTAGTAGCCAGTTAGGAACATTTAACAGTGAGACAACTAATTAAAAACAGAATACATATATATATATGTGTCTCTCCACACACACACTCGGCATCTGACTGTATTAGCATTAATTAACCATGAAGCAAATCAGAAATGTCCCATCATTATAAATGCAAGCTCTCTGGAAGGCGAGCTGGTTTTTGCCCTTGTTCTTATTGAAGAATATGAAACCAGCAGCAAAAGCTTCTGTAATGGGCTGCATTTTCAGGAAACGGTCCTGGTGAGAGGGGCTGTCCAAGGATATTATTTACATTTGCCGTGAGGAGTTTAAGAAAAACATGGATTTTGGCGGCTGCTGTGATACGCACTTTCTTTTCCTACAAAATCCTATCCTAGCATTTGATGGGCATTCTGATTGATACACAAGACTTTTCTGCATTAATACTGAAGATGCTATTTTGTTCCTCCTTAATATTCTCTTTAATCTCGTTACAAGTGCACAGACGGTTTCAAGGTGGCTCTTGAGAGGACACTACTTTAAAGTTCATGTGAATTATGGACAATGTTCACTTTAAACAAAAAGTTGGGGAGGGGGTTGTTCCTTTGCAGTATCTGTTCTGTGAAGTTTGTTAAACGTAAAGAAAGCTTAAGTTCTTGTATCTTAAAAGAAGATCTTATTTAACCCTTTTGTGTTCTAGATTTACTTACACATGTAGCCTAGAGCTCAGTTTTAGTTTAACATTGTGAAAATATTAAAAGAATCTTGTAACTTTATTCTTTTTCCTCATGCTAAAAACAAATTAAACCAATCAGATTAAAGTTTGAATTCCTTTCTGCCTATTCCAACAGACCTTGCTATTTTGCACCATTTCTACTGTAAATTCATGTAAGAAATATGAATGGGGAGAAGACCAAGGTTAGGTCAGTAATTTCAAGCTGAATTTACAATTGGTGAAGAGTGGACAGGATTTTCTGCAGGGTTGGAAGGGAAGGATAGTATTTCTGCTGGGTTTGAATTCAGGGATTTGTTTTGTAAGCAAATCTATTGTAGCCAGTTTGGTCCATTTAACTTTGAGGTTAGGTACAGTAATCAGATGAATAAGTTGTTCATACTCCTCAAGTCAAATGCAGACTGTACACTGTATCACTGGCATTAAAATGTCCTAAGGGTTCTTTCATGCACTTTGACAGCTTCACCTAGAGTAGCTGTATTCCTAATCAGAATGGGCTATATTCATAATGGATAAACAGAGGAATAACTATTGTTTCTTAATAGTTTAGATGCTAAAAACATAAGGCTAATTAAAAAACCCCCACAATTTACTATATTAGAGGGAGAGAGAACGTAAAACTTATAATTTAAAAACAATTTTGAAAATTGTTTGGAATTGAAATTGTGCCTGATTCATGGGACACATACACCCATTTTTTTCCCTCAAATTCATGTGGTACTTTCAATTATAAAACTGTGCATGATTCTTGAACAAGATGGCTGTGTTCTAGTAAAGGTAAGTTACATAAAACAGCTCTGCCTTTTCATCCAGTTTCAAACCTATGACTAGGTGTGAGCTAGGGCTCCAAGGGAAAATAAGAATTGCCTGGGAATGCTGCTGTGTACCTGTTTCTGTTTCAAGGCAGCTCTGTGTCTTGACTGAGTAGCAGCATATCTGTAATGTGAGGTACCTGAGAACATGAACTGCTCTTCAGTACTGCCCAGGCAACAGCCTGAAAGGAGTCCTGGTGCAATTCCAGCAATCCAAAAGTGGTATTATCTGCTTTTATCAACTCAATGGCAGGTGGTAAATACATTCAAAACTTGAAGTTTGCTTTACTTTTCTCTTTTGGATAAATTGTAATCCCCTGGCCTAGTGAATACAAGGTCCTCTTTATATTTAGCTTTGTACTCACTGTGGTGTTCATTCTGTAATCAGCAGTTCCTTCTGTGATTATGCTACAACTTAGATGTAAATCTCTAGGGGATAAAATAACTTTTTTTAAATCTTACAGTGATTATTTCAGTACAAACATTCACCTGGGAGGTAAACTGATATTAACTATGTCATAAAAGTACAGATTTTACAACAGACTCCAAGAAGTGCACCAGTGAAATATCTGACAGCACCTGACAGTCCTCACAGTTGATGTGTAGACAGTTGAGTGCCCTGACAAATTGTAGTAACATTCTCTTTGTTGTATTGTAGTTACTGATATTGTCAGTCATCAGAGGAACAGCCAAGAGAAGGTTTAAGCGAAGTAATCCTGTAATGTAACAATGAGCTTGTAGCCAGTTCACGCTGGAAATAAATTCATATTCTCCTGGAAACCTTTGTGCCTAGAAAACCAGTAGAAACATTTAAGACCGTACTATTTAAAATGAACTGTATTTAGTGGCACCAGAGTTTATCTCATTACTCAAATACCTGATTAGAATTCTGCATAAAGAACAAAAATGACATATGTGGTTCAACACAAAAGCTGTGGTGGCAGGAGCTGCTGTGTAAGGATGTAGTTTTAGTGTAACCAGTTCATAAGATTATGCTTAGTTAAGACTGTGTCTGTACATACTTACTACACAAAGGACCACAGTGAAAAAAAGAGTGCATAAGATTAAACTGTTCAAAAGTATTTGAAGTGCACATTTTACATGGTGAACTGGTGCAGTAGTGGGCTTTATTTCTCACAATCAGCACCTGTTTTGGGAGAACAAACTTTACTGCTGCTGGAAAGAGCCACTCTTAAATAACAGTCCTGAAATACATCAGTGAGAAGAACTCTTCCTCATCTTCATTCATTTTTCCTTTTTGTTGAGGCAGTCAGCATGTGCAGCTGGCCATTTGAAAGCAGTTCTGCTTGAATGTTCCTGTTTTTGGCTTTTCAGTCTTCCCCACCAGCAAAAAAAAAAAAAGCATCAACTTTGTTGTTCTTGCAAGTCCCTGCATGTTACCTCAAGCAGATTAAAATACAGATGTTGGTCTACAGAAGTGATGACCTTGTATTTTACTGCAGTGACAGGCTATTTCTTCAGTTAACTGAAACATAAAGTAGACATGATTTACCTGTTCTGGATGTTGGGCAGGGGGGATTTTGAACTTCAGTTCTATGATTCTGTTCAGTCACATCTTCCCATAAACTCTGCATGCCTCATCTTACACTCTGAAGTTGAGACAGGACAAAAGAAGGCACGAAAACAGGAGCAGAGGATGCAAAGTGATCACATCCACCTTTCTCTTCAAGTCAGATCAGATCATAGAAAAGAGGCAGATAATTACTTGCCAAACAGCAACAACTTTTTTGACTTAGTACTACAGAAAACCATTTTGCTTTGTGACTATACCTGTGTAGAGTTTGTCTGAGTCAATTCTGCAACAGACGTTATATGCAAAGAAATGAAACGGGACCGTCCTAATAAAAAAACATTTTTGATGGATTATTTAGTAATAACTACATATTTTGCTACTGGACCTTCCTATCTTGCAATATGCTGCTATTTTCTGTGGAAGAAAAACAAGCAAAACTTTATAAGACTAACTGTAAATTATTTCAAATTCAATACATGCATCTGAAGCATTAGGAAGAGATTACTGAAATTATATATAGTTTTTAAAGATGGTGATGATGACTGCATCCTCTAACAAAAGGGTTTTGTTCTTCACATAGTAGCAAGTGTTGATGGCAGTGGTTTAACCATAAGCAGAATGTTCCTTTCTGCTAGGTTTGTGCAAAGCTAGAAACATGCAGTAGGATGCTGTGAGTTAATAACTTGTAGCAGGGTGCAGTGACTGTGTAAGTAATAAGAATAAACTTACAGAGATCTACTCCTGTCTGTGGCTCTCCCTTCACATGAAAGGACAGGTAACACCAACTGTTTCCTTGTTGCTTAGTCCCCTTTATTCTTCTGTGAGTTGCAGAAGACACTTTCCTTCCCTCTACCAGCATGCTTGAGGAGGATGGAAAACCAAAGTCTAACTATAGGGTTTTTAGGGAAAAAAAAGTTGGTATCTCTGAAGGCAAAGTATTGAAGTTATCCTCCGTATCAGAGATGCAACTCCAGAAGAGCTCTCCTTAGAGCTCTTGGAAGGAACACTTGAAAATTGTGGGATGTTTTTCCCCTCTTAGATTGTTTAGGATCTCTTTGAGGCAAAGAGCTAATCCTTTAAAAATCCTAGAAAATAAAGAAAAGCACAGCACCGTATCTTCCTTTGAAAGGGGCCTGCATGATCAGCACTGCTGCTTTAAGCCAGCTCAATGACAGGTTCATTGTTGACTCCTGAAATGCTCAGTCTGATCTCTCTGCTTTTCAAAGGAGCAAATAAATGCAAGACTCTTGGAGGAGGGAGGAAAGAGTGACCTAAAGCTAAGCTAAATTCATCCTAGCAATAATTTGTCTTTTTTCCCCCACCTCTTCCTTTTGCAGTGTTTATACTACATTTGCTTTAGATTCCTGAAAGCTTCAGCTACACCAGTTTCAGACGTCTTTTAACACACTGCATTAAGCAGCAGCATGAGGAAGATGATGACCTCCAGTAGGTTAAAAAGAAAATTAATCACTGTTGGCCACCAAAACTCTTGTCCACACTAGAGTGTTAAAAGGATGGCTACCTGGAAACGTTTTACCTGATCCACCTGTATCAGCTTTGCATGAATCCTCCTTTGGGTAGTCTGTCATGTGCATGGCAGCCAGAGGTGTGACCTTTGTCCTGTCTGCAAGCAGACTTTGCCCTTTGTTATGCACACCCACCCCAACATTTCTATAGATAGAAACACTCACCAGGCTAGCAGCAGTTAGTTACAGATTCTACAGCTATACCCCTTGTTTTCTCCTTTTGACTGTTTAGTCTCAGGTCTTGTCAAAAATAATAGTTCCACATGTATTTCCTGTACATGGACCCATATACATACATATCTCCTGGGACATCAAATGGCTGTAACAGAGTGATGCTGCTGGAAAAAGCCAGCTTTCACTTCCTGCACACCCACATGTGTATTATCAGTCCTTGTGTGGCTTGTCTTCTGGGGAGATGTAGCTTGTCCCCATATCTCAATTTGCCTGTTTAATAGTAGCTGTAGTTAAATCATTATCAACCACTCTAGACTTGGTCCTGGAACCACCATGATGTTCATTTGCAATCCACTGAAAACACTCCCCCTGAGCAGGTGGGACGTTTGAGTGACTGCCAGCAGTTCTGATCCTTCTCCATAGCATGTGTGCTGCTGTCCTGTGGGCACAGAGCTCTGAGGGATGACGGGAGTGTGCACGTGTGCAGGATCAGCAATGATGCTGATTGTATTCCAGCTGATCACGTGATGCTGATTGTATTCCAGCTGCCACCTTAACAGAAATACTTTGCCTCTGATGCAGCAACTCTTGCTAAATTAGTGGGAACAGGTAAATATGTGCTATTTGAAACTTACTATCCAATAAACACCTATTTATCAGCCTTTTTCAGCACCTCTGCCAGCCTTCATTTCTTTATTTGCTGTATTTTCCATAGGCTTTCCTCCATCATCCCTTTTACAAATTCTCCCTCATCAACTATGATGCCCACTCTTACATCAAATTGTCCTGTTCAGAGACAGTCTCTGTGAAGACAGCGTAACAGTAAAGATGATCACATACCTAAAGGTGCTGGGGCTTGTATTGCCATCTGTAATGAAAACATTCATTTTTAAATGTTAAATGACTGCTGTTGTTTAGTATATGAAACTCCTAGAGTTGTCTTACTACACTGTAGCAAATACCATTAAGGCTGTGTTCTACTTCCAGTTCAAACCCCTTCTTCCTTGCTCTTAACTCTGGACTTTCTCAATCTGAGGAACATTAGGCTATCTTGATACTGCAGCCACTGGAGATACGCAGGTAGTGTTTAATAGCACCTCTGCAAGTACCAAATATCCATCCAGACCAAGAATAAAAACTTGTTCTTTGTTCTGCTTTAATTCTTTCTCTTGTTAACCCAGTATTGTTATTCCGTGGCTAAAATACAAAGCTATCACTCATTTGCCAAGCAATGCTAAACGTTTATCAATCACAGTGATTGACTTAAGATTTTTAGCATGTGGTTGATACTGTGGGTTTGTTTGGTTTCTTTACACCAAGCTTCATGAAGACAGCGCTCAAGTGTTAACAACTACTGGAACAGGCAGATCTGACTGATGTAGAAACCGCAGGTCAAGCAGGCCCAAATCAAGACTTCTTACATGAATCAGAACCAGTTCCTTGCCTTTGCTGTTCCCCGTGTGGAGAATAAAGGTAAAGCCAACTCTGCTGCCTCAGCTGCATTGCCTGTGCCAGTTGTCCCCTGGCTCAGCAGCTGGAGGGGTGCTCTGTGCTGCTGCCCCAGGCCATGGAAGATCTCAGGAGTCACAGAACCATCATCCATGAGTCCCTGAAGGCAGTAAAGCATGTATATTGTACCTCCTCTATCTACCCATGTTTGTTCTGCAAAGCAATAAAATCATTTATGAAGAGAAGTGATGTATTAAACAAGACAGTGCTGATCTGTAGTTGAATCGTGCGTTCTGGGGTGGCTTTGTCTTCGCAGCTTTTGGCTGGTAGCAGTAAGGTAGGTAAGGAAATTCAACAAGCCTGTGTGGCTTAAATCACTCCACAGGAAGTGAAACAAATGTTAGGCCCTGTGCAGTCTGCATACATCCAGCAAGGCAGAGAGATTAATGCTTTTATTTCACACCAGCCCTGATTCAGTCACTTAACATCAACACAGATCAGTTTCCCTCAGTCAACATTCAGCATCTTTCTAGAGTAAAGGCAAGGAGGATCAATCATTTTGAGAGCAGTCCACAGATAAAACATATCAGAGTTAAATATCTACCATAAGGATTACACAGTTCTGTGTAAAGCGTACCAAAATAGAATTCTAATAGTGAAATGCATTTCGAATACACTACATTTCTGATTTCTCAGAAAGCTCCATGGGAGCCGAGATTGGGGCATTAACAGCAGCAAAAAACAAAAGGCAATATGCTTCCCGCACCATATAATTCTTCACGGTAAGACAGTCTGACCCTTGCTGTTCTTACTGTTTATGGATTTCTTGGTGTAATTTTCTGTTTGAGAGAGCTTAACTGTGAGCTACAGTTTGTGGATACTGTGTAATTCCATTGCTAGATAACTGCTACTCCAAAGTGTGTGAGAAGAATGAAAGCACTAAGCCTTAGAATGTCTTGCTTTTGTCCTTTATTTTCAGGCACATGCCTAAAGGGTTGATCGCCTAAATGTAGAAAAACCAGGCAAATTTAAAGTAACAAATTTTTCCAAGGGACCTGCATAAACTTCCTGCACAGATTTCATCAGCATGTTAATTAGGAGCTGCCAGGTAAACAGTCTTCAGTTTAAAAAAAGCCTCAGTGAAAAGTGACTCACTCACTCCAGCCAGAGGCACATTCTCCATGCCATGCTTCTGTTCCATACGAATTATCCGTGACTACTGGGGCCCTGTCTGTGCCAGCACAGCCACACAAATAGAAGTACAGGCTCTGCACGCCAACTCTCACAGTCCATGAAGGCGGCTGAACTTCAAAGGTTTGCAACAGATAACTGGTTTACACGATGCTGCTCTAACCATCTTTTGTTTTACTTCTCTGCTGGCACGTAGGTCTTATGGAGAAGTGTAACAAATGTCTTTGTTTTGGTGAGGTGCCAAGCCAACTGAGACTTAAACACTGCACATAACCATCCCCAAAATAAAAAGGATCTTTCCTTCTCGAGCATATGAAACCCAGTCACATTCCTCGAGTTGCAGTGGGCCTGCGACACTCACAGGGGAGTCTCATGCAGGCATCATTTCATCAGAGATGACAGACTATGCAACCTTCACCTGCAGGCAGTTCAGCAATTAGTTCATGTAATTTGGCAAGGAGAGAGAAGTAATACTGGGCTCTAAAGTATCCACTAATCCCAAATTTAGCTGAATGTGGTAGCCAGCTCTGATACTGAGTTACAGTCCACACCAACCCACGTAGAAGAATCGAATTCCATTTCTCTGCATTCCCATACTGACTTTGCCAAGCTAGTAAAAATATCAAAAAAACCTGGTGTGATCATCATAGAAGTCCCTCGTCACTCCAAATTCATAGGCAGCATCAAGGAGTTCAGATTGGCCAGGCCAGGATGAGACCTGTGCACCAGCCTCTGTGCAGAGAAAAGGGTACAACCCCCTGCTACTGTGGAGAGAAGTCACTGTGACATGCCTGCCCTTACTTTGGTAGACAGGCAGGACAGAAGGGCAGCCATGTTAAGATACTAATACTGTCAGTACAGTGACTGTGCAGTGCCAGAGCTCACGAGGCACCCCCTGTATGAGCTCCAGGCTCTGCCCCTACATCACTTGGCCATGACTTGCCTGTACCCTGCAGACCCTCTCCTCCAGCAGCAGAAAGGGCTTAAGAGCTCCTCTGCAATAACATCCACCCATGTTCTCTCCTCAGACAAAGTAGCAGATCGACACTGTGGCAAATGCTTGACCAAAAGCCCTCAAAGAGAAGGAAAAAGAGTAGAACTCCCTGTGCTACTTTGGACTGCTGAAGGCCATTTTGAAACCTTCCCTCTCCCCATTCTCCAAATCTTGTTTCAGGTCCTGAACATCTGTCAAGCAAAGGTCAGTGAAGGGACACATGTTCCACACAAGCCTCCTTCCGACATCCCACCAACTCCTGTCCAAAGTTGCAGTGGTGGCTCAGTGTTTGATGGTACTGGAAAGTTTGGTGGGGGTGGCATGGGATGCAAAACTTGGGTGGAATGTGCTCTTGACACACAACAAGGGAAGTTGCTTTGCTGTTTTTAAAAATTGGCAAGAACCAGCCTCTGTTTAGTGAGCTGACAGTGCCCATTCTATCATTTTGGACACAGAGCTTCCTGCAGAAGCAAGTTTTAGTCAGTGACCCAACCTCTGGGCACAAGACTGTTCCTCAGGAATAGCAACAGTAAATTTCTCTTCCACGGTTCCATTCTCTGCTCAAGCTGAGCCCTGCATCAGTGACTGCACAATGTCAAGGTGCAACATAAAATACCTGGCTCCATGCTGAACTAATGCTTTGACTCAGTATTTCATTTTCACAAGAAATGAAAAACAAATAGACATGGAAGATTACTGAAAGGACAGGTCACTAGCCAGGGTGACTGGGCTCTACATTACACTGACTTCTTACAAGCCATTCAAGTTTCCTAAGGTTAGCTGGAGTACTGTTCTCCTCTTTCTCACACTAAGAGGGTGTTTGATTTTGCTTGCGGTGTTGTAAATGTATCAGTTTCCTCCCAGAGGTATTTGCCCTTTGGGAAAGGGATCAAACTGTGCAATCCAATTTGTAAAGCACTGAAATACTTGCATAAAAGTGCTACGTACAGGCTATTCAGAGGCTGTCAGTCAGTATTCATTTCGGAATAGCCTGTGTGTAGGAGAAAGTAAAATAAGTGTGTGACCCTAAATACAAATAGTCAGTATGTGGCTCCTGAAGAAGAACATGAACATTGTTGACCCAGAACCTGAAGGGTAGGCTTTAAAGGACTTTCCTTTCATTTTCTGTTTTAGCAGCCTTGAAAGTAGAAATTCTCCCCATCTCACATGGCTACCTCTCCCACAGGTCAGGTCTTTGGTAGCACGCCAATTTGTCATCTGTATTTATTAGTAAGTGGACAAAATGTATTGAACTGCCACATTTTACAGCTGAGAACAAAGCTGAGAATTAAGAGACCAAATAACTATGAAAACTTCTGGTACCTGGCTGGAATGAAACTAGTTCCTAGATAAACCAGCAGTTCCTGATTATTATCCTGACCATTAAGACTCCTCCCTCTTCCACTGGTATTTAAAGAAAACCTCTCTGGGAATGCTGCAGCATCATAGAAATTGCACAAGACTTCTGTAAATTTCTGGGCTAATACAACTTCAAAAAACCCGAGCAAATATCAAATGCCATGAAACTGCATTTTCTGCCATCTCTTTAGGCAGCAAAGACTAAGTGACACGACGTCACCTTTCATAAAGAGTTTTAGTTTGCTAATACCAGTTCTGTGGACTGCAGTTAAATGCACAGCATTACGCAGCTGTGTTATAACACCACAGTATATGGAATTCTGCTCAAGTGCTGTGGGAAATAAAGTGAGCAGAAGAAGAAACACTTCCTTATAGCAACAAGGGGGTCTCATGCCAGGAGAGAGACAGCCACCCTGAGGGCACAGCAAACAGCTGGGTAGCTGTGGTGGCACTCACCATCCCTCCACTCCCCACAGATGCAAAAGCAGTTCTGACCTTCACTGGGGCATTGCTTAGCATGCAGTGCTTGCTCTGCAAAGGCATTGCTCAAGCAGGCTTGCAAACCTGGCCAGCAGTGTTAGGCGGTACTTGTCTACATCAGGTCTGTCTGAATTCTTGCCACCAATTTAATCTGTGGGTCTTAGACATGTCCAGTGCTGAGATCTCCTGACTGCAGATTTAATATCCATACAGTGCTCAACACCTCAGTATCAACACACTACTGCCACAATGCCACAGAGACAGCAGCAGCAACACTGGCCAGACTTCAGAAAAACCTTGGGTTGTTTCTTATATTTGGCAGAATTGCCATTTATCAGGTAAACCATGCCCAGTCTTGCCCTGCTGAGCCTCACAGCCCTCCTCTGGCCTCAGCAGAGCCAGTGCTTTGGCATAAAGACCCTTTCCTGCTGAAAACTGGACAAGGTCTCTTCTGCTGTAAGATCACCACGCCATGCTGATTGCCCGCTGCTGAGCTCTGTTGTTATCTTTGCTTTTAAAGCACTCTAGACAACCACAATGCTGCACAAAACATACTCATTCATTTAGCCAGATGACATTAGCCCTGCCTATTACATTGATGCAGCCAAACTGACATTTTTATTGATCCAGGTAGCCCGTTCTGTGTACCTTCTTCATTATTTTCCATTTGTCCAATTAAAGTAAAAGGAGAGAAGAAGAATAGGCTGTGACAGAACCCTGAAACAGCTTGAGTATTCATGTGGAACAACTCCCCACCTTTTCTTTCAGATAAGCACATCAAAGTACACCAAGAAACTCTCAATCTCTAAACCAGGAGATGTTCTAGTTTATTAGGCTCTAAAATAAGCCCTCTCTTCAAAAAGATAAAAAACTGAGATTTGCTTGGTAAGGCAGTCAATAAAAGAGTTTCAGAGCACATTCTCCCTTTCTCATCACTCTGTCCTTATGGAAAAAGAGAAGGACTCCATCTCTCTGTTGGAGTTTCCCTACCCATGGTGCTGATCTTTCCTGACAAAGGTTTTCTAACTCAGAAGAACAGCATTTCCCCCTGCCACCCCCAAGAGAAAGTACAAGTACTTCCAACAGTGTTTCACCCTCGTGTAGCAGCTGCAGGACACACAGGCAGCTCTTCCTCACTGCTACTCCACTACAACACACCCCACGAGAAACAGGGAACAAACTAAGCAGCTGCACCCCTTGCTGCACAAGCCCTGCATCTGGTACCGCCTGCATCTGCTAAACAAATCAAAAAACAACTGTGTACAAGAACTAGGACAGCGCAACTGATGTGCCCAACCTGCATTATTGTACACCCTAGGTAATGAATTCCTGCAGCCAAGAAGAACTAAAAAGTCATTTAGAATAAACAGGAAAGCTGGGAAAAATAAGCTTGCTAAATTTAATTCAGAGTATTAAACCTGGATTTTTTGTTGTCAGGCTTGGTGGGCAACTTAAAAATATGCCATGAAGAGCTATGAAGACCATATTCTTCCTTTTACAAAGAAAAATTGAGATAGAAGACAACTGCCAATAAGGTAGCATTTATTTTAGTCACGTAAATAGTATCTTCCATAACCTCCATGTCTTGATGCCAACAAATGACAGTAATAGAGAAACTGAGATAACACCAGGTCTGCATGAGCCTAGAGGTAACTCTGGGTCTCCAGTGATGGGCAGCTGAGCACTGTTTGACAGATAGCCTGGAAACCTGTGCAGTGGCTCAGCTCATTGTGAATGGCTGCTCTTTAATGTAGAATGTAAAGGGCACGTGTTGAGACACTGTGCAGGAATGAGAGGAACATGGTTTGCATAACAGCTCTATTGTTATGTTTGTTTGTTTTTAAATGAGGTGTGTGAACCTGTAATCCAAAAGTTTTTAAAATGCTCTCCCTTTTTACACCTTCCCTTTTCAGCTGCCAACATGTTTTATATCTATGCTTCGAGAATTTCCATAGCTGTCACATGCAATAGCTTCAGCAGCAATTGTGAGGTTGTCCAGTGTTTATAGATATATTCAATTAGTTAACATGGGGAAGGCTTTGGTTCCTAATTTGTTCCATTTCTGTCTTCTCCAATACCTTTCCACTGAGATCAGAATTCCAGAAGTCTAAAATCAAACTGTGCAAGTCAGTCAATGTCAGATGCTGAACCTAAGTGCATTCTGAATAGTAAAAATAGATTTATCTTCTTTTATTAATTATAGCAATGCAGCACCTTTCTTTTCTAATAAGAAAGATAAAGATCTTTCTTATCTCCCCACAATCCAAAGAAGACATCTGAGTTGGTTAGGCTCTTTTCTCTCATTTGGAATCATTTAATGGCTTTGTAAAACAGGCACCCCAGCAGGTAGAAACAATTACCCAGAAGGTTTTCCATTCAAAGGGAAGTTTGGTTACAGTGGTTAATCTTGGGCCCCCCACCCTCTGTCTCCCAAGCAATTCTGTCATTCAAGATGCAGATGAGAAATCAGTGTAATTAGTACCTATTTCTCAGCGGTAGTTGAGCTGACCTACCTTGTACATGCCATTTTTCCTCCTTGATGCAAGAGCTTAGCATCATCTTAACTTCAGCAGCATAAAGAGAAGATCAAGTCAATTAGTGGCAAGAGGAAAAAAGAGCAGTTCCTCTTGCATGTAAGAAAGGGAAAGCAAGTACTGCACAGATTAGGTGGCTCATTACATTCTTTTTCATCTTAGATTTTAAAAGGCAGCAAAAATGCTAATATATCATCAGAAGCATTTGCGAGGAGTTTCTGCAGTCAAGCCGAAGTCTAAATGCAACAAAGAAGTATTAGAAATCCCACGCAAAGCCTTGGTGCCAAACAATTCCTGATCAGAGCACTGAAATGCTTCACATGGCATTTAGAATGCCACAAGCATCAGAGATCTGCCCTTTGGAGATGATATAAGGCATCAGAACATCTCATTATCCTTTACACTAGAAAAATCCAAACATTCACGCTACTACTGAAATTTTACTGCTAGATGTAGCCTCAACTGCAAAGAACCCCAATCACAAACAATTTGTTCTTTCAAAAAAGAAAATCTCTAATATGAAGAGCACTCTTTTCCTACTGAGTTGGCTACACAGAGGTAAACAAAACCTAATCCTTTTCACACAAGAAAATCATCAAATGTGTGGATTAAACAGAGATTCATCTCTATCCCTCTGAGCATGCTGGGAACACTGCACATTTCTTTGGCATGAAAAAACCCAATCATTTTCAAATGAGATTGCTGTCTCCATCCCGAATGGAGCTGCAAGTGATTGAGTTACTGTGGTGTACAGTGGATCAGAGCTTGTCCATTGAGCAGCAGTAGCCAAGGCCATGGTGTGCCCTTAACCCATTGCAAATGCAAAGTAAAACCACTTCCACATGGCCTAGCTTAAAATCTTGTACTAAGTTACCATCCATCACCAGCACTTCAGTAATTCTTCACATGCATTCTCCTCCTCTTGCAAACACAGTCCTTCACACACAGTACCTCAAACATTTGTTATCATAGGAATGTAGATTTAGGGAGGCAGCACTGAAGTTGTTTACACGGAAATTTGAACAGGCCACACAGAATAAGATTCTCACTGCCTTGGGAAGTTTTTAACTGCAGCATAAACCAGATGCAATTTTCATGTAGTGCATGAATGATGACACTTCCAGAAGGACAACATCCCCTGTTATCACAGCAAAGAGCTGTCTGCCCTTGAAGAGAGAGGAATGCTGCCTCCTCCATCACAGAACTACACTCCTTGCAGCACAAGCTTTTCCCTTAGCATTCTCCCACCTAAGGACTGACCAGATTTGAACCTGCATTATCTCACAAAAGTTCATATAATCACAGCCCGTGGCAGACGGCCAGCATGCCAAGCAAAATATTACTCTGATCTGCACAGAGTGTCTTTTTTCCAGCCTTGGCTGATTGTCTTTGAGCTGCATCCTCAACTCCAGTGACATCTTCAAAAAGACCAGCAGCTGCAAGATATCGCACTGCTCATGACAGCAGTCTGGCACTAAAGTGGTTGTGAAATCCCACTGCATCAGAACAGGACACAGATATTATAGCCCAACAGGGAGACATGTACTGGAATGGGAAAACAAGACACACAAAAGGAACACTACATTTACTGATGTTAAAGGGCTGTCACCCAAAGTGTCAGCCCTCTTTCCCTTCACCTGTGCAAGTCCCACACAGATCAAATAGCTTTCTGGAAGGTTACTAGTCAGGAAGAGAAGGATCCAACAGCCAGTATTTCCAAGTCAATCTGACTTAAAACATTCAAGGCACAGCCTCGTGTTTATATCGTGGTCCATTATCCTTGGGTTGGAAGACATTTTCCTAGACCACAAAGTCTTTGAGATTCTACATTAAAGCCAGGGATAACATGGCGGAATGCAAGGAGCAGAGACTTCACAAGAGGAGTTTCTCAAGCACGCACATTTTATACAATAGAGGCAGAGATTCACTGCCCAGGATTCATGAACCCCAGCCCACTGATGATGCAGAGGAAGAGTACAAAGACCTCAGGTTCATGTTGTGCCCACCTCACTGGCTGCAGGCACTGAGGCTGAACTCGGCAGCAAGGTTTGCCAGCAGGAATGGTATGGAATGGTATGGAATGGCATGGAATGGCAGAGGAGCCCAGGCTAACAAACCTGATTTAACAAGCTGTCCCCAGCACTGTGGGAGCACGAGCTGCACTTGTGGCACGAAGGAAGCCTGTGGGAGTCCTGGGTGATGTGGAGATGGGAGAGCAGTGTGTACCTAAGACACACCTGGGATCCCACAGTCTGGTTGGCAGAAGCAGTGTGAGGGCTCTGAGGGTTCTCTTGGTTTGTTGTTAACACAGGTGCAGACAGCTGTCCTTTCAATGGTACAGCTTTCTGCACGTCTGTACTCTTATATCAGGGATGACCTGCACCTGTCTGAACCGCTGAAAGGAGACAGACGGGAGAGACAATCTACTCAAAAAAAGCAGACTGCTGTCTAGATTTGGACTTGAAGAAAATTCTGCTCCAGCTTTACCATGAATAGCCAGGTGATCAGTGAAAATGAGAAAAACAGAGGTGGGGTCACAGGGGGAAACTAAACAAGGAGGGGTCCAGTCCAATAGCAGCTGCACACAGCAATCACAAACACTCTTCTCTCCCAGGTGTTTTCTGTACTCAACAGCTGGGAGCGGTCAGAGGCGTGATCTCTGCTCTTGGTAAGAATTGGGCATGAGCATCTCCGAAGTGGGAGAACGCATCTCAGGATAAATTGAACAACTCTGCTGTAGATGCTCCTCAGACTCTGCATCTTGAGAGACCCAAGATGGAAAGTATAAAACCTCTGTTAGCTCTGCAATTTTGCTTCAGTAGAGGAGCTGTAAGTTGAGAGACATTCAGCATATTTTTTATCAGCTTAGCAATAAAGAGATCATGCCGTAGATAGTTTAGACACACTTCACCCCGCCTTAACTGTCCATGTAGGGGGTGCTCTCAGCTAAGCACTGTCCCTGCAGCCCCAGGTGTTCACTGGCACTGGGCTAGGAGGAAATCCCAGAAGGAAGTTCTTCCTTCCCCCAAAACACCAGTGAAAGCCCCACTTGCTAGACTACACAAAGAACGCAAGGGTAATCCTGAGTGACACAGAATCACTGCACAGCCTCAACATGCCAGACACTGCTTCCTAAAACTGCTCCTGTAGTTGTAAAATCAACAGAACAGCTCACTCCACACCTGCTGTGCTGTAATTGGTTTGGCCAAAGGTGACCAGGCTGTACAATACAATAGTCTATGTATGCTGGCACAGTGTTTGTGCTTTCCTTTTGCTGCTGCAAATTCCTCATTAAGCATGTCTGGAAACAGAAATACAAAGCTGAGATTATCACAAGGTGTTGGGACAGTGAGGTCTATCCACATTCTGTTTGTGAGCTCTGTTAGGGCAAGGGGCTGGCCACTATTTTCCTCTTTCCCTCAGCCCACTGGTTCCATTTACATTACCACCTCACATAATGCAACAGCCTTCACATCTTCACAGTTCAGTTACCTCCACTCTACAGATTTCTGTCCTAATGTTGAGGCAAACTTAATTGCTCATCAAGTGAAGTGTGCCTCAGGCCCTTCCTGTGCTGCCCTTTAAACACAAAAGCAGACACACAGTAAATCTACAGAGTCACTGAAAAAGTTCTTCAGGTCTCATCTTCAGTGCATTGCCCACAAGATATATGACAATGGTTGGATGGATCATGCTGTTCCAACACTGGTCACTCCCCAAGTTGCAATTTTTTTTCTCTTCTACTGTTATCCTGCATTACTCTGGCCTCTATCCCTCTATTTTTCAATAATTGTTCAAAGGTCTTTGGGACACAGCTTAACTTTTCATTACATACAGAATACAGTCTTGAGTCTGCTTGGGGCCCTCAGATGCAATGATACAAAATAATAATAATAGCTGCAGAGCAGTGGTAATACTCTCCAGTTGTAATGGGCATGCTGGAAAGATTACTTGATGTTTATAAAGCTTTTTCAGACTCTTAGATGAAAGTCAAGCTAGTGATGCACAGGATTTATTATTCTATTCAGCACTTCAGTATCCAAGGGTAGCATCTATTCTAGTTGAAAAAGATTTTTACTGTATTGTAAAATGGAAACAAAATGAAATATATACAGTGCATGGTGCTTTATATATAAGGCACAGGCAGCACAGGAACAGAATTTCATTATTGAAATGGATGTAGCTGAAGCTGTTACACACAGTAGGTAAAAGACCAGATTCAATGACCTCTTATTCCATTTAATCAAAATTGTTAGTATATGATTTTCCAAAGGCCAAAGAAAATTTCTGGGGTTTTTTTTTTCTTCTTTTCTTTATTACATATTTCATCACTTTGTAATAAACCTTTGTAGTTGCTTATGATGTGAATCTCAAGCAGACTTGACCAGCAAAGAAATGAAAATAAAGCACACGTAGGTTCAGCAAACAAAGCCACAGTTCTCCTGTAATACCCTGTGCATTTAACCACCAGATCACAACCACCCGAGGAGGCTGCACTCCCTCTTCCTCATCACAAGTTTCTGCTCATTTCACAGCATCCCCCATTGCTCTGTTTAGATGCAAGTTCTCCCCTCCTCCCGCTCTGCACTTGCTGAGCACAGAGGGAAGGCGATGCTGTTTTAATGGTGCTGGTTATGCTATACATGGTCTTGCTGTTTCTAGGAATAGACATGCTCAGACATCAATTAACATCTAATTGCGGGAATTAATCTTGTTCCTCTGCCTCAGACACCACAGAGATCAAACCAAGCCCATTTGCAGCTCTATTTTTAATTTAGTGGAATTATAGGTTTTTTTCCATCCTGTGAAAAATAATTAAGTGACATGCTGTCCAGAGAATATACAGTTCAGGGATCTGGGTGTTTAGGAAGAAATGAACCAAGCAGGAAAAGATCATAACTATTTGTGCCAAAGCATCTTTGTTACTGCAAGTCTTTCCTCTCTTCACACCTTCTCACCAGTACTTCTCTTCACACCTGCTTGTTTGAGTGATCCTCAGAGAGACAGTGAGAATTATGAGAGTGGCTTGGGAAGGAGCTGAATTTGCCACCCTAGCAGATAATCCCAAATTCTCAGGGTCAGCCTGTCCGTAAGGGCAAAACAAGAGTGGAAAGAAGATAAAACAAGGAAATGGAGGGAAAGATTTTAAAAACAACAACCACCATCAACCAACCAAAAATAAACCAAAAGGTTTTTGCAGCTTTCCCTTAAAGCAGTTGCCCATATTCTTTATTACTTTCTGAAGACAGACATTGCAGGCCACAGACAAGGCTTTGTACTGTATTTTGGAATTTTTTATACCAAATGAAGCAAAGCAGCTTTCAGCAGACAGCTCCCAGTCTTAAGATCCTGCCCTGGTTTCCTACACACATCAGCAAGGAGGGCTCGAGTGTGGCCAGTGAAGTTAGGGTGGAAACAGATTGGGTTATTTAGCAAAAAAAGAACAGAATCCTACACAGTAAGAGTCAGAAAGCTGAGCTGCAAAGGGCTGTGTGACAACTCTGACACGAGACTGCACTCTAGGACTGGGTCACAACATACCATATCTATACCAAACCTAAAGCAGCTGAAGCAGGCATTATGTCCATGTACAATGCAGACTGCTGATCCGTATTTATGGAAAGCTCTTTGATGGCTCCTTCGGTTTTCAGAAAGACCTGAACCACTCTTCCTCATTCTTAGGTTAAATTGGCAATGTCCTAGGTTAAATTCCAAGGTCAATTGGCATGACATGTAGCATCACTCATTTTTACTGCCTGTGTCAGTCCAATTATTCTCTTAGTTGGTCAGCACCAGAGACCTGAGCTGATCTCACCTAAGGCCGTCACCCCCTTTGCTTCCTTTTTCTGTCGTTTGACAAATACAGCATGCCCAGTAATAAATAACATTGAACCCCTCCTCTTACATCCTCTTACTAGAGGAGAATGGGGAACATTCCCAATCCATACCATCTCAAACTCCACTCAGAGATGCAGTTCAAGAAGAAAGTGCATCTGTGAAGCTTTCTGGCACCTTTATTGAAGGTCACTACCTGTGTGAGGAGCCCATTAGGAAATGATGAACATCAGTCAGCCTCACACCGAGAGACATTTCAGAATTTCCCCTGCAAAAAAAGGGGTGTGGAGGAGCACCACCATTCCATTTGCTCTCCTAGATTTTCAAAAATCCCACCTTCCTACTTTCAAAAAGAAGAATGGTTCCCAGAGCTTTGGCTACCAGACCCATCATTCCCACAGTGCATTGTAGTCATAAACATGAGAAGTGTTGGTGGAGATCTGCCATGTCACGCCTGACTGGAGAAACTTCTGGTTCCTTTAGAAGGGGAAGATGCTCAAAAACAAGACTCAGTTTGGTGACACTTTCCTAGGAAAAGGTCAAATTTACACATGCTTATGTGTGAGTGAAAGGCAGAGGCAGGCTCTGAGTAGAAATCTGTGCTAAGAAGTAAGACAAAAAAACCCCAAACACATTTATTCAATGCACATCATTAGTTACTTAATTTACATTCCTACCAAGCAGGAATAAACATCCTTCTGCTGCTTCCCATTTCCCCTCCCCCCAGTTTTTCCATTAGGAGCTCAGCTGGAGGCAAGGAAGGAATGGGAGAGGAGGGAAATAGACAACCTAATTCCACCTATCTAGTTCTCAAAATACTGATACATAATTCTGCCAATATACATTACCTTGACTCATGACCCTTGTGCCTGCAGCAGTCCTTACTCACTGCTGACAGCAGAGCTCCCAACTACTAACACCACATCTCAGCAACAATTTGAATCACTTGGCACTTCTTCCACTACCTGATTTCTGGGGTTTGCCCCTCTTCCTCCTAACTGCATCCCCCCAAACCACCAATAATCCGTACCATTGCAGTCCAGTAATTTTATGCAGCAAGAAAAAGTAATGCAATCAGTGAGAGAGCTGAAGGAATCCATTCCCTACTGTCTCATCCTATCCTACAGTAAACATACTTCCTTAGGAGATGGACACTGCAATGAAGCAAGAACATAAAGAAAAGCAAACCCTTCCCAGCATAAAGGTCTTCTGTCCAGGTGAAACCCCCACAAACCACATAAAGTAAGGACCATTCTATTTGGATGGTATTTACCTCACTTGAAAATCACACAGAATTTTTTGGTGTGAAAAGCACTTGCTATCAAGTGCTAAATATATCCTAGGGTACAGAAGATAAAGAAAGTAACCTTAATGTAAACCCTAAGCACAAAGCCAATATTTTAAAAAGTGAGCCATGCTCAAACAAAAACATTTTCACATTCAGAGATTTTCCTTCTTTCTTTCTTTCTTCAAAGGCACAAACAGAGACGCCCTGATCCCAAAGCAATCAGGTCGCTCCTTCAGAGTAACAGATACACACCTGAACTCAAGAGTAACAAACAGGTACAGTTACAGTGGTGCAAACATGAGAAAAGAAATCAAGTACCTAAACACAACACTGGTCTGGGGAACATGCCCCAGGCATGGATGTAATGCTGAAGCACACCAGCACTTTACATGGTTTTTGTAAAGAGCAGCCGAGGTTTTATTGAGTAGGATAACAGGGTGTGTAGATGAAAGACTGTAGTATCCCATTTCTGACTTAAACTGCAAAGCAAATCAAAGTGTGACTTGCATTCCTACCTTAATTTTCCATTTACATAATCACGATACTAATATTCAGACACCTTTAAAAAATATTTTACTATCTTTGTTTGACAAATGCAACATTAATTAAGTTTATTCATGCTAGTCACTTCCATCATTCTCATTACCTCTACTTGAAGACATCACAGCTTTATTAGACACCAAAACTGCTTCATAAATTTCAATTACCTAGAACAAATCATTATTACTATTATTTTATTAGCTCTTGTGTAATTGCCTGTTGTGCATACAACTACAAAATTAATATATGCAAATCCAACTTCAGAAGTTCTTTCTGTAACTTTTATCTGCCTATCTGGCACATGTGTATGCTTACATAATTTTTTCATTAGTTTTAAAATCTCCATCCTGAAATTTTCACTGTGCTCACCCACTGGCATGATTTAGACATTAAAACATGATTTTTAAAATTATCTTATTTCCAAAGCAGCCATTTGTATCGCTGAAAAAAAAAATCATCTTACCATTCAGATGTATGCAGACATATCCATATTTACAGAAATCTTGAAAAAGAGGATCAGATCATTATTCCTTTGATTATTTTTGTAAGAGGAAAACAAAGACAGCCACCTAGTTGAGTCTTAGGTATAAGGTACCAAGATCCCAAATTACTAATTAACAGCTTTCACTCAGCTGTTGCCTATTGATGGCAATGGTCTGCTTTTACAGAACACCTGAGGACTTAAAATATGCACCTGAGAGAAGGCAGCACTCAGTTTAGAGCATTACTCCAGGGTCCACTCTTAATTGGTAAAATTAATGTATTCCCTGAGGCAGGGATCAGAACTCTGGACACCCAGGTAACTGAATTACTTCATGTGGGAGCCAAATTTTCTTTTCTCATGTATTATTTTCTGGATGATGGCACAGCTTCAATAACACAGGTAACAAGCACTGTGCCTTTCTCCCAGTAAACTGCAGGCTTAGAGTATTCCTGGGAGTAGAGAGAGATGTGACCTTGAAAGTTGTGAGGCTGCAAAGAGAACAATCTCTCACTTGCTGCACAGTTTCTCTGACAAGGTGTTGTATACCAAGATGACACCTTCATCTCTTCTCCAACAATAAGGATGCATGAAGGAAGAAATAAAAGCTCTCTTCTCCTCCTAGGCATCTCTGCTTAGTAAAGACCTCCAGACAATATCCCAAATGTTCCCTAATTAAACACCTGAGCTCTAGAAAGAGACATGATGGATGATGAACCCTTCCACTCACCATCTCCTACTGATTAGATCTATCCTGTGGGTCGCTGTTCTGGAAACACTGTTGTGGAACTAATTTCAAAGCATCTTTGAAATACTCTTCTGGAAGTAATGTTGATATACCCAGCTTTTCCTACAGCCTATTCAAGAAGCACAAGTGGGATTTGATACAGGTTTCAGATTCAGCTCCAGGGAGAAGTGATTAAAAAATAAAACATTTTGGCACTTAAAGTGCTGTACTTCATTGTGCTGAATTGTTTTTGGTATCTAGCTCCTAGAAACTGGCATAATGAAGCTGTACTTACCTGCTTTCCTTGAACTAAACGAGCATCTGAAGGTAAACACAGCAAGTTGTTTTTAAAAGGAAAAACGTGGGCGGGAAAGGGTACAAAACTAAATTGATGGGAAGCTGAAAGCAGCTTTCGTTGTAATATCACCATGAAATAAGAGATTTCAGGTAAGACGATAGTGGCTGTACCTAGGCAAGGATGAGCAGGTCCTGTACAGACCCAAACCTCCTGGGGCACGGCACAAAGGAGTGACTGACACCCCGGGAGCCGCGGGGGTGCACGGCGGGCCCCAAGAACTGCACAGGAAATTATGGAACCACGATTGTAAAAGGCAGGAAGCGAATTAATCACAGGGCATCTCTTGTAAATAAACATAACAACGATGGAATTACTGTCAAATCAAATTATACGAATTACAGATCGTAAGCTGCAGCTGCGGAGCAGCCTGACTGATCACTCCAAGCGGAGCGGGCGGCGGACACCTCCGGCATTCCGAGCAGCTCCTCACCCGCACCGGGATGCCCCAGAGGAAGCCGCACTGACACATTTAACACACCTGGGGCTTGAGCCCTGGGCTGGAGCCGGTGCGGGAGGCCCTGCCAGGACAAGGGAAAGCCACGCCGCTCGTTCTGCCCAGAAGGAGAGAGAACACGCGGCCCACGGGGCCTCCTCGGCCCGGCGGTCTCCGGCTCCCTCTGCCGGGGCCGCGCCAGCGCCGCCGCTGCCATCGCTGCTGCGGCCCCTCACGGGTGCAGCCCCGGCACAGCTTTCGCTGTCCCTCGGTGCCCCCGGCTGGCTGAGGGAGAGGCGGGGAGGTGCCGGGGCACGGCCACGGGGGCCCCTCGGAGGGGACGCGGGCGGGCACGGGGGAAACGCTCGGGGTGCGGCCGCTGGAAGAGGAGCGGGCCCTGGGAGAGGAGAAGAGAAAAGCTGGGGGCGAAGTTGGAAGTGCGGCGGGAGGCGGGTCGGAGCCCTGGTGTGGAGCCCAGGGCCGGAGCGCCGCTCCGGGGACAGCCGCTGTCCCGGCACCTCCGCCGTGAGGGGCGGGCGGTGCCGCCCTCGGGAATGCCGCCCATGGAGGCTCAGGAGGCCGGGGAGAGGAGCTGCAGCGCTGCGCCTTTCACTGCGTATCTGATCGCAGCAAGGTGCCTCTCCCCGGGGCAGATAAACCACCGTGCCTGTAACAAGCATTCTCCTTTCAGATTTGAATGGTCTCCTTCAATAAAATAAGTTGTTTTTATAGTTTATTCTGTCTGTACAAAACACACCAGATTTGTTGCTGGAGATAAAGCTATAGCAAAGGACAGTGTTTAACAAATATCAAAGGGTTTCTCGCAAAGCAAAGCTCAATACACACGTCACATTATTGATACTAAGGAAAGAAATAGATGGCCGTTGTAGATGATCCATCTCTACGGAGAAAAGAACTCTCCCCTGCGGTTTTTAATGCAAAATTACACCTGGCACCCAAAACGCCCAAATGAGTTCTTTCAGCTGTATTTCACTAAGGATCCTAGAACAAAATAGTAAACCCTTATATACAGGATTGCGTTAAGCTCACAATGTCAACCTTAGTATGTCACTACTGCCCTTCTGGCTGGTGGATATCAGCCAGCATTATGTGGATATCAGAAAGCATTAAGTAGATTGTAGGTTGCTTTCCCTTCAATCTTTCCTTGTCCAGCAGTTACGCAGCATTTGCTTGGGATACTCTGCAAGAAATTATGTAAAAGAAACAAAACCAAATATTGCCTCAGCTTCTACTAAAGCATGAAACTCATATTGTAGCTCAGGTAAATCTTCCTTTGAGGTCTTGTCCCCACAAACTGTTACTTAACTCATCTGCTTTTATTTTTTAATAAAATTGTCTTTAAAATGTATGTGGAACATTGGAGGGGACAAGGTATACAAGAACAGAAAGTGCACTGTCTGCCCAATAAGGAGCTAAATGCAATAAATAAATAATGAGGGGAAGCAGAAGGCCCTGAAACATGGTCCCATAAAGATGTGGGAATGCCCAGGAGAGCAGTCTTGTAAAAGAGCAAACACTACAGCTTTGCCTCCAGACAGCCACCCAGCACAGGGGATGTGGAAGAGAAAGCTACCACTGATGAGGGCAGATGCAATAAGGCTCCAAATGCAGGCACGGGCACTTCCAGGGCTAGAAATGTTAATGCTTCACACAGGAGTCAGGCAGATGCTAATTGCAGGTCACAAGGGAAAGGAGAATCAGTTCCTACTTGCAATGATGAGCTCTGTGTGACTGTCCTAGAAAGATCAGGTAGTCTGCCATTTCAGGCCGCTGAAAATCTGTCATGTTGCTCAGCAATGGCTGAAGCCAATTCAGGGAAATCGGAATTGTCTCCTCTTCCTTCTTTCCCTTCCTCCAAGATGAGAAGGGCAATACTCACTTTTTCCTAATGCCATGTGTCCAGCTTTTGTTGGAAAGTGATGCTGTAATGAAACTGTGAAATCCAAGTTGATGCCATTATTCCCAAGAGTTTCATTGATTTGTTATATAGCAAGGAACATTATTAACTGCCCAGATCACTGCATGCCTTTGGCTTCACAGTTTTCCATTTAAATAGATGGAGACTCGGGGAGATATTTTCAAACAGAGGAGCTGTAAATTTAAGCACTATTTGATTTTCAGAAGTGCTGAGATTTCTTAAGTACCAGTGAAATGAATCAGAGGGGCATTTGCTCAGCACTGCTGAAAATTAGGGTAGTTTTATTCAGGTATTGCATCAATTTGAAAATAAAAGCCCAGTTTATGCACCCAGGTTGAAGATTTTGGCCATGATTTTTAGCAAACATCAGTCTAAGGCCAAGTGCAAGATCCATGTGGCACATGGAAAAAAAATCCTCATTTCATTCTTTGCAAATGTTAAGAACGGCATTTTTGACTCAGCTTTTCTTTCTCAGTAGCACACAGTGTTCTGGAGATTACTGGCCCTGCTCTGTTCTGTTCATACTTAGATGCTCATTAACGGAATTGTCCCCTTTGGGGAGAGGGATGGGGGAGAGAAGCCTGAGGATTGATAGCCAAAATACTGATACTGGCTGTGGAGAGCCCATAAGAGGAATAAACCTATAAAAAGATGATTTTTTTTACCATGAAGATGCAAAAGGGCCCGAAGTACATTAATTTTTCATATGGAAAAGATAGAAACAGGTTGCAAGTTTAAATAATTTACTTAGGAGGGTTAACACACTCTCTTTTATCTCTAGCTCATTCATTTTTCAAATACAGATATTTCCGAGGAGCAGACTACTGCTGGCTCCTGAGCAAGTTTGTAGTGGGTGTGGTTTTACTGGCTCAGTGGAAACTCCAGGTGATAAGCCAGCTCCTAATGCCAACTCATCCCACCACAGCAGGAGCAGGTGAACAGCAGGGTGAGGGAGAAGAAAGGTCCCATTTGTCAAGACTTCTGTACGGAAATGCACAGGTGAAACTCAATAAAATTTCCCTTTAAAGCAGCTAAATCCTTACTGTGATGTCCTTACGAATTTATCTCAAAGCATCTGGAATTGATACTATTCCGGGACTCCTGTCTGTAAAGACTTCTGGGACACTCTTTCTCACTGTAGTTATTAGGTGAACAGCAAGCTTTGCTGTGCTTTAGTCATCCTGCTTCTTGCTGGGATTAATCTGTGCATAAGGAAGAGGAACAACTCCCAAACATTTTCTGGCTACATAGTGTAGTATTGCTTAATTTGATAATTATAGTTAGTGCTATGTAGAGGGTTATGAATGCAACTGTGCTAAATAGAGAATAGAACAGAAAATGCTTCAAGTGCACCAAAACCATTCAAAATACTGTGCAACAGCAGAAAATTTGAAGTCTGTCTATTTACAAGCAGTCTTATCTTTCAGAAATCTCCATCTGAGTATCAATGTTGGAAGCCTTTCTTTTCCAAGAGTTCCCTCTAATTAGAGATCAGACTAGAAAACAAAATCTCTAGCTGCTTTCAACGTCTTTCCACACAAGAAAGAGCATTATATGCATAACAATAAAGTGTACTTTTTTAAGGCACTGCTGTCATGCTAGGAAAAGCAGCTTTGGAAATGCCACCACCTTGAGCCTCCCCCCATGTTGGGAACAGCATGAATGAAGAAGCTGGCAGAAGAAAAGCGTCCTAGTCTCTGCTGAGTGGTATTAGGGTGTAGCCACTCGCAAAGGTCTTTCTACCATGCAAGATAATCTAATAAGGATTTAGATTAATGTCTCTCGTCTCTCACTACAGAACAGCCTTTTTAAAAGACAAGTGTAGAAAAAGAATTCTTTTCAAAACTCCACATTACAAAACCACCTGACAGATGGCAGCTGACAGTGAATGTGGCTGCTTTGACCTAACTTACACATCTGAGGAGCAAAGAGTATTCTGCATTTCGAATTAAGAGTTAAATCATGCTCGTATTATTTGCTAATGATTAGTTTGTGAGAGATGAATATATTAGATGTGAGCTATTTTCCAAAATCTATATGACCTCATGGAGCAAGCCCATATCAATCTGATTTTAGATTGCAGACATTACAGTGCCAGACAGTGATGGCTATCAGTACAGTCCCTCTGTTAAATTTTTTTTTTTTTTTTTTCACAAAATGCTCAGTGAGGAGCTCTGGGTGAGAAAATGTTCTTTATTCAGAGACAAAATTCAGACTCAGTGGGCAAATAATTTGTTGCAGATAGCTCAGGTAGATCTGAGCAGGCTAGGTAGAACACTGGCAGGCTGGGCGCTCTGTCGCTGTTCTCTGTACCCACAAAAAACCACTTGTAAGGGTGCATGCTGCAGATCACCATAAAGGACAAGCAGAACATCAAGCATTTTCTTTATGGAAAAACTGAACATGATGCTTTTGTCAGCTGCTTCCAGTAGACAACATGAAGCTGTGGACAGGATGAGGAAGCTCTAATAGAACAAAGCTTTTCTAAAGGGCAAGTCAAGCAAGCGCTCTATAAAATTCCAAAGGAACAAGCACACGTTTTGCAGTCAAATCCGCTGTCCAACTGGATTTGTTTACCACCTGCCTTATCTCAGAGGCACAGCTGAAATAATAACAGGAATTTTGATGCTGGTGAATTGCTTAAATGTGGCTCATTAAAACCCAGAGCAACTTGTGAAGGTGAACTATTTTCTACAAGACTGATTAATGTCAGTATCAGGAACTGACATGTGAGAATGCCCTTCTTGCTGGTGGCCATAAGGTGGCCAACGATGAGGGCTGTCTGCTCGAGGGGTTCAGAATATGATTTGGTTTCACTCTGAGAAAGGGGCTTGAGTGGGATATAGGAAAAAGGGCAATATGTGTAAATCAGAGAAGCTGCAGATGGACAACCTAGTCTACATTTGTATCAGTGTCACTGTCACATTAGATGGCAGCCAAGATTTATTCTTCCAGAGCTTTTATAAGGAGCTGAAGCTTCCAGGCAGACTGGAGAGATAACTGCTACGGGACTGGGTACAACATGATGCTTTTCCTATTAAAGAAACGTGATTAGCCTATTGCTTACTGTACCTCTTAACCTTGGTGATTTGAAACCTGTTTCATGCTGACCATGGCTGGCTACGATCCCAGTGCACAGAATCTTGCTGTGAAGGCAGTTGGCTACCCAGGAGGGATGATTAGTGACTCTCCTCATCACCATCACACAGACTAGGAAAATAACATTTATCTGACCTCCCCAGAAAATCTGAAGCTTCCAGAAGCCTTGGCAGCAAGATGAAATAGATACTGATCAGTAGGAATCTTGCAACTAGTATCTCTGGTCCAATCCTGCCAGCCCTCAGAACATACTTGACTTTTACACCCTTCAAGGAATACTCATGCTTTTCTATCTGTTCCTGAGTCATCTTTTGGTTGCCGTGAACATAACAAAGGAAATGGGTATTCACTGAAGCTGGGGACTATTAACCAGAACTTTTCTATTAACATTCATTCTGAATCCTTATCCACAAACGTGAAATGTTGGGCTCATATTGGCTATTGCTTCAAGTTAAGTAGAACAATTGATTCTTCGTGGAAAGGAAGTACTGGCACAGAGGTATCAATCAAAATTCTGGTCTCTAAGCCTCAACTGTGTTAGCACATGGGAACCAGAAGAACATGTCAAAAGACTCAATGTGCCTTTACTCTTCATTATATAGTAATAAAGAAGAATTTCTGAATCTGTATCTGACTTGTTCTTGTCCCTTTTGTCTCCCCAAAACAGGGCAACAGAATATACACACATTGACTCGCACTTACCCAGTATTTAAGACAGCAGAAAACTGATTATAATACTGTGCTCTGTCAGCTCTCCAGAGATCTTATAACAGTTCATAATTGCTAATACAGGCTCAGAAACCCCGCTGAGATAGGCTGGAGCCAGTATTTTCATTTTTAAATATGAGTAAACTGAGACAGAGTGAGAGGTTATGGCTCATGGAATATTGCTTCAGGAAGACATCTTAGAAACGTGGCACTGCTGCATTAGGGCAGACTGGTTACTGAAGGCTCGTGCCCCATTCTCACTGAACTCCAGAACAGTGTGCCTACTGAGCTTAATGGCCTTGGTCACACGCGGGCATTTGCCACCATCAGATAAGTCAGAGGAAGGTATAAAATTCCTCTGGCATAAATTCACATCATTCCCAGGGCATATATTAGTTACTTCTATTAAAAACACTGTCTCCCTCTTGCTTAATTGCACTAAAATCTTTGTGTCCTTTCTTCAGGATATCAAAGGGATAAAAAAAGAAATAAGTAATTCTGGGGGCAGGGACACTGGTGTTCGGGTGTCCTTTACCCATTAGAGAATCAGGATAATCTCTAAATGCTGTCACAGTGAAAATACAACTCTCCTTCAAACGCTTTAGAATGACAAAGAGAGCTGATTTTAGTGGTTGGTTACATATTCATTTGAATGGAATTTTCCTTTTTCCCTTGTTAGGCAAGAAGGGGAATGTTTCAGATTACTGCTATCCCCCGCAGTTTTCCATGTTCTCCCAGGGAGGTGACTATATCCAGGAGGCAAATGAAACCTGCTTTGGTTCTCTCTAAATATTTGAGTACCCGGGATTCCCTTCGAGGGGTTTTTCATTTAGCTGCCTCTCCTGCATATATATTCCAGCTGATTTAAGAAGCTCGTCCTACTTTTCCCCTGAGAATACTCACAGTGAAGTATCTGATTTATCATGACGGTGTAGAAGACAAGCACTTTTCCATGTTCAGTTCAAGACACCTTTGCAGCCTTTCTTCTCCTGCACCTCCATACTCATCCTAGCTTTGCAGAGCTGTAATTTGGAGAAACTAATACCATGGACATGACTATGCAGTCACCTCTCTGTTTTCTGGGATTGGATTATTCAGATTGTGGTTTATCTCTGGTGTGGCTGCAGAAGGAGTTGGCTCTGATACACTTGCTATCATTGCTTAGGTGGAGAACAATGACACACCACTTAGAGGCTTGGAAATCACACAGCTAATCCGTGTTGCATGGAGCCCCCTCTGTGAAGCTTAGATTCAAAGTCCCTCAGTGCCCGTGCCACAACGGCAGGACCAGGTGGACTGTCAGGAATAGTGTGCAGGAGCAACTTCCAGAGCCACAAGCAGTGAGACTGAGTGCAGCTGTGCACAGCAGCTCTGTGCAGGCTGGATCTGAGCTAATGCCGTGCAGAACGACTGCCTGCACACTGCAGCTCTGTGCTCCTCATTCCAGTGCTCGTTTGGTCAAGCCACGGTGCAGCTGCAGACCCAGATCCAGGCTAGCACTCTGCTGGACTACTGAAGCCTCTCTGGAAGACTAGGGAATGCTAGTGTGACAGCAAGAGCCAGCCTAGCTTTTATCCAGCCAGATACCAGGCTCAACTGAATTCAGCCCTGCACTGGATACAGACATGGTGTTTACTTTACTGTAGCCTCAGGTGCACCCAGTAGCACATGTACAGGCTTCTCATCTCACAGGCTTACCCATTACCTTTGGTAATGGAGATTCTACTGTAGGATCTCTCTCCTATCTCTTATCCAAGACTATATGTGTATGGGAAGAACACGTATGGCTGAGATTTGCAAATTGCCAAACATTGCAACTACAGCAGCTCAGTATCCACATTTCCATTCTTAGTTGAATACATTTAGCAAGAAATTCTAAAGATGCCCAGGTATGACTTTATCAAGCACAGCTTCATTCTTGGCTCATTTGTTGCCTCAGATGTTTTACTTATTTACATACAGATAAGATCAACAGATTCCACCTAGAGTAGCACCTGTCTTACATTTCCAATAGGCTAGGGAATGCCCAGGCAGCATGCCAAGACTGAGTATGCTACTGGAGAGGCCACCTGACACAGAGGAAAATGGGCTGGTTTCTCTAGCAGGGGTGCTAAATTAATTAACCATAGTTTGTAATAAATGTGATATGCTTTGGACCTTTAATGTTCAAGAAAAACAACACTTCGGAGGGAAATAACAGTAAATAATTGTTTGGACTAGCTGATTATGACTACCATTTCTCTACTTCTAGCTTTATTCCCAAGTCCCTGTCTGTCATTTTTGCACCATTGGTGTGTGTGATTTCCTTCAAGCTGATTTAATAGAAAGCATATTTGTACATTTCATTTCACTTCAGTTTCTCCAAAACTAAGCTTCTTTCAGATTTCTGGCTTCCTGTGCCTGATTTTTGTCACAGCTTCTAATTTTTCTCTTTATTTTGGCTGAGATACAAAAATTGAGATTCTGAGCAACTTTTCTTATTGAGGTTACATTTTTTGAAAGAACCAGGAAATAACTCAGTTTTCTTCATAGAAAATTCTACTGGCTGTTTTCCCTTCTAATACCTCTTCCATCTTTTTCTTAAGAATCTGGACTGCCCTTTTTATTTGTTCTAGTTCTCCACATCTATTTTCCCTCCTGTGTTTCCTTACTTTTCACTCCTCTAACCTTTCATTTTCTCTTTCTTTCCTGCTTCTCTCCACTGTGGAGCACAAACGCCTGTTCCCCGCAGTCCTGCAGGGTTTTTCTCTTGCCATGCTTTGTGTGAAAAGCCTCCCACCTTTAAAATGGCTTCCACCTTTAGAGTAGAAAAGTCTTAGTGTTAGCCTTAAGATCTGAACATAGCATGGGGTTTTGAGTGTTATGTGTCAATTTGACCATGCTCTGCTCTGCCTCCTCTTTCTGCATGTCGTTCTCCAGTATTGTCCTAAACTCCTGGACAAGCCGTGAGGACATATGTTTATTCAGAAGTTTCACTTGAGAGGTGAAGTCGATGTCATGGTTTGCTGATGTTTATAGGAAGTTTTGAGGTGGTTGTTGGCTGATTATTAATCACAGGAGAATGAATAAAGCCCATAGACAAATTGCTGCCCTGACAGTAGCATCTGACAGGCTGAGAAACTCATTTGAATGCAGAGGTATGTACCAAGATTCACCAAAAAAGGGCATTTCAGGAGGGGTGTTTAAAATGAAAACTATGTTTTGGCAAATAAAATTTACATCAGAAAAATGTAAGCCTGTAACTTTCCCTCTGCAGTCAAATTACAGTCATACAAGATCCTCTACATGCCTGCAGGGACCTGTTCGTAGCCAGAAACGCAAGTTTATTTTGAGTTTCACTCTTGAATCTATAAAATGAGGCCCAGCTTTGCCATTTTTGAGCTTTTATCGTACAGAGAATTTAAACTGTCCTATAGGCATGGACTGTAAATCCCTGACCTGACATGGTAGTGAGTGATAGTTGTTTGCTCCTTCCCTGCTACAATCATTAGAGAATTGCTTTGCCTTGATCAGAGGCCACGAAACAGATTCCTACAGATCTCAGGCTAGCCAGCGAGTTAGCCTCTTCTCTTTCTGTCATCAAAAGAAATGTATAGAATGATTAAAAAGAGGCCATGGACATGGAGAACGGTGCAATTATTTCAAATCCATATTTTTCCCCGTTGTTAATCATGCCAGCAGTTTCCTCCCACTCTGCTTCAAGTGCTGAACCTCCTCATTTCTTTTAATCATTAATTAGAGCACTTGTCAAACAAAAAGATTCTCACTAAGTCCAAGGCTCCTCTGAATTCAGTGATTGTCAGCCCCGTCAGCCTTTCAGGGAAGTTTATTGGTTATGTTTTATCAACTCAATTCACAGTAAAACAGTTTGTCACAGTATTGATCCCTGCTGGTTATATTGCAGGATAGCCACTTTCCTGACACATCCTAGTGCCAAAGGGACACTTGCACCAAATATATGCCATAAAGTGATTGCCCAAAAGGGCAATAGCAAGAACCAGAAAGGAGGAGACAAAAATGTGCATAGCTTAGGATTTATTTATTTAAGATACCCTGTTTCAGACATTGCTTTCTCCTCCCTCTCTCAGCAGATTTTTCCCTTCACACAGTTGTTCCTTCCTGCCCACGTAAATTGTAAGTGTGAGGTCCCAGACTGAAATTAGTTGTGCTGTTTTGTAGAAACACACCAGGCTGAGCATCAGTATAAATAGAGACTTCAGGGTCTTGATTTTTTTGCATAGTGAAGCCATAAGTCTTGTTTGGTAATTTAAATCCTGCTAAAGGGAAGTTTAGACAAAACAGTAATTGAAACACAGATGTACAATGGTGAAATATGAAAGACAGCTGTTCCAATCTCTTTTGCCTCAAGGTATGAATGAAAAATAAAACCCCAACATCCCAAGTTAAATTTCTTATGTGGTAGGGTACTTGCAGCAAGTTTCATGGAAATGGATGGGACTCCTGGGATGGAATATACTAGCTGCTTTCTCTAAATATAAAACTACAATGAAAACGAAATGTCTGATACAGAGACACCACTATTCTGTGGTTTCTATTTTCATATAATAGACATTTGGAAAAGTCCCTTTAAATCCATAATCCACTCTCTGGGTATAAAAAACCAACTTATTTTCATTTAGAATCATAGAACCATTTAGGTTGGGAAGGACCTCTAAGATCATTGAGTCCAACCATTAACGCAACACTGCTGTGTTCACCACTAACCCATGTCCCTGAGTGCCACATCCACATGTCTTTTAAATACCTCCAGGGATGGTGACTCCACCACTTCCCTGAGCAGCCTGTTCCAATGCTTGACAACCCTTTTGGCGAAGGAATTTTCCCTAATGTCTGATCTAAATTTCCCCTGGAGCAACTTGAGGCCATTTCGCTCTCTTCCTATCATTTGTTACTTAAGAAAAGAGACCGACTCCCACCACACTTTCCTTTCTCACTTTCATCTCATGTCTCCTTTCAGGTGCAAGAAGTTTGCTTGCACGGACTGAAGTGCTTTGCCACAGACCTGTCTATTTTTTTGTGACCTTACCTATTATTTTGTGTTTGAAATTAGATTCCACAGAATACCACATAATCACTAGGTTGGAAGAGACCTTCAAGATCGTCGAGTCCAACTGATGCCCTAACACCTCAACTAAACCATGGCACCAAGTGCCATGTCCAATCTTTTTAAAACACATCCAGGGATGGTGAATCCACCGCCTCCCCAGGCAGAGAATTCCAATATTTAACCACTCTTTCTGTAAAAAACTTTTCCCTAATATTAGGGAACCTCTATTTCCCCAGGTGCAGCTTAAGACTGTGTCCTCTCCTTCTGTCAGTTGCTGCCTGGAGAAAGAGACCAACCCCCACCTGACTACAACCACCCTTCAGGAAGTTGTGGAGACTGATAAGGTCACCTCTGAGTCTCCTTTTCCCCAGGCTAAACAACCCCAGCTCCCTCAGTCGTTCCTCATAGGGGTTGTGTTCCAAGTTCCTTGAGACAGGAATCCCATATTTTGCAACGCAGAGCTCTTTAGAATGCACTGAGGTGACTTTAAAAACACATTAAAAAGAAGAAAACAACATGGCAGTGATTCTGAATTTCGTGGACCTCCATTATTGCACATCTCCAGCAGTTTTTACTTCTCATACAAAGGATTTTGCATTAGACTTGGAATTAAAGATTGCATGTGGGCAAACTGGGAGAAAAGGCTATATGCATAATGTTTTTACAACATTTTAGTTACACAGACCTGCTATCACCCATATAAGGAAAGACAAATCTCCCCACCCAGCTTACTGATCAGGAGACAGTTTTCACCACAGACATCACTGAAGTCATTAGCTCAGGAAGCTTTTTATAGTGTTTCTTGCTTATTTAAAGATCCCTTTGCCTTGTGAAAATACCAGGTCTTGGGGGAAGAGGTTGCCTTCAAGCCATTTCTCAGACACCTAAATTTGCTATTGCTGGGACACTGATACCTCCTTCTGCTTTTACACGACGCCTTTACATTCCAAGCTTTTTCTGAACTTCTACATTATAGAAACTAATATTGATTCAGTCACAGAGTTTAATGTTACAACCTTAACTTGCCATACCCACCTCAACTACCTAGGCATGGGTGGTGCTCATGGCTACGGTACCTGAGTGCCCAGGCAGACAACAACTCAGCAACATTTTTATTGAATAGTAGAGTAAACCAGATAATTGTGCAGTTTTGAGATCAGAAGTGTCTCTCAAATGTGCCCAGAATCTGCACTGGCTGTGCCACTCTGTTGATTGTTCTTACCAGGGTTCATTTCCCAGGTGATGTGGGACAGGAAAGAAGCAGAAAGAATTTCTGAAAAATCATTGCATTCTTGGTCTCTGGGCAATGATGACAGCAGCACAAATTGACCTTATCTATCACTGTTGAACACTCCCCATAAATACAAGTAATTCAGGAAAACAGCTGATATTGCAGCTTCTTTGGTAAAACTCTGATTCAGTGTGTAGCACACAGCACTCACTGTTTAACTTCACTACAGAACTCCAGGATTTATAGCGGTTCAAACTATGTGAGAACATTGCCAAGCAATGTGACTCGTGTGAGGCAGAATTGGAAGAGTAGAAACCGTGGATAAATATAAGACATTGTATTTACTTGATTTAGCTACTTTATTGGAGCTTTGATATGTATTTGCCAGTCAGCTGAGAGACTTGGGGAGCTGGATCAAAGAAAGCTTTTGTGTGTGTGTGTCTGTGCGTGTCTGCATTTTTTTGTACATACACATGCAAAAATTCATACATCTGTAACCGTACCAGAACAGAAAAGTGGGTTTAGAGTCTTCTAGTCTGTCTAGACTTACATGCTGGAAGTAGTTGTACAATCAATATCTATGACCAGTTGATTAATCTCAGAAAAATACCCTGGAGGTTTTTTTAAAAAATTGTTTTTACTACTCTACTATTCCTATTTTTGTCATCTTAATGCTACCAAATACTTGATGGTTTAGAGGTGTGAAGTACTAATAGAGTATAGGAAATACCTGTAAGTACTACATATGCCACAGACCTTAGACTATACCCTTCCTGATTTACAGCCTTGAAGTACACACCATCTGCCTGATTTTGACTAACAAGGGGAGGGAGAAAGGAAGAAGAGTGGATTGGGAGTTGAAGGGCAGGATATGACAATTGTTTACATATTTTCTGTTTTGAAAACAAAGGCAGGGTAATAAAATTCTCACACGAATGTTTTTTGTTACCATTAATTAATCTTGATGATATGCATACACTGTACCTCTCAAAATCACAGTGACATCTTTCACAGTGCTGCTTTCCAGCATCTGATACCATTGTAATGAGATATTACCTGAAACTCCCTTATTACTATGGCTAAGAATACAAAAATCTAACAGATGTCTGAATGACAAACATGTAATTGAATAAATCATAATATGCTGTGCCCTGATGTGTCTACTGGGAACTGGAAAAAGCAGCATCTACTTTGGTCTGGGTTTGTTTTTCCCCCATGGTTCCAGCTGGAAACCATCGCATAGGAGCAGCGTGTTGCTTGTATCGTGAAGAGACCCACTGAGTCTGCATTTCTTTGGACTCTGTTTCAGGATTTTTATAGGATGTCTTGCTGACTTCACTGACTCATGTTGCCCTCTACAAGGTGAGTCTTAAGCAGGCCGATGCACTTGTTCTCTCCCAGAATCACTACTAACATGGATATGCACCCAGTATGATGATGTGAAAAGCCTTTAGGGTAAGGGGAAACAGCAAGAAAAGTGCTTTATTATGAACAACAGGGGTTTGATTTTTTATTGTCATTTCATTAAGAACCTACTGAGCACCTAGATAGATTTGACTTGCCAGTATCAGTAAAAAACTCTCATGTTTTGATATTGCATGGGTGGAACTACAATACAGTACTACATTACTGTAACAGCTCAGCAAAGATCCTTGAGCATGTTGAATGTTGTGAATTTGCTGTAATGGAAGAAAATATTTCTGGTCACTTCAGGAGGAGGGGATCTCTCTTTGCTGTGATTTGCCAAGCTTTGCCATGAAAATCAAGTCATAGTCAGCTGTAGGCAGTAAGAAGTCAAAGCTGACTGAACACTCTAATATATGATGCCTTCTGTTCGCTCTTCAGTGTTTCTCCAGCTTTCAGTATTCAGATATTCAACTTTAAAAGCCTTCCCCAATTTAAGACAGAGCCCCTGATGCATCCCTAACTAGGGAGGATGATTCGATGAGCCAGGCACACAGCACTGTTCTGCTAAGGATAGTCTCTGTGGCAAATCTTTGAAAAGCAAAAGATAAACTCCCACTGGAATACACAAAGAAGCAATAACCATATGGGGATTGTGATGTTGAATATATCAGAGAAATCAAGAAAAAATATATCTCAGGATAAGTCACCATATGGCAGGCATCAGCAAGGCTTAGATATTCTCCTCAGCTTGGGCTGTTTCTTACACAGGTCACAGAAAAAAAACGCTAATACCAGGAAAAAAATATGCAAGATCAAAGTCTGCACACAAGTTAGAAGCATCTCAACATGTGGGCACAGCACGTAATCCATGGAGCAAAATAGGCAGTGTAATACATTGCCAGCTGACGCTTCCAACACCTGATTGCACACAGGGGTACGGCCATCTCAGTTCCCTCTGCCTGCAGCCTGGTCCTCAGACCACCAGTATGTGAACCATGAAGAAAAAAGGTAATCAGACCTCATATTACAGGACAAACGGTCATCACACGAGGAGATAACTAGAATTTCTCTGTGCCTGAATCTTATACCATGCTGATTATCACAGTTTCTGAAAATGCACTTTAAACAAAAATTAAACTTTTTTTTCTCTCTCCCCCACCCTGCATGTCTTCTCAGGAATTGCTTCCTGACTATCTTCTGTCCAGGACCACTCAACAGGTCATGTATGTTTTGGAGAACGTTTCCCTTCAGTTGAAGCATCGGACACCAGTCCTTGCCAACAGCAATGGAACTGATTTGACAGAGCAAGAGATGTGTGGCAGCATCTATGCTTGGAGTAGTTTCCTCCCTTTCTGGAGACAGTTCATATATTCACAAACTGGTCAAATTTGTTCCGTAATGCACTGGTCTATTGCTTAGGGAAAGTGAGTTAGCACTCACTTCCAAGGTAATTCCCCTATTTTCCTGCCAACAGTTCTGACAGGAGCCCTCGGGGAAATAACCATTAAGCAAACATCTGTGTACTTCCTACCTGTCAACATCTTAACAGCTTCAGAAGTGGGGACTGACGTGAAGGACCTGCCAGCTTTACCAGAGCCCAGACTCTGAGGCTGCTGAGATTAGCAGAAACTCTGTCTCAGCAGTGATAAAGAACCAAAGAGATATTTAACTGCACAAAGCAGCAAATTGCTGTTTTCCTAAATGTATTTTGTTTACCTTGATACAATATGTGTCAATTTTTACAATAAAAATCTCCCTTGAGAATGTGGTGCAGGATTAGCATTGTCACATGTCTGGTGATGATACATCGTACTGTCAACTTGTCAAAATGATTAGGTGAACAACAAAGCTAAATTTTTTAGCACTTTCTTGATAAATTAAGTGCAGAAGGGGTTCTTTCTGTTTGTCAGCATATGATATGTTTTAGTAATTTGGCTCTGATGGTGGAGGGAAAAGGAAAAACACAAGGGGGAGAAAGGTAAAGAAACCCATTAATCTTGAGAAAAACAAGACTGGGATCTGCCTATCAACCTTAAGATTAAAATCACTCAAGAAACAATGGACAATTTTGTTTTCATTTAAGAGTATAATGTTAAAGCAACTTGCTACTTCACATTCTCAGAAGTACAATCTACAAAACACCTGTTACCCAATAGTTTCTAGAATATTTTCAGGGGAACAGAATATGTTAGTTATCTTCCTTGACACAAAATGGGCCTGCCAACACTTCCAAGCTACACCTGAAATAACACTTTTGCATAGTACCTGGCAGCAAATACTTTTTTCAGTTAGATGAGTAGCAAAACTGTGATCTTATGCCACCAGGGAGGTGCTGCAAGTGATATTCGTGACAGAGACTATACTGTAGTTACCTTGATACAAACTTGTAATCAAGTTGAAAACATTTAATGTTTGGGATGTAGATATTACAGAAGCATCTTAGTGGAATAAAAGTCAAACAGTACACTTGACACAGGATTGCCACAGGCAACCATGGGCATTCTCTGTGGTGTCTTACCAGAAGGCACATAAATCTTTGTCTTGCCCAACAGCATGGTTGATTTGGCCTACCCACTACTGCAACCAGTGGAGACAATTAGAGATCATATTCAAAACACATAATATAGGTATCTGCCAGCTTCAACATTCAGCCTACTTTCACCTAACTGCATAGAGAGCCGGGATTTCACAGCCTTGGAAAGCAGATGATCTAAACTATTATGTAATCTCTTGACCTTAGAAACTATTACAGGTAGACACTAGCCTTACTTGTAGGTCAATTGGCTGTTGTGGCACTGAATATTCATGTTTCATCAGCTCCTATCTCCTTCAGAGAGGAAAAAATCCTTGCAATGTTTACAAGAGCATCTCCTTGACTATGGATCATATGATAGCCTAAAGTGAAGTGCCAGGCCCTTTGATGAGCTGCTTCATATACATGAATCTGGCTAGAGGATCATTTTCTGAAGGTGAATAATAAGCTGCCTTCCTGTTTTCTTATCCCACTGAGAGAATATCTGAAATGTGTAACAGTTAAGCTTAGAAATCATAGCATTTAAGTTATTGGGACAGTCATTTCCCTAAACAGCTACCACTGGGAGCAGTTCAGAGTTAATGCTTGGAGAACAAGAAAGAAAATGCCCTGGAGTATTAGTAAACTTGTGGCTTGTGTTTCTGAGGCTGCCAGTATTAACAATGATATGAAGGGAAAACAGCATCCTCTTTGAGCAGGTGTTTTATTCACCCTGGTTGTGTACTAGAAGCCCCACATGTTGGGCCATCACCCAAACAGCTGTGTGCCAGTGCGAGGGACTGTGGAAGTTCTTAAACACGCTATGGATACTGAAAAAGCTTTAGCAGAGAAATTCTCCAGCTCTCTGCAGCATTTTGTGAGAGTTCTATCTTTCCCATGCAAGTAACTTAAAACAATGTTACAGTTTTGGAAACTTCTTGCACCTGCAGGTTGTTTAGCAGAATTGTTACGGTTCTAACTAGGAAAACACTCAGAGATGAGTGTCTTAGAACTTGACCAATCCCCTTCGGGGGTGGATGACAACAAACCAATTACCTTATGCCATTTAATACACTTTTGCAAACTAACATATAAAAGCCTTCTAAGAGATCATTAAAATGCTTCCATTTATCCCTGAGCCTGGACTTCGTGTCGTTTCTCTACTTGTCCATGGGGAGAACAGTGACAAACACACCATCAGTCAAGCCTGAATCTGGCAAAAGCTAGAAGATTACAGGATTTCGTGCTGTAAGTCATGGGGCCTAGTCTAGTTTGAAACAAAAAGAAAGGTTAGTTTAATAGGGAATTCAGATCTCATAAAATATGCAGGATAACATATGTATGCTTATGCTATTGCTCCTAGTTCCAGAAAAGTAGAAAGAATACCAGAGCTTGCTGGCTGTTCTAATCAGGGGCTAATACTAAATCACAATTGTGCCAAAACTTTCCCCAGTTAGTTTTTAAGACTGTAAAAGTACTAACCCTGTATTCAGTGTTCTCTGCCCAAAGACTTCCCCAGGTCTGCAGTGATGCTTTTGACAAAGGAGCTACTGGCATTTCCCACCATTTAAATAAACCTTTGCACCAAGCCTGTATGAGAACATGGACAAAGAAAATGTCTGTGTAGTAATTGCATGCTTTATTCCCCTTTCAGTAGATTGAACTTGGGAGCTGGGGAGCAGAACTGTCGCTGGCAGAAAGCCCTCCACGCTGGAGTTACAAAAGGATGAAAGCTGCTGGGAGCAGGACAAGAAAGCAGGACCATTAAACACATGGGAAAACAGTTAACTGTACATGTCAACTGGAAAGCTGTTGACTGGGAATATTTGTACACCCCTGCTGTTATCTCCTGTGTTTTTGCTGAAAACCACATTTCTTCTAACAGCCTCAATTGCAAAGCTGTACCTTTTTATCCCCCTACTAGGTTTTAACCAAGACAATACTATGACAGCATCAAAAGCACAGGTAATTCCTTTCCTTGTTCCATTCACTTCCAGAGGTAGCCATTTCCATCTGGCATTATCATTAATAACCAGATAAATCAAAATATAACTAATGTAAGTTTATATATTGGCAGCAAACTTCTACTAACATTATATAGCTTAGAACATGGCTAAAGGATCATTGTGACATATATTCCATTTATATTAATAAAGCCCCATTTATCTGTTTATTAATAGTGAAACTTTAGCTTAGAAATATATATATAAAATAAAGCATCACCTCCATCATGTGGTACTGAAGGCTGAGCAGTGTAAGTAGCAATAAAACCATACTATGTCAGCACCTTGGCAAAAATACCTTTTCACCTAGCAGCTGATAACAAAATGTGATAATGTCACATCTGAATTAAAACAACAAGGATATTTATGCAGAGGTTTAGCACAGAGCATTCAGCATAAAGAACACACCTGACAGAAACAGATCTATTTCTACTACATTCTCCTTTCTTAAAATACACATTGTAAGTGTTCATTTCATTAGACTGCTGGAAAGCAAGACCTTTTCAGATCCTTATAGTGGCATCAGTTTAACACATTGCAATGATGGATTGATAGTAATTTGCCTTGTAAACAGAATGCACTTACAGAACTGCACCAGGCAGCCTCAGCTGTGCCTTAAGCAAATTTCTAATACTCTTACCATGCCCTTCGTTGATATACGCAACTACATTTGTTAGTGCATGATCTCTTTGTACACATTGTGCCTAATGAAACCATTAAATCAAGCTGCAAAATGACTATTTATCAAAAAGTAAATACCTCTGAATAGAGCTCAGACTTGGTCTCATGCATCTCCGAGGCAAGGGCAATTGGGAGTAATTGTTGCTAGAATCACTTTCACATGGTTTTTAAGCAGCAGTCCTGGAACCTGTAACAAAGCTTACCACCTAAGGATACAACAGCACATATTTTCAAAGCTCACAAATTCTCTGTATCGAATTTGGGAGCTCTCATTAGCAAAGCATGTGCATGAGCATTTTTGTGGCATCATTCGCTTGTGGCCATTTGCATACATCAGGCGTGCAGAAATATGTGCGAGCAGGCATCATCTACAGGGCAGAGAGGTCTTGGTATTAAACAAGCACAGCTGTGTCTCAGTCTCTGCTCTTGCCCCTGCATGAGCTCCAGGCAGTAGATCAAACTATTTGAGAGTACCTGAGGCACGAGGTACTAAGGGTAGCTAAGGGTAGATCAGGGAGGATGCACTGGAGAGCAGTTACATCTCCATGAGGATTTTACCCTGGAGCACAGGAGGCTCAGGGGTGACCTTACCACTCTCTACAACTCCCTGAAAGGAGGCTGGAGCCAGGTGGGAATCAGCCTCTTCTCCCAGGCAACCAGCGACGGGACATGAGGACACAGTCTCAGGCTGTGCCAGGAGAGGTTCAGGGTGGACATCAGGAGGAATTTCTCCACAGAAAGGGCGATTAGACATTGAAATGGACAACCCAGAGAGGTGGTGGAGTCACCATCCCTGAAGATGTTTGAGAAATGACTGGAAATGGCAATTAATGCCATCATCTGTTTGACAAGGTGGTGTTCAGTTTTGACTCATTGATCTGAGAGGTCTTTTCCAATCTAATTGATTCTGAGATTCTGAGGATGACCAAAGCCCTTGGCTATTCTATAGCTGTACTTCCCTGGCTGGGGCAGGTTCATCACCTACACACAGCACATGCAGGTGCCGAGCAGCAGCTCTTGTCTTCTAAAAACCACACCCTGAGTGTGAGTGAAGGACTATGAATGAAACTGGGGACTGACCAGCAAGTCTCAGGTAAAAGCACACATATGACCTGGCAGATGTGGAAATGTAAAAGCTATTGCACAGCACACAGCAGGCTGGGTCATCTTCATTTCCTCCTCAATAGACACACAATGGGCACACTCAGGATGGTTTTTGTAGAGGAGATCATTAACTCACTAATACATTTAGTGCCTTAAAGAAGTCAATGAACACAAGGATACCAGTGATTTAATGGGTATATTTAGGTTTCCAAAAAGAAACTGAGTTGTCATAGGCAACTGTTGTTCTTGTGTAGAATGTCCCCTCACAAAAAATAATGTTGAGACGATAGAAAACCAAATATACCTTTTATATTATAAAAATACCTCATTCTTGCCAACTCGATTTTATTCCAGAGATGGTGGTATTTCAGTGCTAAGAATACCACTATCTCCCTTTTACACACATGCTGTGAACATTCACATCCAAAGAACACAGGGAGGTGTTTGATGAAGCAGAGCTACAGATGTGTTTCCATGAACACATTCAGAACAACCAGCCCTGGCCCTCTCTGCAAGCCAGAAGGGTTCCTGTGCAATCAGACAGCTTGTTGCTGGGCTGAAGATTTGTGAATATTTCAGTTTCTCCCAGAGTCATGGAGTCTTCAAGGAAAAATACTTAGCAATTTAAACATCAACCTCTAAGTTAATGTTTACCACCTTAAAAAGCAGACAACAAAGAACAGTCATCTATAAACAGGACTAAAGTTGGCACTGCATAGACCAGGCACTTCCCAATGACTCAGCTGCAACAAGGGGTATTTTTGTGATGCCTCTACTCCTATTAAATGGGATATGCTTTTATCTCTATACCTCAGTTTTTTCTTTTAAGGCAAAACCCACACACTTTTCCAGCTACAGAAGGTCAGCATATTATTGGATGAGAAAAGGGGAAGAGAATGGCAAAGCATGGAAATACAGACTCAAGTAAGATTTTATATGATTATTTATTTTTTGCCTTGAGCTATAAGGCAACCATTGCCTACTTTCCAGGATGTTTAATTTAATTAACACAGCCTACAAGGATATTTGAGCAGCGGTTAATAGAGGGTAAAATACAAAATGAGTAAGCAACAAAAACGTCCTGTTTATGTGCATTTTGCTTTGTATTGTAAAGATGAAATGATAGTGATTTGATCTGTATCTGGTCTTTCCAGCTCATACTCAAATGATGTGTCACGGTGTTTTAAGCTTCAATTGCCACTGCTCATTAACAAGCAAGCCCATCACTTACAATTAGGAACAACTTTGAAATAAATCCTCAGGCTGTAGCAGTGACAGTGCTGACTTTCCACTACTACTTGGAAAGGCAACTGTATTTCCACTTCAGCCTGCACTCTCTTCATGAGCCCTCCCTGCTCAAGCCTAAGCACAAAGATAAACTGGACCCTTACCAGAGTAGGAGAAGGAATATTTCTTCTTAGCTTTGTTCTCATCCAACTTCTTTTCCTCCTCTCTATGCTTTACTGTGTTTTTGCTTCTGGTCTAATAGATCCAGCACTCACTACAAATGGCATTATCTTGAGCACAATCAAAATTTTGCAGAGGGCTGCAATGAAAATTTTCCAAAGGCCTCAAGAGGCCTCTGATTTGTCAGGACAGCAAAAATCATTGACTCTCTTTTTAACTTTGAAACCCATGGCATGGGAATGCAGATGGCTCCAGCATGAGCTTCTTCTCACTGCCTGGATTATACCACTTTCTGGCTTACTTTCTGTACCCTATTATGCACACATCACATACAAAAGTAAGGCTTCCTCACGTCAGTATTTCCACGTGTCACAATTTATGGCATTCTGAAGCTTATGCTTCAGAATCTACACATCTGCTTTTTAAAATGAACAGGAGGATCTGACACTTAAAAAGCTCATTTTTATTTTCAAAATCTAATAATAACTGTTAACCATATTTACTATTGTATGACTAATCAAGACACAAAAGAAATTTGATTTAATTACATCATGGCATTGTATGGTTTGCTGTGGTACTTCAGCTTGATCTTACAATTTAGTATCATCTTTTTTTGAGTTTGACCTCTCTACTTTCTAGGTAATAAAGGTCATGTACTTTTATGAAGGAAATAGCATGACCCACTTACAAATGTTTAAAAGATGACATGATAGAGGAATTGTTACTGGAGAACAGTCACTGCTTTAGGGCATGAAGTTCTGAAATCCAGGCAAGGCTTACAGAAATTCTGTTCAATAAGTGAGGCTGATAAGCCAGGAAGATAAAGGTCTAATATTCAGGAATCAAACACTCAGTGCTCCCACCTTTCATGGTAGTCTGATGGAAATCAAGGGGTTTATCAGCTACAAACCTCTGAAAAATCAAGCCTTTTTTGGTTTGTTTTTTGAAAACAGGATCTCTAGTCTTACAATATTTGCCCACATTTTTGTGAAATAAAGTGAAATCCTCATTCATACACTTCATCCAGAGAGTGTAGCAGCACATCCTGGTAGCAACACCCTGCAGATGTTGGTCCAAACATTTGCAGTAGCTTCATGGATGCCCACTGGCCTGAAAATCACTGTGAAAGTCGCCAGCATTTTCTCTGTTGATATTAAGACTGTGTCATTATGAGTTAATATATCAATGATGCGGTTATTGACTTCCTTGCTGTGATGAGAAATCAATGCAGTTCTGCCCAGAGTCTTCTATTCACACATGCAATATATAAGCAACATCAGACAGGTTCTAACATTATGATAATAAAACTACAGACAAGCAGTTAAGCACAAAAGATCACTTTATTTTTCAAATCACACCTCTCTCATTCTTGAAAAGGTGTGCTTCTAGTTGTTACTATTTTAAATATACTCTATATTTTCCTGTGAAGTTAAATACTTTGAAGAAGAATCCCCAAAGAAATAAATACAAAGCACAACAGTTTCACTTTATGATTTGCTTTGAGCATTGTCTGGTCCTGCATCCACTCTGGCACTCCGCTGCTCTTTGAAACTGTACAATCCACAGCCAGCCTTCCTTGTTTGCCACAGCCCTCTGCTTATCAGCTGTTAAAACAAACTGTTAATACAAAGCCAGCGCATGCACAAAATAGCTTACAGCAGTTTAATAATTCTAAAACTTTCCTTACAAATACACATTGCTACTAAGGAAGTAATTGGGATGCTTCTTTTTCTGGATGCTCATAGAAAATTCCACGTTACAAAACGCTTGTTTGATGATGTGCATGTCTGCTGGTGAAAAGGAAATCAGTACTAACAAGGTTTTCTGGGTTGTTCAATGGATAACTTACAAAACCAGACAATTCCCAAAGTCATCAACTGGATCACTGCAGCACAATCTGCAACCACCATTTTACCTGAAACCTAAATGAGCCCGAAGGGTTGGTAATGCATATCTGCTGCAGTATAAAATGACAATAAAATGACAGCAAGGTCATCAGAACACACCACGTGGGGTTTATTCTCATATGATGAGCACAGTCCAATGCAATAGCACGGATCCTGCAGCCAGGAATGGAGGCCTGATGATGCTGTTTTATGTCGCTTGTCACGGTAATGGAGAGGTGGAAGTTGTCCAGTGCAGGCAGCATCATGTCCCTTCAAAGAGAAAGTTGAAGCGCTTCCCATACCACAAGTTGCGCTCCTGAAAAGCTTTTCTTGAAAGAGGTATCAGCGAGAGCCTGAACAGGTGTGGCTGTGAATTCATCCCAATTACATGTCTCCCTTGAGACAGTATTCCTGAAAATGCAATCAGGGTCTGGCAGGCCGATTTTGCTACATACACATGCACTTAAAGAACATTCAAAGGCTATGATAAAGTCTAAAAACTGTAGCTGAAACTTGTACCTGTTCACAACAAAGTCTGAGGTAGTTTAGAACCACTCTATAAGAAAGAAGGAAAGGGATTTAATGCACAAAAATTTCGAGATACAATTATAATTGCTACAGAGAAGGGGAGGTTAACATAGCGTAAAATGGATTTAAATTACTGTCTGTCAAGAAAGAGGAGCTGCTAACAGAGAATGAGTGAAAAAGTTCACTGAAACCTAAACTTCGGTTTAACCTGGCTCTGAACATCAACATTCACTTAAAAAAGAAAATCAAGGACAATAGTGAAATTGAGCAAACCAAAAAGGAAAGAACATTTTACAAGAGACTGGACAAGGTTAATAGACATGGGGTCCAAATTGTGAAGTAATGCTGTACTTCCCAAAATGAGTCCATGTGCTCAATGGGATGTTTGGATCCCTGGATAGCCAAAATACGTTCACATAGGGACACTGAAAAGTTATGAATTCTTTCAAGGTTCACTCTTGATGATGCAGTTTACTTAGAAAAGAACAGTTACGTACAATTAATGCCTTGGACAATGCACAGCTAGCAAATTGAGCATATATCTGGTGTATCATGGTGAGAAACAAATACTTTAATTTGTATTTAAACTTAAGTTACATATGCCAGCATAAAACCTGACCTGCTTCCTAAGTCAACAGTAAACTTCTCACTGATTTTCCTCTTAAGAGTAATAGACTGTAAACAGATCACGGAAGTACGAGGTCCAAAAGGACTGGTGTTTCACACATCCATAGACAGCCAAATTCAAATGTTGCTCACTAGCACTTGACAGTGGTAGTTGCCTTTAGAGTCTGATGTGAGTTAAAGGGGATGATGATATTTTACTCAGTGTATGACAAAGAGGTAAAAATAAATAATTTTTAAAAACTCCTTAATATATCAAAATACGGAGGAAAGTTACAGGGAACACCCCAGCAACGGTGATATGATGCTACATAGAGAGGAAAAGAAAAGGAGTAACAAGCAGGTTGGGGAAAGCACGTAGGAAGAAGTAAGAACTGGGAAAATTGGAGACAAACAGAACTAGCTCAGGCCACAAGAATTGTATCTTTGTGTTGCTCTTTCCATAAAAGCTTCACTTCCTATGTTCTCTTTTAGCACTCATATTCAGATGAGTGATAGATTCCTTAAAAAAAATCCATAATTTAACAAAAAAAGGCCATATAGAAACACATCTTCTCAAATAGTCACTTCAACTTGCGTAACACATACATTTCCATCGCTATAAATGCACAGATGCAACCATGTAACTCCATACCAGTCCTTCCCCCAAACTGCTCCTTGCAACTCCAGCTCCTGCTTTAAGTGATATTTCTACTCTAATCATCCAAGCCTCATGAGCTTTGCATTATTGCATAAAAACATTCATTTAAGTATTTACCTCTCAAAATGAATAAGTTACATAATTCCTGAAACAGATCCAAATCCTGCAACACTGACACCCTTTTTATTAAAAATGGCAAAACCAAACTTACAGAATAATCCAAACAGGATCCTGGCCTGTAGAAGCAGAAGAAACCTGCCCCTGTTCTCCAGCAATGAACCTCCCATGATTGTTTCAAAAGCCATTTCTCAGCAAGACAAATCTCTATGAGAAATTCCTGTGAGGAATCTTACCATCTTTTAGCAACTGAAGGTAACTCAAAAACACAACAGACAGCCACAGAAGATGCTCAAAAGCCAATTCTGTGTGGCCTGACCATGTTTCAAAAGCACAAGCTAAAAGTTCTGTGTAAAGACAAAAATTTCTTAACATCTGCAGTAAAACACATTTATTGGATTCTAGGTATTAAGCACAAGTCTCACCACCCAGCAACTATAGCTCAGGAGGACAGAGACAACAAACAGGTGATAGAGACCAAAAATTAAATGAATGAAGGAAAGGCTGAATTGGGATTGTTCAGCCTGCAAAAGAGAAGGCTTTGGGATGACCTGACTGTGGCCTTCCAGTACTTAAGGGGAGCCTACAAGAAATGGAGACAGACAAGGAGACTACAAGGACATGTAGTGGCAGGACAAGGGGGAATGGCTTCAAACTGACAGAGAGTAGGTTCAGATGAGATATTAGGAAGAAATTCTTTACTGTAAGGGTGGTGAGGCACTGGAACAGGTTGCCCAGAGAAGTTGTGGATGCCCATCCCTGGAAGTGTTCAAGACCAGCTTGGATGGGGCTCTGAGCAACCTGGTCTAGTGAAATGTGTCTCTGTCATGGCAGGGAGGTGAGAACGCAATGATCCTTGAGGTCCCTTCCAACCCCATCATTCTCTGATTCTCTGATTCCTCTCCAGAAAGAAGCTGTGATAACTACTATTCACTTGGATACACAGCATATAGTTTGGACACAAACCCTCATCTGAGTAGTAATACTGTCCAACTCACTTGACATTTCAGGACTAAGCTGGTACTTTTTGGACACAGAATTTGGTGTAAAAGACCATATAGATTAATTTTGTAAATTCCTCAGACTACTTAATAAAATTGACTAAAGTTGTTGATGTATATCTGCCAGTTTTCAGGAGTCAGAGGATAATTCTGAAAATGAGAAACTTGTTTTAACTGAGCAGCCACACAGAGAATTGATGTGCCAAGATGATAAGTACAAAAAGGATGAGTAAAAGTTCATTTTACCAATAGTGCAGTGGTAGCCCAGGGCCTAAAGTAGTAGGAGGCACTGGAGAGGCATGGTAACACCTGTGCAGGGTGATGCCACCACTCATTCAAATTTTTAGTAATCTGAACTTCAATTCCATTGCGTTCATGTAAGGGATCAATTACAATTTTTTCAGAACACTGAGCTGTATTATTGTATTAGGCTGCAAGGAACAGTGTGAGAAGTACTTCTCTAATGACTGGCTGTGTGAAAATGTGTAATGCCATGGGTGTACAAAGCTCATTCTTCACTCCCACCATTTGGACATACCATAGTAATTAAACACATGCAGTATGATAAAACTGGTACGTGATTGCACAGGCAGTACATTGGCATATGACAGATACCTGTAGTTTCCTCATACTATGCTGCACTTTTTAATTTGGGCTTTATCTAAAAAAAGGTTGCAGAGTGATTTTAAAACTTTTCTTGTAAGCATTCAAACACAAATCCAGATTCCACCGTGGAATGTGAGTAGGACTTCGTTATTACCTCAGCCAAAGCTTTGCAATGAAAGCTTGGGAAATGCCAAAATTAGACTGCAGGGTTTTTTGAGCAGGTAACAGAAGTCATATGAAGGTTCACTCTGTAAACACTGCAAGCCACAGCAGACAAGGTAGCTAGGAGGAATATCTGTGCTCTTTGCACTGCATCCATCTTTGAGATGAGCATTTAACTTGCTTTATATTGTCTACACCTCACTACAGCCAAATTGCCAATATTTAACAATTGGACAAAAACTTTGGACTGGCTCGCTGTACCTTTTTTAGTCATTTGCACCTTTAAAGCAACCAGCATCCTGCCATACCACAACGGCAGCATTTTGCACTTGCCTGGACAGATTTTTTTTTATCTTTCTTTTTTTTTTCATTTTGGAGCTTTAGAACTTGTTCTAAATTCAAACTAAATTAGCTACTGCCTCAATTTAATGCATATATATACGTGTGTGTGTGAATATTTAGGCACTCCTAAAACTTGACCCAGGACCTTTACTTGTGTATCCTGAACAAAGCTTTGTGGAGCTTCTACATATATATATGAGTTAAGTAGTACAACTGACAACAACAACAATAACCAGTTCAGAGAGAACTAACGATTCCAACCTAAATAGAACTATTAACTGAGAGATGGGGATGGAAACCAGGCCTCAAGCATCCTCTGGGATCTACAATTATTTTTGAAGCATGGTTTAGTCCTCTGGCAACTGATATAATGAGGCACAAGCCTAAATGTTTACTTTTGGATACATTAACTCTTACAGGCTCTAATCATTTGGTTACTACTCTAGCTACAACAACAAAATTATCAATGCATTCACTTGTTTATGTGACAGTAGACTAACTCCTGTCAAAATATAAGCCAATTAATATCTTCATAGAGAAATGCAATCTAAAGCATGTGAAATCAAATCTAAGTTCTAATCCCTTATTAAGTGTCTCTGAGTGAGCATCACTTTATAACCAGAATTACGACGACACAACAATCAGACAAGAATGGCATTAACTTTGTCTTCTAATTTTTGTACTGAAAATTTAATTAGAGCGAAACAATTGCAGACTTTTGTTTTCTTTCATGGAAACCAACTCTCATCAAGTCAGGTACTCAACTGAAAATTCTCTAATGTTGTCATTAGTAAAGATGAAGATGCATTAAACTGAATTTTTCAGCAATGCTGAGAAGCACTGAGCTCTTACATGAGTTGTCATAATAAATAAGAAAAACTGATTTTCATGGAGAAAAGAAGAAAGAAATGGAGCTCTGAAAGAAGGAAACTGCAATGAAGAAGAGCTCTTACTCTAACAAAATTAATGATTTCTCCTCTGGACTGTCTTTTACATTAGACTTGGGTTAACTTCCCTCATTGTAATTCCATTTAAAAGCCATTTGAACTTGTTTTAAAGCTGATTGGAAATGGCTTGAAAAGCACCTTGAAATATTGTAGGCTGCACAATGTTTGCTCACTTCAAAAATTAATTTTCTCAGATAATAATTTTCCCTTGCATTCTGTGAATAAAAACCCTTTTATCTTCTTTTGGAAAAAGTTAACTAAACAAAAAGATTTTAGTAAGACCTTTGTTGAGCTCCACAGGAGTTAAGTCTAAGCCTCAATTCAACCTATGGAAGTAAAACTGAGAAAAGGAGGCCTGGGGAATTTAAAGATACTGAAGTACCAAATAGAATCAATGACTCAGTAGTGTCAGTATGGTTATTTCCATTATGCAGAACTCTAACAACAGGTCTATTTTGTAGTTTCTGATAAGAAAGCAATGAGTACCTGGTCAGTTCTGCTCTAATCCTGTTGTAAATAGAATATGACTGATTACACAGTTCTGAATAATTACAGTATTTCATCACTCTGATAAACCCTGATATTAAGCCATAACAGCACAACTTAACTTTCACTGAAAGGAAAAGATAAAAAAGGAAAAAAAAACTTCAGAGGAAGATACAGGAAGTACATCTGAAACTGGGAGTCCATAAACACAGACAATAATTAGAAAGAATGAGAACATTCACACAAAACCACAAATCAGTTCTGTGTTGTATCTTCCTTTGTCACTACTAATAAATATGTTGCTGCCATAATGTTTAAGACAAGAGACCTATTCTAGGTAATAGAGGTTTTAGGGGTGTCTGTTGGTGGGCAATATTAGAAGACCCAGCAGAGTTCAGCTCTCTGTAAACTTTATTTCTCTAAATAAAGAGGGTAAGGGTTGAAAGTGTGAAGGGCTTGTAGCAGGGCTTGCCTTAAAAGCCTGGAAGCTCACTGGGCTCACCTTGATGACAGGTTCTCAGAGCAACACTAAATAAAATCAAGACTGAGAAAGGCCACTGTGACAGAGAAGAAGTCTAATACTAAAAATTGCTATTCACCTGCATGAAGGGACAGTGCAAAGTTGTTTTTTCTTTCTATTGATTTATGAGGGTGGGAAACTGAAGGGTCTATAGGACCTCAGAATTTTGCTTTGGGAATATCAGATATCAGTATATGTTCATCCAGATTCTTGGCAGAGAGTGAATGTCATGGGAAATAAAGAGACATTTCTGTTCCACAATGAGTTACAGGACAAGATCAAAAAATGTTCTGCAGGTTATAGTCTACAAGACTTATTTGTATCATAAAAATTAACTGTGCATGTCAAGGATTACAAATGGAAAAATACCATTCTTTCTCTGACAGCCTAGACTCAGAACAGATGGCAGAACCTTTTTTTTTGATTTTAGGGTTTTTTTTAACATTCTCTACAATTGTGGCTACTAAAAACTAACAGCTAGGAAGTTATGCCCCTTGCTTATCCACAGTTTGAGAAAAGCAGAATTATTTGATGAAACTGCAAAGAAATACCACCACTGCCATGCAGGGACTTATCTACGAAAAGCAAGACATGCTTCAGGCATCTCAGTAGTGCCAGCGGGAATTGCAACTGGAAAAGTCTTCTGCTTTTACTTTTAAAGGGAAAAAAATTCCAACATTTTGGACTTATACATAAACAAGAGAGTGGTGTCCTCAGTAGCTGGTCTCAATTCTTTCATGCTCCAGAGGCTGTTAAGCCATGAGGTAACCAGCCCTGCAGACTGGGAGGTGCCTGGCACAAGCAGTATCCTGCCTCAGTACTCCAGACTGTCGAAGGCAGCTGTGGCACATGAATTACAAGCTCTACACAGCACAGGGGGCATCCATCTCCACCAACAGACATTCACAAGGCAGAACACAGCAGTGGGAAGGGAGGGAACTGTATGCAAATGTCAGAACTAAATTGTAATTTGGCAATGAAAAATACTATAATGTTATTGACAAGGCCTAATCAATTTTATTTGAAAGAAAAGGGATGCTTTTCTTATTTGAAATATCCTCTGATTCATTGCTAGCACTGATTATATTTCTTCTTGGGTTTAGCACAACTAGTATCCAACAGGGAAATTATTTCAAATTAAGTAGTGTGATAAATTAACATACAATTTGCTCTGTTGATATAACTCATTTTATCACTATGGTTATGTAAAGGAAAACCATATTTATCCTGCACTAGCTTTGTTTTCTTCTGACAAGGTTATTTATCACCACAGGAAATTCCAAGTTCATAAAACTGGTTAGCTGACATTTCCAATATAATATACTTTGTGAGGAGGAACAACCATCCTAATCAGTTTTGCCAATTACATCAGCATTTGTCCTAATACAAAATCTCTTTATCCCATACTGAAAGACCAACATGGAGTTCTTCCTAAAAGTCATGCAGATCTGGAGAGTAAGAGACTACATCATCATCAGTGTGAAAACAGAATAAGCAAAGTTGCAGGCAATGTAATCCAGACAGATATGGATGGATAACGAATTCTGTGACTGGAAAATAAGAACCACATCTTTTACAGTACGGGCAAAAGCATCACATTTTATGAAGATCATGAGAAATGTTAATGCATACACAGCCTTTGAATTTTTAGCTCCAGAGTGTAAAGCAACTCTTCTTGGAAAAATGTAATTTATCTGCATATTCTTCTTTTGATATTTGAACAACTGCTTGTCAGTTACCAGATGGAGTTCCACTTTTCTAAACTAAACATTTTTGTTGTTCTGTTGCAAGTTGTCTTAGGCAGGAAAAATTTAAATAATCATCTTCAGGAGTGAAAAAATACAATTTTCTTCAAGATGGATGTTTGATTTAGGAACTTCCTTTTGAATGTAGGAAATGACAATTTTGTACTTTGAAAAGTCAACTAAGGTCAAGATTAATATAGATACATAAATTAGTTTGTTGATATGATGAATGCTTTTCTTGTCATCCCACTGATGAATGAGAGAATTTGCATCTCAGCAGGTAAACATGTCTGATACTTCCTTAATCTACTGTACAGCATTTGCTACAGCCCAAAATAAGAAACAAAGTGGAATACAGAATCAAAATGATTTCGAAAACAGATTACTAGTTATGAAGGAATATGGATGAAGAATCACTTTAAAAATAACATATATTCTGGACTGATGTATTCCATAAACATTTTTTTTTTTGCTAATAAAAGCCTCTGGGGAACAAATACTTATTTCATATGCGGTCCATTCTGCTTGAGTAATTTTAGATTTCCACCATAGCTCTGCCTTTTATTTCCTTCTGTTTTCCTTGCCTTGGTTAGATTAGAGAGGTAGGGTGTTAATGGGGTACTTGATGAAGATTGAAGACCTATTTTCTCCTCCCTTGGAGACCAGCCTGATTTGAACAAATCGAGGAGAGTGAAACAGTCTCTTCATGTCCTTGGGAAAAAGCCTTTTCCATTTCAATACTTCCAGCTTTCAGACGTGGTCCCCTTCATTCACAAAGAAAGAAAAGGTGCCAGCACAAGAAGGTTCTGAATAATTCCATAGAATGTCAGTGGGGCTGCAAAAGCTCCCTTTCAACCTCCTTTATGGTTGGTGAACATGAGAATACGAGGTGGATCCAGGAAGGGAATGCAGGGAACCAGGTGCTTGCAGCTCCAACAGGGCAAGAAACAACCTACTGTCCACCAGTCCCCACCTCTGTTGTTGCTACTTCCTTACTACTCTCATCCTTGTGGGTACTGTTTTGTGCTGGGCACTCAAAATGCACACAGTGAAACACCTGGAGAGAACAAAAAATGAAGATAAAGCAAAACAATTCAATGCTGGCAAAAGCATGAGCAAAGTAAGATGAAGTCTATATGGAAGTCTATATGGAAGTCTGCAGGCCAGATCAGTGACAAATGAATTAGACAAAATACAATGTTTCACCATCAGGTCAAAAACATTTACTCATGGGCAATAAACATTAGACATGGAAAATACTGGAGCAAGAGAAGGCCTTCAAATTATACCAACCTTCACATATGGCACTAAAAATCAGAAAGATGTTTCCAAAGCAGATTGAGATATTTGTAAATGATTTTTTTCTTTGCCAAGTAGCAGAAATACCTACTACATACTGTTGGATAATAACAACAATTATATTAATTGTCTTAAACACGTTATGATCTAATCACTTCCTCAAAAGGCTGAATGTTCATGCACACTAGAAATGAAATTTAAATCATTACCAACATGATTCTATTTCAAGATTGCCCTCTGCTGTAATAACAGTGGCAGCTCTATAGACATGTCCTGGAGCATGTAGAAAGGCATTCAGAGTGTCCAAGGTGGCTGCTGCTTCATCAGATGAAATATTCCACTTGAAACAGTGATCATTTTCTGATGATTCAAACAGTACCTGGGACCAGTGTACAGGTGACTGTATCTTAGAGTAAGGAGGCCATGTGCTTAAGCATTTTTTCCAATTTATTTTCTACTTTACTTACTTCTACTTGTTCTTGAAGAGCCTGGGAGGAGAAGGGGGAGGAACTCTTTAAAATTGTTACAAAACTTCTTCCCATATGATTTCTCATTGCTATGAATTGCACAGCTTTGCCACATACTAAACATAAATATTTTCATACACTGCTTTAAAATTTGCTACTACATGCATTGTAGTTTTAAAGCTAAAGCTTGATGAAAATTAAATCCTGAATTTTAAACTTATTATCTTGTCTTAATTTTGTATACTTTATGACATCTTCTATTATTCTTCTTGCAAGTAGATCAGGTCTTTAAAGCTCTTCTCACAAACAAAGGTAATCTCTTATAATCTTAACTGCCCTTTCCCAGACCCTTTCAAGTTAATATGAGCAAAATCAAATACATAAACAAGACATGGGTACACTACATACTCATACAAGACTACAGAATATTATATTTTTTATCTTTTCTTCAATGCAACCTAAAATCCTATTATTCTTTTTGACCATCCCTGCTCAAGTGAACATTGAGCAGACATCTGCACTGACATGTTTGCAGTAGCCCCAGGTCTTTTCTGAGGATGTAGCCAGCTAATTTGAATTCTGACAGCATACATAAAACGAATAAAAAAATCTTCAGTCACTGCTTGTTTTTTTTTAACCCCATTATATTTTCTTGTGCCCCTCAGTGTAAGGTTTTTATGCAGATACATAGCAATACATGCTTATATTTCTATATATACACTCCTGCTCACATAAAGATGTACTGCTATGCCTTTATATATACATATATGAACAGATTACAAATCTGCACCAGCACCCACACATAGACACACGTGCACAAAATGGTTTTCCTCTGCATTTCTTCTGTTTTTTCCTAAAGCTGAACTAATTCCTATACTGGCATGAATTCTCTCCATCTGTTACCGTTCTTGAGAAGCCAATTTTTGTATTTAGCCACACTTCTAGAAAAGTCCCCTTTGTACTCATCCCACTCCCATGTTTATAAAATAACAGCTATTGTAATTTTTTCCAGCTGCACTTTTCAGGATAAGGACTTGCAGAAAAGAACATTCTCTCATTAGTGCACCTCTGTAAGATGCTCCTTTCCTTGAAAGGAAGTGCCAAATGGGATGGAGGTCTTTAAGTGACTAGATTCTGTATTTCAACTGTATCCCATAATAATAGTGTTTCTCATTTAAAACCTCACTTTACATAGTGATATGGCTTTTTTAAACATAGTGTGGATAGCACTGAAATTTAGCTACTACTAGTCTAGAAAGTCAGAAGTACACAATTCTTAAATTGTGACTCTCATTTTTACTTATTCTTTCATATTAAATTCTTCATGGTCAAAACGTGTGGCACATTGACAAGCCTGTGAATTTAGAACATTATTCTCAGTTACTCTGCCACCTCAGCTTATAAAGAGTACTGCATGTGAGAGAAGCCTAAGCCTGAGAAGCACAGTCGAGCCCAGCTGCTTTATCCGGTATCAGAATTAAGCATTTCAGGACAGGATCACTAAAACAAACAATCTTGCATGTGCTTCTCTCAAAAGAAAAAGATGACAGTTCAGGATCATCCTGTGACCCACATTGTGTTCTACTTTTCATGGATATTTTAAGAGAGGTCGGACACACAAAGCAGGAAGGCCAAGTACATATACACTGGCGCAGTAATTTGTAAGATAAAGCTCTCACATCAGCAACTAGGTGTCCTTTCCAGGTCAGTAATACTGAAGAAGAATAACAAGAGAAAACTTACATAAAGTATCAGGCGACCTGTCTGACAAATAAATGATGACAAGGAAAAATAATTCTTTTCTCTACAAAAGTAGGATGTGTGTAAGCTTGAGAAAACAGAAAGTTACACTTCTATCATGTTCTACTATACCAAAAACTATTCAAACTCCAGGTAAAAAAATTTGTGAACATCATGTCTTTCAAAACTTGAAAAACATGGCAAGGAAAAGATGAGTTTAAAAGATTAAAGAATTCACAAAATGGAAAAAATTTATGGGATTTCTTTTCAATTCCAAAAATCAACTCTTCCCTTTGGGATGTACATATTGTGTTTGAAAGTTCAAAGGTATGTGTTGGAAGAACAAGTAAGGAGTATTTTGTACCTATTACAGTAATACTCCTTGATAAGAATATGCTGCCATTAGTATATTTTATTTAAAACGAGAATGGTTTGACATACTGTACAAGCAGCTCAGGGCAAGTAATTCTGGAAACTGCTTGTATTCTTACTAAAGTGACTACTGAGACTATGGAACAAACCAAGACTTTGGTTACACTGTTACTATTTAAATTTGAAATATGAAAAATATCTTGCTGCTTTCTTTGGAAAATTAAGATTTATGACAAAATATTACAGCCTCTCTATTTAATATATATATATAAAAATGTAATTTAGCAATATGTGCACACTGACAATGTTCCTCCTCTACAGGCATGTGGAGAAAAAATTTAAAAAAATAAAAACAAAATTAATGTTGGATGCAGACTTTAAAGACAAAAGAGGAAAAGACAAAGAACAGCATGTGCTTATAATTCAACTGAGACACTGTGTGAACAGCTGTAACCTCTGTCCATACTCATCTTCACTAGTTATGCAGCACTCTATATAAATAGTTACACAGGATATTAAATTCCTTGGAAATAGTAACCAATGTGAAATTAGAATTATGCCTAAAAGGCCATTGCTCTTCAGGGCTTAAAGCTGCCTTCAAGAATTCAAAGTTGAAAGCAGTATTTCCTGTATAGGCAGGTCTGCTAAGTTTATGCAATGCACCTCACTCTTTTTTAACAAAGAGTTGGGAATTTACAAACACTGGCATGAGAGGAAACAAGACTGTCAATGTGGATCAGTAATGGAAGAAGCCTTCTTCACACATGTGCTACCCCATAGGCAGCTTCTGACTCTGATTCTAAGGACTCACTGATTAAGGCTGAACTGTTCGTGGTGGGAGACAGTGCTCAGAAACACAGAATAAAAATTTGTATTCCCAGTTCTGTCGGTTGGTCAGCTACTTTCCAGCTGTTGGCTGAGATGTTGATACCTGGTGCTGCATTTTTTTGCAAGAGTTGCACTACACACTGTGGACACAGACAATGCTATTGGACAAGGCTCCCAGTGCTTAGGAACCAGCAGCCCCAAATATTAAATACAATCAGAAAACCTCACCTCTGGAGCTGACAAATTCCATTTAATCCAAATGTAATAGTGCTATCCCATGCTCAGGGTAAAGCATCAAAGTATCATGTTTGGTGGTGAGCTACATGCGTAGGATACAGACAGGCATGTGTATACACACAAGCTTTTGGTGCCTCTTATAATCACATACTATAGAATCCTAATCTCACAAAGACTTACATATACTTATACTCTTAAATTCACATATTGTAAACTCTTTCACTGAAGTCAAGAGTAAAATCATCTGAGACAATACACTATGATTAGAGAGAAGCACAAGCAAACAAAGATGGGATGACATTGCACTTGATGGGCTAGGACAAAATATTATTTTCTGTATAAAATGAAAAAAAGTCTTGGTTAGGCCACTATTAGTCAACTGATTTACCAGGTATGAAAATTAATTATAAGTGAATCTTATGCAAATAAGATTTTCTTATGAATGAGATTTTTCTTATGTTTTATTAATTAAAAAGATAATATACAGGTGATAAAACCCAAGTATATCAGAGACCATACACCTTTCTCTAGTGCACTAAATTGGTATTTTAATTGTTCATCAAAATAAGGATTAATTTAAAACCAGACCCAATAGAAGTATTTGATGGCAGTGTGGAAAGGTCAAAACTAGGAACAGATGATAACACTGTTCAAGTGTTTTGCTAGATTGCCTCAGCAAATAGATGAAGTATGTACATTTGAGAAGGCATTATCAATATCACTGTAAGGTATGAAAAACTGTGCTGTTGTATATTCATGAAGCATATAGGGTTTTTTTAGAAGTTCCTTACCTCATTAGCTGTGTTGCGAGTTCCAACTATTCTGATAAAAGATGCAGGCTGTTTATCAAAAGTGATTGTTTGCCAGGATCTACAAAGAAAATTCAGAAAGACATACAAATATTGAACACAGTCACAAAAGCCTGCAGTAAAATACACAGAATGCATTTGAGTGACAGTATGTCCTACTATCACTTAACAGGGCAAATGGAGAAACACTTCTCATTGCCCAAATTTCCAGCACTCCTTCCTCATTTTTAAGTGTCTTGACTCTGCTTGTGTGATTTCATATGTACTTTATACCACTGTAATTTCTGTGCAGGGACAACAATCATAATATTGCTGAAAGTTAAGAAAATGGTAAAAGAAAAAAAGCTTGGATCAAAAGTCTAAAATCCTTGACTAATATTGACTGTATTAGACAAATGAAAGGTCAGATAAATAAAAGTAAATGCATCCTTCTGTTCATGAGGAATCACCAGAGCTTGGCTAAAGAAAATTACAACTGTAGCAGAAAAAACCCCAAACCAGACCACCTAAAATCTCAGACTTTTCACACTCGAAGTGGAGCAGTAGAGGAAGAGGAACCAAGCTTTCTTTGTGTGGGCCAAGGTCCTTTCAGGAAGTTACAAATGTCGTAAAGCATCATTTGCAGTACAGGTTGTGAGCATTTCTCCATCCTGACACAGCAGCAGTGAGGAGAACAGACCACTCTCCCAGAGCTGGTGTATAACTTTTTGGGCCAGGGAACACTAGAGGTACATTGGGACCTCTATAATCTTTATTCCTCACTCATACTCATCTGACCTGCATGAGGTGCAACACCTCAAGTAGCCTAATACACAGCAGGAAGAGAACACCATAACTTTGTGCTTACAGAACACTGACAGTAAAACAGAAGAAATGAAATACACCAGGAACTAAAGGTTTCAGTTTGATACCAGTTTTCCACAACACTAGATTATTACTTGAACACATTAAAATTTAAATTATTTTATATTCATAAAACATGAAAACAAAATATACAGAATTTAACTTTTCAGCCAAATTTTAACTTTCTCTATCAAAGAAGGCTTCAGAAATAAAATGAAGTTAGGTCTAACTTGATTAACTTAGTATGGAAAAAAACATTGGATAGTTTTCCAGAATGGGTTCTGAATACCTTCAGAAGTGTTCATGTAAGAAAAAGGGACCAAAGCAAAACTGGAATAGAGCACCACTCACTACCATCAGACTGGCAGTATGAACAGCTTGGTTGCTGACTATTTGTCAGACATTTGATTTTTCCCTTAGTGGGAAAACTCCGTTTGTCACAAACATAGCATTTCTGGGCTTAATTTAGTTGGCTATTACTTTTGTCACTGCTGTCTGGTTATATTTGCTTAAAGAAGATTACAAACCCAATCAAGTCCTAATTTCAAGTAGTTTACTGGTCTTACTCCATGAGGTAATGGGTGTAATTACAGTCATTCATGATAACAGAAAGGTGTGGTTTCTGGTAGGCCTCAGAGGTACAGCAGTTATCTACCTAATGGTATGGTTTATTTATATCCCTTATGTGGCTATACCTCTACTTTACAGCTCAGGCTGCTTCTTCATGCTGTAAATAAAATATAAAACAGGAATGGACTATTTTGTTGACTGTTTCAAGACCTGGAATATTATTATGATTTAAACATTTCCCCCCTAAACAGGAGAATGATTCTTGAGATTCCTTCTAACATTACTCTAGTACAGCCAGTTAGTCAATCTCCACGGCCAAACAGCACTCGTTACCTTGAACTACAAAGTCCCAAAGATGAGAGGCTGGCACAAACAGAAGATCACAACACTACTTCTCGTAACAAAGCATTGCATAGTTTGCATCATGGGTATGCTTTGACATTTACACATGCAAACTTTATGCAAGGAGAGTGGTGATGTAAAAACCAGATTTGCTTTCTAGTGATTTGGAAAATATTTTAAAGCTCTACTAACTAAAGAGTTTAAAATCCTACAGAAGCTATTAAGAAGAGCCTGTGCCTTCCTGGACACTAACGTAGAATTTGTGAGAAAAGAGAAGAGAAGAGAAGAGAAGAGAAGAGAAGAGAAGAGAAGAGAAGAGAAGAGAAGAGAAGAGAAGAGAAGAGAAGAGAAAAGAGAAGAGGTCTGTATTCTACTATTTCTGAGCACTAGTCAAATACACATTGCAAGAGCTCAGTGCAGGTTTTCCAAGCATGGCAGTAAATGCCATTGTCTGTCCTGTGATGTGATAACAGGTAAGCTGATGCATTTCTTTGGGAATATAGCTGAAGAGTGTGACAGATAGTAAGGAAGATTGAGAAAAAAGGTCTCTGAAGATTGTTTTGATGACATACTTCCAGATCAACTCCTCCAGGAAGTTCCTATGTTCATTCACTTCCCACTGCACTGCAAGTCCTTACTTTCTGCTACAATGCTATTATTAGGATTGGATTATAATCAATCCTTTAATAATACTAAAATATAATGGAAAAGAATAAAAAAATTTCTTGAGGGTGTGAGACTTGAAGGAAGATAGCATTTTCAATAAACTCATTCCTAAGAATATTTACTATTTTGGTATCTGTCCATTTTATTCCTTTCCCGTTGGAAAAAGAAAGTCAAAATTATAGACGATTTGTATAAGAGTTATTAAAATTCAAGAATATTGCCACTAGAGAATTAATACTGGACTGCATAATGAGAAAATTAGGTGTCTTTTTTATTTCCTTAGCAAAAAGGAGAAAAGTAAGATAGAAAACAAGCCAAATGGATTTGGAAAGAATCACTTTTGAAATAAGCAAGGCAAACCTTCTTCACTATAAAGTTGTATGGATTTGACTGCAACAGTACATTTGAGAATGTCGATATATGCAAGGCAGTACCTCTCCAATATAGATATAATTATGCAGCAAAGAGATAATTTATGCATTTAACTATACCCCTATGAGAAAAGAGATTACTGTCAGAACATTATCAAGGCATATCTGACCTCTTTTTGCATTTTTTTGCTGATATAACACATTTACTTAGGATTCTCCTAATGTAAAAAGCCATAACAATTTTTCAGTGGTGTTCCTCAATTAAAGACATTATAGGTAATCCTTAAGTTTCTTTTCAACCTTCCTTTTTTACTACTAGTTATCTCTGCTGGTACTATTTTAATAATTTCAGTTTCTCTGTAGAAATTCTATTTTGTAAATTGTTTTGTAGTCATGTCATTTATCTAGTCCTGCCACGCATATGAGCTTACCTCACACTTTCCTCATACGAGCTAGTCTTTCTATTCTCAAAATCGCTTTTGATGGTCTTTACAAAAATTTCCTCCAAACTTTATACATTGCTCTTGCATTGATTCACACATAAGTCACTCTATACCATAATACAGCAGCATCAAAGCATATCAAAAGCACTTCATTTTTAGCCTGGGATTAGATAGTCCTGTGTAATAGATGGCATTTCTTCACCTTTACTCCCCATATACCAAACAAACAAATCTTTCAAACTGGTGGCAATACTTTCACTGTCTTTATCTAGGACACAGTCATAAAGAAGCTATCAGAATTTACTTCTCTCATAAAATGACATTGCTGACTTTTTGTGTCTCTGTACACCTTATTAGTGACCCTATAACAAATATATTTTTCAGGGTTTAGCTTTATTAAATATTCAGGCAGTGTTGATATTTTTTCTGCTTTGACACCTGTCTTGCTGGTTGATTTGTTTTAGATTTGCTGGCTCAGTCTGCAGCACTTCTGGTCATCACTTTCACAATAGAAATAATCACTGTGTCAAGCTGAGGTTTCTATCTTGAAGAGAAGACTCAGGACTAGCAGCCTATTCAGATTTATACCAGGATCTTCAAGCTGAAATGCAGCACTACAAGTTTTTTGGCTAGTAGCTCCATTTTAAAAAATAAATTAGCCTTGTTACAGTCCTACAGCATTTAACACTCTACATCTCACCTCAGCCACACAACTTTCAACTCTCTTGTTCTGCCTGACTCCCCTAAGGAGATGCAGTAATTGATGATTAGCATTCCAAAGCCACGCTTGCATCCTGTGAGCCTGTCATATTTAATTCCATTTTAACTATATTCGTCTTCTATAATAGCCTGAACATAATTTAGATAATTATCTTTTGCTCTCTTATTCTCTGACTCTGCCTGTCTCACTTAGAGCTCCTTGCAATGAAAATCACTTTCTCTGTTCAAACATATAAACAGACTGCTGGGCCAAGAGTTTTCACCTCTCCAACAGCAACAGCTGAAAACCTGATGGCTTTATGCATCTCACAGTCTCTTCACCATACTCTATTCAGAGGAAGGAAAAAGATCATTAGAAATCACTCAACATTCATATTTCTTCTTGTCTTTTTCCTTATTAGGCTATTGCAAGAAGAATGAAAGAAATACAGATGCCCAGGTAAATTAAACCAATACCTTGCTATTCCTTAAACTATCTATAGCTCCAAAAGAGGAATTCACCCCCTAAAGAATATAATGGGGTTTTTCGGCATTAGGAACCTTTGCAGAGTCATTTCTAAGAAAAGCTGCTTTCTATTTATTACATATAATAGGACTTAAATAGTGATTCTTCCCCATTATTTTCTTCTCTCCCAGAAAGAACAAATTAAGAAAGAAGGGGAAGCTTACATTTTATTGAGGTTTTCTAATGAGCCACTGGTGCTACAGAAAACTATCATGCTGTGGGCTTCCCAGAGCAGCACTGATAAGAGCTGAAACCCAGTTCAGGCCAAAGATGTCAGACAAAAGAGAAAGCTGTTACATGTCACTAACATTCATCAAGCTGTAATAACCATATCATATCCATATCAAGGCTTGCTTTAGGCTAAGCAGGTACATTTTCAATGTGCACATCATGTCTCCTCACTTTCCAAGATGACATACAACTTCCATTTTACTTCCTAATACTTGTCTACATAGGCCTTATTCTACAGTAAGTGATGAAACACTTCTTAGTTTATTTGGATGTAGACTTTTTCAACTATGACTATGTATTTTTTTAAATGGAATTTGTAAAAGCAGGCAACAGAAAAATGAAAAAAGAGTTGTGTTCTTTTCCTATATTTTAGTCAGATGACTATACTGATATAAAGAAGGCAAATTGTAACCAGCATGTGATGCTGCCAAATAAATAATTGTGTGCACAGATAAGCAAGCTTACTGAGACCTGAGGAGTACCACAATATGTTCTGCATGATATGTTACACCCCCTGCTTGTTAATGAATACCATACTAACCTCTCTTATGCAGCACCTATAAAGTAAACACAGAAGCACACACTAAAAATGCTATAAAAGTAACTGTTATACAGATACTCTTTGTTATAAAATACCAAAAAGGTCTACAGCTGCCTTAAAAACTGCCTACAAAACCCATGTTTTCCACCATAACAGTATTAAACAATTAAGTGAAGTAATACTCCCTCTTCTGTTACAGCTGCAATTTAACATATTAATTCAGAAAGACAGACACATAAAGAAGTCAGACTGAGTAGCCAGCTCAGCCACCCCCACGCCATCCAGCCTCCCAAGCCACTGAGGGGGAAGACAAAGCATGAGAAAGAAATACTGTGAGGAATCAAAGGTCATCAGCATTTTGGTTTATAAATTGAAGTCAATTAAGATAAATTCTACCACTGGTCTACTTCAACTAAAACTGAGTTTCCATCTCATGCTGTGACCATGACAGCACTTTCTCAAAAGGTGGCCTGTCAAACATGAGATTCCCAAGGAAGCAATGAAGGTGCAAGCTGGAAGTAACAACTTCTCTGCTGCTCTCAGAGACTGAGGCAAAACTGACCTAATTATGCATCTTGGCACAAAAAACCCCAAACGGCCAAACAACCAAAAAAGGAATTTAAGTCTAACAGAGGTAATAAAAATGGTTCGTATAAATATTACAAGAGTCTAGAATAAACGTGAGAACAATAATAAATACTAGAAGTCACCTGTTGCAGTATTTGTTTCATAATAGCTTTATATATTGACAAGTAAAAACATGCATTCACACCTTTTAGGAAACTTTCCCTCAAAAGTTTTTATTATAAATATACTTCCTATAAGGATTGCATGGTTCTGAAAGCATCTGAACTAAATTTGTAGCTATTTGTAGGATAACTTCTATGATTTGGTCCCTTGCACCAATCCAAATACAATACCTGAACTCTATAAGAATGCTTTACTAAACTGCTATAAATGTTGTATTGCATAGAATTTGTTGTAGAAACCAGATGTGAGCTTGACAAAACAGACCTACTAGACCTACTAGGAAAAAAATACTGACATAAAATAGATTTCATGAAGTCTATACTGGCTTTCTGACATCTTTATAAAACTTCTCACTTGAAAGACTCTTTATAGTAACACCTGCTTTCAAAGCCTCAGTGCTGACATCTTTACTTTTTTAGAAAAACTATTACAAGAAGAAAATGCTAAAATATAGTCAAATTGAACAATGGGAAAATTAAATGCAATAATTATCTTTCTAACTAAATGTAGCGATCAATTTTCAAATATTTCCACATAACAATATAGGCAACTGCTAGCCTTTTTGTTCTGCATAAGCTCATATAATTTAGCTTGCTTACACATTTTTTTCCAGTTTCAATAGATTGCCTTTCTGTACTTCCAAAAATATCATTTATATTTTAAAGTTTTACATAAAATTAAATTATTAGCCATTTGCTGGAAACTGGCAGAATGCCATGAGCCAAATTTCTATGTTGGGGCAAGAACTGTGCATGTAGTATCTACACACGCACCCTTGGGGGATGGCAGTGGCAGATGAAGCTGACAGCAGATGAAGGCTGTGAACTGGAGTAACTTGAGAATTCATCTTCCTTCTGTGTACACCAGAGCACACATGCACAAGACAAGTCTCCATAATCCCAGAGTTTGAATTCGGTTTTTTGTGCTTACTCATTACCAATAGTTATTGCTCCTGATGTTCACACTGGTAGCAAAGATATGAAAAGCCATCCAATGCAATAACATACCCAATACTACAATTAATGGGATGCTTTCAACTTTGAAGATGTCTCCTCCCCACAAATGTACAATAGATTGTGGACTATTTTTATTATATAACTTTTCACACCAATGGAAAAGTTGATTAAAAACAAATGTATAAACAATTCTTTTAGAGATATGAGACAGAAACATGCTCCCTGTTAATCAGCTCCTTTGTAGTGTGTACACTATTTATCACACTTGTCTCTTACATTCCCCTGGGTGTAATTTCATGGCCCACTCGTAAAAACTTCACATTTACAGCAACCGCTCTTCTATTACTGTCGATAACATCTAATTGACATGTCAAAACTCCAAGGAATGCAGTAAATTGAACCACAGCCTCTAAGAAGAATAAAACAGTGAAAAAAGTAAATCAGCATGTGCCTCCTCCCAATAGCAATACAAGCATACTGAGGTTTGGTAATGGAAGGGAGGAAAACTGTTACCCTTTCTACTACCACACTGAATTATCTATTAACCTCAAGGTCAGAAAGGAAAGCCTTGTGACCTCAGACTGAAACTCAGCCACTAAAAACCCTGAACCTGAATCCATGACTGCAGTAATTTTAGACATGAGACTGAAGTGAACCAAAACAGACAAAAGTAACAAATACAATTTTTCTTCTGTTACTTTTAGCACAGAAAAAATGAAAATCCCTCACAAAGGTGTATGGTAAACTGAATTTTAGTATTTAGTTTGGAACTCTCTGCCTTAAAAATTTGTAGACAAAGAACTGGGTAAAATTTCACAAATACAATTTTAAAAAGGAAGGGAACATGACTCATGATGAAAGAGCACAAAAAGTCAGGCAAAACTTGTTTATATAGCAACCAAGGTATCAGGAAAAAGGCAGAAGGATTTTATAAATGTATGTGAAATACATTAAAATCATTAAGAAAGAAAAATTAGTTAACAGGCATAGAGGAAAAATAATGGAATGAAATTAGGTAATATGATGATGTTCTGTACTGGTATTGAGAAATAAAAATTCCCCATTACTGTGGGAATTCAGTGTAATAGAAAAGCAAAGAGCAAAATGGAAACACCATCCCTTTAAGTGTATGGAACAAACTGCCAAAGCATTATTCTAAAATAATATACCATATAGCACACAGTGCAGAAATCGTCAAAGGATGAACCTAAAGATATAATAATTCTTCCACTTTGTGGTTCATGGTTATAATCTGTCCTGGTATAAACATTGCTGTGAATAAATCAATGGCTTAATACTGCATGAATCTCAATGGAAGCCATTTGTAACCCCAAAGACCATACCTGTTTTGGCCAGCATAAGCAAATGTGTACTTTTCAGAGTTTTGATGAAATTAGATCCTGAATATCAACAACCAAATTAGGGCAAATCTCTAGATCTGCCATGTTAACATCTAACTGGCCTCCTGACAGTACAAGGACATGTCAACAGTTGCTGTATTATTTAATGGTTTTGCCTGTAAGAAAGGGCTACAGACAAAATAACAACTTACCATCTAGATCATGAATATTTGGGTCTCTCTTATTCATCAGTTTAGTATCTTAAGCAACAATGAATTTCAAAGTAAACAAACATAGCCATAAAACAACAGTTAAGGTATTAGGCATTCCTTTCGTATCTCAGGCAGATGAATGGGCCAGTTTCTCAGAAGACATGTACAATTTGGGTAACTTTTTTGGTAGTAATACTTATTTACATGGGTGCTGAGAGGGTGCACGTGTGGGTATGCCTACATGCATGTGGGTATATGCATGCATGCACAGACATCTTCAAGAGAGAGAATTTATGACTGTGAAGGCAATCCAAGGTACTGCCTCAAGATGTTAATAATTCTTGACAGTAACTGACAGTTTGTTTTGATTTTTTATTTTCAATAGAAGACTACAGAACAAATATTTTACACATACTGAATTACCTTTTCTTCTTAAAGTATTTTTTTTAGATGGTAATAGCAATACATATATCTATTTTTAATTCAACGATTTTTGCTGCTCACCAAGGAGACATTCAAGTCTTTGCTGGCATGGGGGAAAAACCCAATACATAAAAGAAACAGGTAGTGATATGTGGGTATAATTTGGTATTACTTATTTTCTCTGAGGCAGAACTGAACTAACATCCAAATTGATGACAGAGTTACTGTGGTGTTTTCACAACTCTCCTCACAGTAGTGTGCATGAAGAGGAGCCAAGTACATGCCAGCTGCAGGGCAAAATGGAGCAAAGCAAAACTTTAATGCATATGGTACATGCAGAGCTGCAGTGAACAAGTACATGGAAAAACATTTAAGGGAGAATAAGACACTGCAGTTTGCAGCTCCTTGTTGCTCTGTTGAAGACTTGCTCAAAAGATCCATGCATATATGTGGCTGAAAAGCAGACACAAGGAACTGAAGATAGAAGTGGAAAAACAAAGAAAAGATGAATTAACAATTTGAAAACTTTGAGATCCTGAATTGCTGTTAAGAAATGTAACTTTACAGAAGCCGGACCTTTCTTCAATCAAGCTAGAATAATCTAAAATAAAAGCTAGCAAATGAAATGTTAGATGCAGTTTCTACACTGCTGAGAGGCTCCTAATGCTCTGAAATCGAAACTCTGGTTTCTCTTTGTGAAATCTTAATTCTTTGTGCTTAATAAGACAGCACTGTGAAGCTGGAGTCTTTCTTCTTTTGCCTTATTAGAATCTTACGAAATGTGAGCATATAAACACAGGGAAAAATATGTACTTCGATGCCTCTATCGTGCAGGGCTTAAAAGCTCAATAATTACACAAAATGACCCTTTATATCTGTCTGACTTGTTCCAGTAGGCATTATTACTGGCATAATGAACAGACTAATGAGAACTCTTAGTTTATTTTTGTGAAGTGAGACTTAAAATTGAGCTTAACAGTGTAGCAATTTCCCAGACATCTTGCTTGAATGTATTTCATTTTGTATTGTATGAATGTGGCTACTGTGAGTTCAGCAACTCCAGAGCAGGCATCTGGATTTCACAGAGTTGCTTTGAAATTTGCTTCATGTGAAATAAATAGGATGAATCATAGTTGAAATATACTCCGTTTGACAGCAGAAGAGGTACAAGAACAGTTTTGCTGTGAAATTAACTTCATGTAAAATAGGATGAAGTATGGTCAAAATAATCTGCTTGACATCAGAGGTACAACAGCAGCTGCTTTTATCCTGTTCCACCCTGCCACTTCGGAGCTCAGGCATGAAACAGAATTAAGACCTACACAGAAATTAGGAAAAATGTTATTTTCTCATCCTAGGTGTGACAGGACAATGGATGCATGCAAAACTGATGGCAAACACCAGAAAATACGTGATGCAGGCATACAGGCAGTTGGAAAGAGCTGAGAAATGTTTGAGCCATTTCATTATGCAAGAGAACGGTTCCGTGAAAGTAGTGAAGGAGAAGAATGATGAATGAAAACTGATGCAAGGGAATTCTAGAAATGGGATCATACAGTGAAGTGCAGGAACTAGAAGAGGACAGGATTAAAAAACTGCTATGTTTGTGATTAGATATAAGAAACTGCAAATATAAGTACGTAATGTGCCACATGCAGTTACGAGGAAAGATATCCACACACTTCAAATATTATCTGAGAAGAAAGAAGAAATAATCATATCATGACAGATATTAACCTGGTTTCACAAAAGTATACCCAGGAAAAAAATCCCAATGAGCTTGCTACTATCATTGTTTAGAAGTATTTTCTCACTTGAAATCCTCAGACAACATGGAAAACACTTTTCTGTACACCTGCAAAGTGGTTTGGGTCTGTTAAGTACACGACCTAGATCTCTCTCGGTGTTCTTTACCTGTGAATTATTATCAAATAAAATACAGTAGTGAATGAAAACTTGAAATGCACATAGTACATCATAGGGTAGAAATACGAAACACTGGACAAGAGCAAAAACCTCAATGTTGAAAATTATTCTGAAAAAATTAATCAGAAGACAGTTAATAAATTTTGATAATGAATCCCTCATTCACACCCCAAAGGTTGTATGTGAAAGTATTGATTAGATTTATATATAAACTGCAGAAAAACATTTTGAGGGGAACTGAACTGAGAATTGAGAATTTGAAATAGCTGTTGTACAATAAAAACTCAATAAGCAATGGAAATGTGAAATTAAGTTGGGAAGCTTTTACACATTTATAACAGCAGAACATTCTGAACAACAAAGAATTAAAAATATACGTATAATGTAGTATGTTATAAACCTCCGGAAAATCAAGTAATGCCTGCCACAAGAAAAATCTCAACCAGCCATAGAGACAGTTGATATGAACTGCCTTAGAACTGTCCATCTATAAATAATATTCATTGTCTCCCAAATTCCATCAGAGTATTAAATTGAACATGGTATGCCTGCTGCCAAGAGATTAGATCCATTTCACAATGACTACAAAGAAGAGAACTTTGAAGAATGATACTGAGTTGATGAGCACAGTGATAGCCTGCTTAGTATTTGTCTTTGCAGGGTTTATTTTATCAGAAGTATCATTAACTCTGAGGTCTGGTTCTCCTACTGGCCTTTGGTATCTTCTGTTTTTCATTTGACTTTCAGACTCTGTCAGCAAATTCTCCTAACAAGTGCAAGTCTCTATTGTTCGACACTAACACGCTCAAGTCCACTTATCATAAATGTTTTTAAAAATAGAAGGGAACATGACTGTTTTTCATTACTGTCATACTGTGTAGAGAAAAACAGCTTATTGTGGAAAAGAAAAAAAAAATCGCCTCCACAGAGCATGTGAAAATTGTCAATTACACACCCAGTATGCATTAATTGGCTCTCACTTAGGGAAGGTACACAAGCTTCCCCTGTGAAGATAACAGACATCCAGTTTTTGTCTTCAGCCTTTTAAAACTGGGAGAAGAGAAGGTTAGGAGTAGCCTGTCAGTTCCTGCCTTTGAGCACTGAATTATTAATTTACACAAAATACTACATTAAAAGTGCCATTAAAACAACCCAAAGCAGCACACTGATAGTTTAAAGGGGAAGTTCATGCTTCAGTAGTCTGCCAAAACCAATATATGCTCTTTAAACATAATTTAATTTTCTTTTTCATAGTTTTTTTTGCCACTTCCCGATTATCAAAGGTGTCTGTCGAGGTCTGTGTGCAGAACACTTACGGTTCATCCTACCCTTTGTGCCAGCAATTGAGCAAAAATTATTTGGAGACCTCACAGAACACTTACAAGACAGCTGGCTAATGAATTCCACAAAAGTCTGTAACTCCACTACAAGAACAGGTAGACAGAAAGCCAGGCAGCAAACAGTGAAGGAAAAAAACTCTTATCCACAGCAAGAACTCTTACCCACACATCTTTGAAGACAGGAAAATTAATAGAGAATATTACTAGTAATGCAAATTTTCTCATTGAAATATTCTGTGTCTTCAGATGTGGGCCCCTGTGAAATTCTCCCATGTTTTAACTACATCCACTTCGATTTTCTGTACTGGAAAGCAAGTGAGTTATTTTGCTTCAGTCTACTACAGTATATTAAACACAGAACTAATGCCAGAAAGGGTAACCTCAGGATTTCAAGACCTTATCAACCACTTACATTGCGCTCACATCTCCAGAATTTGTAAGAGAAACACATATAATTTGGAGCATACTTTTTAGAAAGAATTGATATTTTAGCCTGACATGAATACATGTAAAAGGGTTCTTAGCTGACTGTTCCTCTGAGAGGTACTTGCAGTCAAACAGGCAACCATAACCCCATGGAAAGACATACTTCTCATTTTCCTTAAACAAAGATACAAGTCTAAGTGAAGACAATTTTTATACCAACATAGGATTAGTTCATTTCAGACTGGGATGTCAAACAATCATCACAAAAAATGGGGTATGGCTGAGATAGAAAATAGCCGCAAAACTGTACCACATTAGCAAAAGAAATCTTTTGTTTCATCCAGGTGAGAGAGGAGTGCAGCATTCAAAAACATAGACAGAACAAACAGATGAGGGTACTATTGTTTCTATCCCTGTATGCTCTAGTCTGGTTAATGAAAATTACCAAATGTAGGTATTGTAACTGTCTGTCTAAACCTGATGGTGAGTGAAACACAGGCACAGTGCTTCAGTCTGATCCTTCCTTTTCCTTGGGGAGTCTGTAAAGCACTTCAACAGAAGGCATTCAGAGGCAGATTAAAAATACCAATGGAGGAAGGACAGACAGAAAAAATAGAAATCCTTTGCATTCATCAGGAGTATCTTTACCATTACACTCTGACAGTAAACCAGAAAAACTGTACCACTTCCGCTTTACCAGCATGTGTTAATTTTGGTTAAAATCCAACTCTATCTTCTCTGTTTGTTGTCACTGTTAAAATTATCTGAAGTGAAAACAAGTTGTTTGTTTTCACGGCAACCCCCCAGGTTTTCAATTTGAGGTTTTTTTTTAATTACAAAAACTAACCCAGAAAAGTTAGTTCTTCACATAGTCCTGGCAGGGACTGGTTCCATTTTTCCCTCTTCACTAAGAAGTCTCCATCACCATATTGAAAGTTTAGCCAACAATTTCAAGTGAGGGCCTTCATTCAGTACATGAGCCACTGAATGATGATGTCTCATCCATTCTACATTCAACTGTTTCTAAGCATTAAGAGTATGGCTTTTTTAGATCATACTGTGTTTCAGTATTTTTCAGTAAAAAAATTAGTGTTCCAGTACTGTATGTAACTACAGACTGTATGAAATTACAATGCTCTGTACTTTGCAGATCAGTCCTAACATTTGTAGCATTTGGCAGTTATATAGCATTTTATATATTTATTTAACATATTTACTAGAGGAAAAATATTGATATTATAGATATTACTGTATATATTTATTTTTATATGGTACATATACTTAATCATCAAACTGCCATTACAATTCAAGTAATTTCTCAGCTGAAGTAACTTCAGCGTTTCTGCAAATCATTCCTGAAAATAAAATGAAACATATTTAGTTTCTTTGAGTAGGAAAAAAAAAAAAAAAAGTCTATTTTTCTGATCATAAAGGCAAGAGATATAAATTGAACATGAAAAAATGCTATCATATGCAAAGAAATCACTTGAAATTTGATGGCCAGTGAACTATGGAAGCTTCATGATCAGGTCTTTGTATCTGCTTAAAGCAGACAGTTACAGACAGTGCTAGGACACTTTATGTCTGTAGACTTCAGGATTAAAGCTGGCATTATGCCAGCTGACTGCACATCTGTCAGAGCAAGAAGTTAGGCAAAATGCAATTCTTTAATCCACATGAAAATGGTTCCTGCAGTCACAGCTTTGAGAGCTTCCAGAGTACCTATGTTTTGAATCAAGATTTTGAAGTATACCCAAAGAAGGCAGCTATCTTTACTTTAGGGATGTACTTCTATTTGCTCAAGCCTAAGGCTTTGAAAATAATAAAAAAAAGCAAAAAAGCATGGTTTGAACATGGTGAGAAGATATTTGAACCGGGCAGTCAATCAGCAATTTCACCTGCACTGTGCATATTTAAGCAAGTGCTCGTTTTGACTGTTACAGGCTTTTAATATCAAAATCTAAAAGGAAAAATGCACAAAGATTCCTGAGTGTCTCTTTCTCCCCCTTTTGTGATTTCAGCCTTTTAGTGCTCCCACTGCTGAAGGCAGACAAAAAGATGAGTTTTATCTATTACGCTGAGATGTCTTTGAGAACGAGTGAAGATTTAATCATTTTCCAGACCTGCAGGCAGAACCCAGGTTTTCTGCTCATCAATACCCTGCCCTTTACAGGCACTGAAAGGACGTGTCAAGTTCTCCTTCACCAACACATCTAGAGTGCATTGTAAAGAATTTGAGTCACACTGTTTGTTAAGAGATGAAATATAAACTTTAGAAAAATGTGTGTCAGCAATGCTGCTACAAATGACTGAATAACTCTTGCTTGATGTGACAAACTGAGAATTCAGAACACCCTGAATTTGTAAAATCAGTTTTGTTTTGGTTGGCACAAGTACAAGATGGGTGGGGGCTGACTCCATATAAACTGATGACTTGAATTTTGTTGAAAGAAAGAAAGCACATCTTATGGAAAACTGACTCAGGGAAAAGGAAAGATGTAAGATTTTTATAATTCTGAGCTTCCCTGGGGCTTAATCAGGAAACCATAGCCCATCAACATTCACTGAATTCAAGCATACCTGGCTTCTGGATACATAATATATAAATTTGCAGACTGTCTTTTCAGTCCCATGGCCAGTATCTAGGTCATTCTTTGCTAGGAATTAGAACCATCATCACATGGTTTAAGAAGGCTCTCTGCACTAAATTACTCATCCATACTGGAGGAATGGGTTTAATCAGCAGAAGCAGTAAAGCCAATGGAGAGTATACACGTGCAGAGTATTCATGCCTGACTTCTCCTGATTTAAGTATTCAAATGAAAATGAAAGTTTTTCTCTCTTCTTTATCTCTAGTTAAGGAGCACGTTTTTTCCCTGGAAGGGTCCTTTTCAAAAGCAGAGTGTTCAGTGCATAACTCAGGTACTCTAATTTTGAACGGAGACAGGGTAGAGGTTTGGCAACTGTTTGGTCTGTTATGGTTTGGTTCCCACCCTTGTTCTCCCCACTCTCTTCAGATGTCATGCAATGCAGTTATGCATTTTGATAAGGGAAGAAGATATTTGATTACCAAAATCCTCTACCAAGTGTGCTCTCTTCCCTCTCCTACCACATTTGACAAGGCAGGGTGGTTTGACATTAGGGATCACCATAAATATGTGACCTCCAGAGAAACATGGTTTAACTTCTAGTGATCATAAAACTGAGGGTATAGTAGGCAGACTTTTTATGAATGAAGAATCCAACTGATTGTCTGAAGATCCAGTGTCGATGTAGTTCTTAAGAAATTGATTCTGGTTTGAAAGCCTTGCATTAACCTACAGGTTATGCAATGATCATTCTTTTCACTATGTAAGTACTGAACAAAAAACCCACCAAAACCCCCAGCTTCTTAATTTGTGCCAATGAGTGGAAAAAACTAAACTCACTTGCAGGAAATTTTTGTGCGATCCACCACCATGGTCCACTGCTGCTGATTCGTTGAAACCTCAATGTAGTAGCTGTAGCTCCGATCATCACAGTCCCAAAGCAGCAACCTACATATGAAGAAGTTGTTGAGTGAAAAGTTAAACAAACATCAAACCAAACTTAAGTTTTCCAGCCCTTTATTTTCTGCACGTAATCCTTTCTAAATGTAACTGGGTTTTTTAGAATGTACCTCTAACACTCAACAAAGTCTTTACTGTTTTTGCTGTCTCAAATTATGGTGTCTCTATTCTTATTATCCTGAGGGCAGTAATAGACTTACAGGCTTATAATAACCAACTTGTGAACATTAATCTATTACATTAATCCAATTACTTTTAATTTATTTGCCACGCGGCATTGCCTTCTTTAAACATGAATAAAAGGTTTCTTTCAAAAGGTCAGTTTATAAAGGGACAGAAAAAAAATAGGTGATTAAAAGGATTATGCTGCCTTCTTAATGTATTTTCTTGGGTTTGGTAAATATATCAGAAATACATTAAAAAGAAGAAAGTAAGAAAATGGGAATTCCCAGTCCTGGTTCATCACAAAAAGAGAAAAAAGGCAATAAATTGTTAAACAAATTGAAAGGCAGAAGAAAAAGGAAGACAATAAAGGTCTAACAAACCTGCATTCCCTTCAGGAAGGGCACTAAGTGATATTGAATAGCCTTCAATTTCCATACTTGTCTTACAGAGAGGAAGACCTAAAGCATCAGGGATGTCATTTAGCTTAAGTATCAAAACCCACATCTGAAACGTATCTTCTTTACTTTTCTTTATATGGATATTATCTCCCTGTTGTAAGAGGTATTTGGCCCAGAAGTGGACATAGTACTTGAGGTGCAGCCTCCCAACACCAAGTACAGAGGGAAACAACCTACTTCAGCCCTTTCTTTTCAGCTTTTGAAATCCCAGTGTTAAAAGTGGAATTAGGTCTAGCAGCCAAGCAGATTCAAAACAATCTGAATCTAGCTCATTAATACTATCAGAAATAATATGCTGTCAAAAGTAGCTTTAAGAAGATACAATAAAACACTTTCAACAGAAGTCTTTTAGCACATATTAATACTGTCTATTTGCAAATTAAAAAAATCAGAGTTGACTTAGTAAAAAATAAAAGAGTTGCCTGTGGCATCATGACAGACTTAAAAGAAGTTCCACACCCCAAAACATAACCACCCAACTTCAACCCCTCTCCTTCATCAGATTATCCCCATTCTGTTTTTTTACAGCTGAAAGGTCTCCAAAGACACTGAATGAAGTGCATTTTCTTAAAAAAAGAAGTGTACTGATTACAATCCTCTATTTGGTAACTACTGCTAATCAACAAGTCTTGAATTGATTTAACATTTATATTTAAACCAAGTCTTCTAAATGATAAAAAGAGGAAAAATCAAAAACTTCCATAAATTTGTTTTCCTTCAGAAAGGCTATTAAAATGTAGCTAATTATGCTTTTCAATAGAATCCTTTTTATCATAGTGACTCAGTGCTGTTTCCTTGATCCATGTTTTCAAAGCTATGATCAAGAGTTTGAATATCAGAAGCACACTGGTGACTGTAATTTCAACTAACAATACTGTAATTAAAATACAGCTGGCTTGGTTTTAAAGCAAAAGGCTAACAGGACATATGTGTTCCTTTCAAAAATATACAATTGCTCTCTCCCAAAACAACATAATCTCATTAAATAGGTTTAAAAAATCATATGGTTTGGAATTATTACAAACCAAACAATCAGTGAATTAAAGTCAGCGGCCTCTTTCCCAAAGTGAAATTTGCATGAATGCTAAATGTAGATTTCTGTTTCTTTGATGCTTCTGAAGGAAAAGAAATAGTTATTTCTCCTCTAGGAGTTTTTTTAGGAGAGACTTAGGATGGAGACTGACAATAGAACTTACTTGGAATTTACTCTGCTTGAAATGCCTTTCTGGATAAGCAGTGAAAAACTTTCAAGGTGACAGCCTGAATATTCATCAGTACACACTGAGCACAAAGGCCACTTTTTATGCCAGGCACAACAATCTTTGCAACACATTACAGACAAATTACCAGGCTGAACTTTTTAACCAAAACTATGTTTTGCTAGGATGAATATTAAATGACAGGAAAGAGAATATTCCACTTAAAATGTCAGAACTATACCCATTGGAAATGCATCTGTTTATAGCAAAATTCCCCATGTTCTTAGAATTTTCCATATTGAAATAAAAAGCTAAATTAGCTCATTAGTGTATCTTGCCCTCAGGATTGAGAAAGAAAAATTGAGTGAAGATTTATCCAGCTTACACCCTGCAACACTGTGAGATTTAAACATATTTCTTTTTCGGGTATCTAGAATCTAAGCCTGTGAATCATTTAATATGACATTGATATTTACATCACATGTTCCCAATGCCTCAGTTTATAAAATAAAAGCTTTTCAATTATTAATAAAATTTCACATTACAAGCATAGGAAAATGATTATATTGGCTACCTGTAACCAGAAAAAAGATGCTGCAGTACTTTTTTAAACAGTGTGTCCCTAAATGTCACACGTTGCCCTGTGATTGAATGCTTTGCATTTATAAAAACATTTTGTGCTGTCTCTGCTTGCTTTTTATTTTTAGATTTCTGTAAAAAAGATTGTTACTGTTTGGTTCAGACTGCAGTATAACTACATATACTCGAGGTGTTAGCAGAATACCAAACAATATTAGTTGTGCACCTGACAGGATGACACCTGCTTCGTGAGTACTGTAAGTCACTACAGAGAACACACAGATAAATATTTGACAGTACTGTGTTCATAAACCACTTGCATACTTGTAAAAACCCAAAACACAGAAATTAAAACATGAGATAGCAACACATCTTGAAAGAGAAAGAAAAAGAAAGAAAAGCCAAAACCACATGGAAGTAGGTTATTTTTTATACAATTGTTGCTGCCTTTGTGCCTCTGGCTGTCTATAAACCCCTTCAATTTTCTACAGATATTTATGTTTCAGTAGTTACCCTGCAACAAACCAGTCTTTCTTTCGACAAAGATCCTACAAAGAAGACAAAATTTCTGCATATTTCCTAAACGTTCCTATGATCATTGATTCTGAGTCATGATTTTACTCTCAAGTCAGGCAAGCACAGAAAATGAGCAGCAAAGAAAGAAAAGCTTCGTAAGTGGAAGTGGTACGGAAAACCAGAAAGCATAAGATGATGGTATAAGCAAACAGAAAACACATTCAAGTTAACTGATATTGTTTGTTAATTCAAGGATCATTCTGAATATGAAAAGCTATCATATTCATACTAGAATTAAAGTCCTCAAAAAGATTAAAGTTGGATAAGTAGTTAATGTACTCTCCTAAAGACAAAAAGTATTTCTATCTATTCTAACATGAAAATCACTATGGTATATAATTCCACCTCTGCCACATACACTCTAACAAATCCTTTTTTTTTTTAATAGGAAAAATCAGCCAAAGACTGTAGCATAATAGGACTATATTTCTATTTCACATAAATGCAGCAAGAATTAGACAGAAAGTTATTGTGATATGGTAGCTGCTGCAATATTCAAGTTTTCCAACAATTTAAAAATTACACTATGTTTACGATGTTACACACACCAGTTGCTGTCTTTCTGTTCTATAGTTTTTCTGCCATTGATATGGGCCTTTTCAGAGACAAAAAGGAGAAGGATATTTTGTATTCAGACAAGCAACTATGTGGAAAAACACCTAAACTAACATTTACTCTGTTAACTGTTCCAAGTATCTTGCAAGCTGTTCTGAGAACTAATAAAAGAATAAACATCTTAAATATTTTTTAAAAATTTCATAATCTAAAAGACTATTAATCTAAGATTTAGAAACAATTGTTTTAAAAAAATACCATAGAATCATAGAATAATTTGCATTGAAAGGGATGGGTTGAAATCTCCATATTTTCCATGTCTTCTCCATTAGAAAATAGTATTGAGCACTGATTGTCACTAGACCTCTTTCAGAATTTCTGAATAAATTTTGAAGTGGAAGTCAAGAGCTCCAAATTTATATACAAATATGTGAAGAAGTATTCAATATTAACAAAATTTCAACAGGCTCTCCCATAGAATTCCTGAAGTCAAATTGAACAGATGTCATTAGTTGCCTGTGTGCCTTCTCAGCAATGAAGGCTAGAATCATATGCAGCTGGAGCAACAGGAACTGAGCCAGCAAAACATGGAAAGAGACTATTGTTCTGCGCTTGACACTTGTTGGATCATACCTGGCATACTGAATCCCTTTTTGGATCCAAATACAACATTGATACATCTGAGCAATTCCAGCAGAGGACCATCAAAATGGCCATGAGGTTGAAGCACACACCCTGTGCAAGAGACTGAGGAAGTTGCCTCATTTAGCCTAAGAAGGCTTGGGGCTGGGGAGGAACCTAACAGCACTTGCCAATACCTGGGAGCAGGTTATCACAGCCTACCCACACAAGTTGTGGAATTCCCTTCCTAGGAAGTTTTCAAGGCCTGAGTCCATAAAGCCTTGATTAGGATGGTCCTTTCTCATAGCTGACCCTCCTTTGAGAAACAAGCTGATGGTAGATGTCTTCTTCCTCAAGCACCTTCCAACCTGAAAGGTGCTAAGATTCTTGGACATGGGGATGACTTTGGCAGAAAGCATGCATACAATATATATTCCTGAAACACTGAACTGTCTGCATTTCTAAGGTGTATTTGAGCACCAACAGTTCTTCTGTTTTTTTCATACTCAGAATTTAGTTGTCATGGTAACACATTATGTCCTGGAGGCTCTCTCCAGTGGTATTCCAATTTCTATAGACGAAAAGCAGCTACTACCTTTTTTCAAAGGTTTATATATTTACCCTCTCTGAAATAAATATATTCCATGGCACATTCATGTTTCTGAACTAAAAAGATACATACTTCAATTCCTAATTATTCACTTTAAATCCAAACCCATGGGTATAATGACTCAGTTTCTGAGGATAGCAAAATTCATGTCATTCTGCAGTCATAGTGTACTGTCAGCCTAAAGCAAATGGTCCTAGAATATTTTTCTGTTAGGTGGGAGCATAAGATCAAGGCAGTTTTCAACCAAGCAAACAGCATGAAAACAGGCAATTCCATTAGTTGTGGCAGACATTCTTTTAACAAAAAATTCTCTTGCTTTCATTAAGATTAAATACTAAGACTTTTTGCTGTCATCTATGTTTATATATGATCTGATTTCCTGACACTAAATAAAGAGACCATTGTCAGCATCTTTAGCACTGCATAATATGGAACATGTTCCAGACCCTTGCCAAAGCTGTAGATGCCACACAGTGAAACTTCACTTCCCCACTCCAAGGGGCACCTTCCCCTTGGTTGCCTATGACCTGCAATAGACATGGCTGCAACTCAAAGCACTTGTTCTTCTAGGCAGTACACAAAAAGGAAAAAACGACGTGCTGCTAGCATTTCTGTCTCTAGACAATGCAGGTAGTCTCCTCTGTCAGAAGATACCCCAGACGATGATGTTTATTATTGTTGTTTTTGGAAAGTAAGCTATTAATCTTGTTTGTACTATACATGCAGAAAAACTGACAAAGAAAGATGAGACTCTGAACCTGTAGCTGTACTATTCAATACCACATAAATCACTAAATGCCTATTAGTTTTGAATTATGTAATGTTTGGGTTATTTTTTTTAATTTGCTCTACATGCTTGCTGATTATACAATTATAATTTCTTGGCAACCAAAAGTTGAATTCATCTAACACACTATTTAATAAAGAGACTTAAAAATCTTCTGCACAAGAATAAACAATAGCATAGCATTTAGTACAGGAAAGTCAGGTTTTTTCACTAACTGGGAAAGACAGTACAATGCATCAATTGAAGGATAATAGAAAACAGCAAGAGAGGAAGACAGAGACTATGAACTGAGAAACCATGCATTCTAGTTAGTATATTCTTCTCTTAATCTTTCATGTGGCCAAAGCTTTAACTGCTACTTAAGTTTGAAGTGTTCTAAAAATGATGGAATTACAGTTTCATTTATCTGTTTAAAGAAATCTGAGTACTGCTTGGTTTTCTACTTGAGATGCAATATTTAACAGAGTATTAAAAACACCAAACTCAAATGAGTGTGGGAAGCTGCCAACCACACTTACTCAATTTGTTTCACACAGTGAGAACAATGCTGGACTTGCATTATGCATTATATCTACAGCTTGCATACAGACAAAACACAGCTTTTGCTGGGTTAGGGATTTGCCCGGATGTCTGATGTCAAACTTTATCTTCAAAGTCTTATGAACATCATAACAATGCCATAGGCCAAAACCAAAACCACATAAAACAGAAATTGGCAGTTATAAAAGCTTTCAAGTCTCACTTGGCTCATCAGTTTGAAGAGGCAACTCTAACAGGGGGAAGGCAGCTCCTAGAAATACATATCCATGTACATGGTCTCGGTTGGCAGCCAGTATTCACCTGGGATTTCAGCCTTTGATCACTGGTACTCTGAACTTCCGAAATCTTTATTTCACTGTCACAGAGCATAAAAATTAAGTCCCTGACTACATAGTGTAAATTTACAAAGACCATGATGCCATTAAGACAAGGTTTTGTATGTCTGATTTTATGAAACAAACACCCCAAACATTTATAGTCAGAGAATCTTAAGATGGCAAGAATATTTTTGTCTTCACCTGTGAAAAATTCTGCTCTCCTATCCTGTTTCCTAAGTCTCTATATCAGCCAAAATTTTGATCTTCATATGTATACAGAGATTCACAGTAGAAACAGCCCACTGAACTTCAGTACAAATCTAAACACATTCATTAATCCAGCCTTGTAAATCAATATTCAGGTCGCTGTACCTTTTTTACACCATCCATATTTAAGTAAGAACTAGCACTAATTGTATAGCGAAAAGGAAGCCTGGCTGACTTGACATGATGATTTTCTTCAATAAAACTGTTTGAAGTGGATAAGAATAACTGCACCTACTTAACCATAAGTGAGATTGCAATTAAATTCTATTTTAAATAAGTATATAGCTTTAATCTTATAATTTGACTGTTACTATTATTATGCCTCTGAAAAGTAATATTTTCTGGAATTGGACTCTGTTATCTTGACATATAATTCACACATTTAATTTTTAACATGCCTATTGTACTGAAGTAAGAAGCCAAATGACAACTACTAAGCTAGTCCCCTAATTAACGTCATTTCCAAATGTCATACGTTCTAAAGAAAATAACTGCTCAGCAAAAGATTCACTGTGGCCCCTAATTTAGAGAAAAATAAATCCTCTTACCGTATTGATCCAATCATGTAGGGCTGTGCCAGCTGCACTACAATAGCTCCGCTCCCAAGCTGGTGGCATGTGTATCCAGAATCCCAATCATAGTTTTTTGTATCTCCATTCAATAAGGCATTGCGACTGCGACTTACACCCTCAATCACACTGGCACAGTCTGCAATTGTTGCAACATTTTCAGTGGGAACTGTGAATTAAAAACACAAAGATGACAGACATACAGTCAGAAAACTGCTCAGATGCCAATGGTCTTTATTTCTGCAGAAGAATCGGTAAAGAAAAAAAAAGAAAAATTTAACTCACATAACATGAACTATGAACAAATGATGAACAAGTGGTACAGATAATTTTTATAGCGCTGATTCCAGAATAGCTTGGTAAATTAACAGATGGATTTCACTATTGGTGATGTGAAAACACTCTTTTAATACAATTGGTTAAAAATATCCTGTTCAGCAAAACTTTAGAAATTTTGAAATAATTTCTTCCTGTTTTCATGATAAAATCTCCCTCTACTACAACTTCCAAAAATGGTTGAAACATAGCTATGAGAAATTTCAGAGTTAACTGTGAAGTCTTCAGCATGCAAAAAAAGCATTAATTTTCCATGAAGAGCTGTGATTCTGTGATTTCAGTGCACTACTGGTGTCAGAAGCATAATCTTAAGAAAGCCATTAACCAAACAAAACACCATAAAAAAACACAGGGGAAAAAACTGCAAGCCCATTGCCAAGTAGTAATCCAAGGCAGTGGAAAAGCAACCAGTTCTGAAAAATCTACTGCACTATCAAACGTACTAGCATCTCGGTCTGCTCACAGAAAGTTACCAAAACCTCCACGTTGCTATTCTAGAAATCTCCTGATTCCCCTATTACTGAAAAGAGGCACTCAACAATTTCCAGATTTTTAGGGGGGAGCAGGTGTTAGACATCAGAAGTACTTCACTGGGAATAGTCTGAACAAAGCGAAGGCTAACAATGCAAACTAAGAGTAGTGGCATTGAATTAAAATTTACCTTGACTTCCTTTTCTTCCTCTCCTCCCTGGGAGTAAGGGAGCTTATTTGTGGACTCATTTTATATAGGTTTTAAAGCATCTTCTACATAGAGCTGGTTTTTTTATAAGAAGAAGAAGCTATTGAAATCATGGTAAAAAAGGAAATTAATAGAAGATAAAGTGTCAAAACCAGTGCTCATGTTGAGGTGCCATGGCATATTCTAAACAGACTCTGAGCTAAGTGATTCATTGAATGCAGTGCAGCTCAGTTCATGCAATATTTTGCCTGCGTGCCCTCTGAGCACCATCCTGCTCCTTCTCACATTTAGATTTTTGCACTAAACCATGACCTCCTAATAAGATGTTACCCTGATTAGTCAAACTCCTTAAAAACCGTACAGAAACTGTCTTGGCGTGTTTTTAATATAATTCTGTGGTCCTCCCTAGAACAGCTAATTAGAAAGTGACTCTGACTAATTGAAGTGTGCAGAATGTGCCATACTGTTCCTTTTCTCTAGGGGGTCTGCCACTCCCTATTTTGAACATTCATTATCATCTTTTATATCCGCTTGATAAATTTATTAAAATACCATCTGGTGTGGACTCTGTTCTGTGGTGTATTTTAAAGTCTTTTGGTTGTCTTCCTTTTTCCCATTAGAATTTCTGTTTCAATTTAGGCCACTTATTTACAAATACATACTATCAAAACCAATAGTCTTGTTTCTATTTTTTTTTTTTAATCCATGAGCTATTCAGCTCTTACAGTAAACAATATTGTCAGAGAAAAGGAAAGAAAAGATTACAAATATAAAAATTGTGGTTTTTTCCCCCCTCTGTTCATGCAGCAGTTTTGGGTTGAAAAGTCTAATTTGCTTTTATGGAACAAAAAAGATGCGTGTTAGCAATGCATACACATTCTGTAAGCAAACAAAAGGAGAAGATGATTGAGGTTACAGGACAGCAGCATCAAACATTTATTAAAACTTACTTCCTTGTCTCCTTGTCTTATGCGGCAGTATGAAGCGATGAAGAACTAGCAGTATATTTAATTCTAGCAATAGTATTTTTAGAAAGAATTGCAATTTTCAAGGCATGGCCTAAGGGTCATCTATACTGGCTATATTTAAAGATAAGACAGATATGTTATTCAACTGTCCTTAGAGATCTTCCAAGATAAAAACGTACCAGAAATGTGTTGTAGCCTCAGTCATATTTATTTATCACTCCTTAAGCTTGTATCTTGTACTTTTTAGCATACTTTATTTTTCATAAGAATTTTTTTCCCCCTTGAAGCACTCCGAAAAAAAAATTCATGCTGCTGCTGCCAACTGGCTTCCATATGTGAGTGTAGAGTACTTCCTTTCATCTCTTATTCTGGACAGGTCAGCTTTTGCTTTCTGTCTCCACTATGACTCCACTACAATGTGGGTGGGTGGGGAAATGAGAGAAAATCCTCAAATACCTTTTTGCAACACAGGAAGGAACAGAATAAAGTGGGTTTTTGTACTGGTTCACAAAACCAGCCATTAATGAACCTTACATGAATTATGAAAATAAACATACAGGGAGACAGCAGATCGACTACATAGTCTTATTTTATAGGAAAGCAGCAATTTAAAGCATTATGGACTGTTGAATATATTTATATTGCACTCTAGGCAATAGTCAAAGGTTCTCTTCTTATGTCATCATTGCAACACAACTGTTCATTTTAGTGAGTTCTCTTAAGACACAAAACCATCATTGTGAAGAAACTATAAATAAGAAATTATACTAGAAGAAACAAATTTTTGTTTTAGCTAGTATGAAGGAGTGATTTTCCTCTCAGGATTACGTCTGTTAAATGTTCAGCTTCCAATCGCTCAATTTTTAACTATAAAATTGCATTCCTTCTCTACTTGAACATCTCCTAGGCTGACAAAGTTTCCTCACTGGATGGTGGGAAAATAGAAAGCTGAGACTAAAGAAAAAGAGAATTAAGGATGCAAGGATTATTTCAGAGTTTGATCATATTGTATTAAAGAATTAAAAGGGTATTGGGCATTTTGCTATCATTGTTTTCCACATGCCAAGAGATGTTAAGTTTAATCTTTATTCAGTATATGAATTAGCCCTTGTTTATTTGCTACATGGTAGAAAAATATGAAGTCTACAGACTTTTCTGTTAATTAAAAGTACAGTCACATGTCCTGTCTTTCATTCCACATACTCTTTATTTTCTTGAGTTGAAACTTGCTGATGAAATTGCTACATTTAATTTGAATCTTCAATCAAATTATTCAAAGAAATCAAGAGCTCAAAAAATATCAACTTCAAAAAAGTATCAACAGTATTTCCACCTGTTTCAGTGAAAAGCTTCCTGCAAGTCATATTTAGCTGGAAAAGAAAACTCCACTAATATGTGTTTTTGTCCAACTGTCAGAAATTGGATTAGAAAAACTTCAGGGAAGGCTGATTTTTCACTTGATACCTGCTACAGCTCATGATTCCTAATCCAATAAATTAGAACAAAAGCATTCAAGTCACTAGAACTGGCCATACTTTTCATTGTCAACTAATTGGCTGCTACAGGGCCCTTTCATTAAAGGTTATGCCTGCAGAAGGCTTTCAGAAATAGCAGTTGTTTTAGGAAGTGTGCATCCCTCCTTGTGGCACTGGAAACAGACAGAAAAGGATTAAAAAAAAGGAACTGGAACCATATGAACAGATCTCTCTTGAAACCAACCACGTGGCTGTCTTTCCTTGCAGAAAGAGGGGGAAAAAATCCCTGCAGTATTTAGATAGTCTTCAATTTTTCATAATTTCCTAAAGCTATGCTTGCAGCAGAGCTGATAGGTAACGCTGGGTAAGCCTGCATCATTTTGGAAAAATGTGACCCTTTTCAAAACAGAGAAAACAAAATATGATAGCTTTGTGTGGAGTCAACATTACACTATACAAAAACCAGCATCTCTCACTGCTTCCTTGGGGAGAGACAAAGCAATCTTTTACAAAGCTGAACCAGACACTAGGAAACTGATATGACTGGTGTCTCCCTCCTACAAATTCAGTTTTGTTTGTTCTTTTTTTTTTTTTAAATAACTGGCAGAGTAAAAGACAAGTGAATGTTTATTTATTTGTATCATTTTATCCCTTTTAAAACAAGTTCTCCTAAGGCATTGAACAGCATACAAATGAAGATTCACAGTGATTCCTAAGTACTGAACTGCATTCCCCAGAGGGTAACCAAGGACATTCCAGTGTTTTACATCCATCTTCTGCTCTTCAGTCATTATTCACTGTTCTCTCTTTCGTCTATAATGTACAAGTTACAAGAGAGTCTGATAGACTGAGACAGACTACAGACCGACACTACTTCGTGTAAAAGCCATCTACATCACACTCCCAGTGACCTTCACCAGGCTCAAAATCAGACAGTAAGTTGGTCAACCCACATAGCCCTTGACTACCTCTCAGCACTGAGTAGCGATTAAAGGACTAAGTGAGGTTATCAATTTTTTTTCCATTTGAGGCAGAAAAGAGGAATTTTTTCCTCTATTAAGGTGGGAAAAAAAATCACAGAAACCTAAAGAGGCCTTGCACAGAAGCAGTCCTTTAAATGCTGTTGTAACTTCTTGTCACTGAGTAGATTAGAAGGTTTTATAATACATCACCTGACACCAGGTACTGCTTCCAAAGGAGTATGTCTCTTGCTTGTGAAAATATTCTTTTGTTTTGGATTCTAGATTAAATATTAATGGCTAAACACCATTCAAAATTTCATAAGCAAAAGTTCATTATAAGCAAGCACTGTGATTGTGAGATTAAAGAATATTTGCATCCTTGTTAAATGAAAGAGTTATGTTACTAGAATTAATTTAATATGTAAAACTGTTAACTTACACATTTAGAGATAATACCACGCCAAAAATAAAAATACAGCTCAACCCTAACATCTGCGTTAAGCAAATAGTTTCATATGATTAAAATCATTTCTGTCACCTCATTTCACAAGACAACAAATTGTAAACCAACACTTAAACACCAGACAGTGCTATAAAGAGCATTTTATGCTACTTTTGCTTCAAAATTGCTACTGAGGTACCACTGGGTCATGTCAGTACCACATTCAGTATTGTACAAAGTAACTGTATAAATCATCTTCCACATTAACTTTTAATTGTAATGCCAAGTTAGCAATTTTTCATTAAAACCTTGTATGCAAGAACACAACAACATAAAATTGTCGTTATCATTAAACAGCACTTCATTTTTATTATTTGTTTACCAGCCTTCTAATCTTCACTGTACAGTGACAGCCATTGCATAGATACTATGTATCAGTAGTAATATGTCTGATAAATCACGCTCTTCGCATATACACATTTCTGATCAAGTTGAATATCTTTCACAAAAATTAAATAAATAATTACTCTTACGTCTCCACATAACATCCCTAACCAAAAACCTCAGAGGCCTCATTTCTTTGGAACGAGTTTTCAAATGACAAAGTCTTTGCATATTATCTTCCATGTTGTTTTGGTACAAGTAGGGGTCACAAAGTCTTTCTGAAAGAACTTTATGGCCTTCAAGGGCTGACCAATACTCCATTTTTTTAATAACACAGAGTATAGAAACAGCAGCTGTGTTTGTTCTAACCTAATTTAACGACATATTTAATGTCATATGGGATAAGCAATGAACCCCATGAACTGTTTTCCAAGGGTTTAAGATGAAAGTTTCTCTACTCAGTCAAGCTTAAAAGCAACCTTCTCTGATTACTGCACTTTCATATACTTCGGTGATTTTTCCCAACTGCTTTCAGTTCACTTTATCCTATCTGATCACCTCAGAAACAGAAACAAATATTACAAATCCTCATCAAAACAATAAAATATATCTGTGCCAACCCATTGGTACTCATACAGAATTTTTACAGAAGTGGATCTTGGACAGTCTGCTTGATCATGGGAGCCATACAATATGGTACCTTATGGTAATCATCACAAGTATGAAAAAAAAGGCACTAAATGGATATAATGCCACTTTACTGGATCAAAGCTGTTGAGAATATTTTTGAATAGGCAATACTGATGGCCAAAAATTCTGATGGAATAGTCATAGGTGCCCCTGCTCCATTTCACAACTGGATTGGCGTCAAGTAGTCCCCAAATCTTCCCATTTGTATCTTTCTCACCATAAACTCTGCAGGGTCACGTGTACAACTGCTGGTGCCTCACTGACAGTCAGAAGACTATCCACACCCCACTTCAAATTAACTACTCACCAAATTCTTACTTTTAATTTTTTATCAATTGTATTGACTTAACATCTCTGAAATATAAAAGGCTGTGGAGACCTAAAAGCCTCTTTCCTTATTGTTGATCGCTTCAAATGACTTACACATAGAACAGCTTGACTGCCTCACACTGAATAACAGCATAGCTGCCCTCGATTAACAATCCCCATTAACACCAGCAGACCCTCACTATTATGCTGCCCAAACCCTAATCACCTGTAAGATTCTGTAACTACAAAAACATTCTCACAAACAGAGAATTTTTAATAAAGCCATATAAAGTCTCCATCCCCAAGACTGATTACCTCTGAAACTTAAGAAATGTTAAAACAGATCAAATAGTTTGTCTGACCAAAATGATCACTCAACCAGAAAAAATAACTGCATCTATGAAAGACGAGTCAATTACAGTATAAGTTCACTTCCACAAACATGCACAGATTCCCTGCCTTGCCTATTGCTATGATCAATCTTTGTGTTAACACTAAAAAAAAAAACTGAGTCCCAAATTAAGCATTTACTAAATAAGTTTGATCATCTGAAATCAAATACATACAAATATTTGCACACACTAACTCTAATTTTGTATGAAGTTTCTAAAAATTCATAGGTGGCAGTGCTAACTACGAAATTTAGCTCAAACGTTTTATCGAATTTGAGATACTTTGTTTCTCTGCTAACTAGCTTACTGAAGGGAGATGTTTTCTTTTAACACAGCTCTTCCCTACGGCTTATTCCATTTTCTAGCCAATAGCAATTGCAATGCTACTTGCATACTACTTAAAACAAAGGGAATGTTTTTGATTTGCCTTTATATAATGCACAGGGAACAGGCTGAAGGCATTGGGTCTTGGTTTTTCACAGCTAAAAATTATAGTTTTCCCAGAAAAAAAATTTAAAGTGAATATGTCTTACTAAAAATCTTCCTTCTTGTCCTATTTTAAAAACTGTTTTCCCTTCCATCTGTCAGGGGTACATATTTAAAATTTAAATATATGTTCAAAACCAGCATGAACTCTGAGAATTTTGCTGAAATTCTCGATTTTATGCCGTAAGTAATAAATTGTGGAAAATCCTACCCAGATAACTACAAAAAAGCACATAATACTCTCTTCTCCAATGAACTTCAGGATCTGATTCTTGTGAGTTTATATGGAAGAAAACACAGAAACCACCATGTTTGAACTCTTAAAAAAAAAAAATCGATATTAAATCTTGCTGTGACACATTTTATCATTCAGTACCGTTCGCCTGTTGGGGATTTCTACCTTAAGTAACATAAAGGTATTAAAAAGAGTATTATATAAGTTGCCCAGAGCTCAGAGAGCTCCATCAGCGTGGTGTTCTGAGAATAATAGCAGCATAGCCACTATAATGTTCTGCCATGGCTAAGCATGTCTATGGCTCTTCGGGGGGAAATCAACACAGGAGAGTTTACTTTCAGCAGTTGTAACCAGGCTGCCTATGAGTCCCTAAATGTCCAAATCCATCATCACTACAATAAATACCTGTGCTTAGTCCATTCTTGTAAGAGAATTCAGGCTAACCTACTGGGAGGCATGAGCAATCATACTGTGACATGCAGAGAAAAATCACATTGGTAGCACTGACTGACCCAACTACCAGTGGCTTTGTCAGCAGGAGTTGATTTGAATTTCAGCATTCCTGCAGCATCATTAATTAATCCACAGAACTGGAATTTCATAGAAGTTGTAAGGACTACCCAACTAATTCTATGCTTACAACACTGTTTAACTCAATTTAGAGATTTCTGGGTGGAAACAGAAGTAGAGTGCAGTGACGGCCAGCTTTAAAAAGACAAATGTTTTCAACAGTTCATGAAAAAGAAAAATGGTTTTATCTCTTACCTATCAGGCCTTTCTCAAGAGTAAAGGATTTGTTCGTGAACATGCATTCAAATGCCACAATATGGAAAACTTTGTTCACTGTGTTGTGGGTCCCAACAATTCGAATATACCTATAGGAAAACAAAAAATGGTAAATAGCATAAGTTAAACATGACAAACTTCTGTGCACTTAAATATAATTGAATCAGTTAGACTATAATGTGCAGACCCGTAAGAACTGAGTAACTGTTTAAAAAAAGAAAAAGGAGTAAAAAAGAATATAAAGTTCACAGCAGGTTTGCATCTAGTCAGGATGCTGGCTCCAGTGAAATTTAAGAAGAAAAATAATCTTTAAAGAAATGTGGAACCTGTTAAAAATGTTTCTGGATTAATTTGCCAAGAAAAGCAAAATGAGGGACCTTCTGATTCAGAAATGGTCTGTTAGTGCAAATGTGCTCATGGACATCAATAACAATAACAACAAAAATAATCATAATAATAAAGAAGAAAAAGAATAGTAATCCTTTTGCCAAAAAATTTTCAGCACTGTGAAAGATTTCATACAGCCAGGACAAACCCAACAAATGAATCAGGCTTTCCTACAAAAGCCAAAAATTAATTCCATTTTATTATGACTGCTTTTAATTCTAACACTGGATGTACAGGATATCAATCTCTGTTGGTGTATCTTCTATTAATAATGAAAAAAACCTCAACATTCAAATATTATGAAACAAAGCTACTCTGATGGTATAACTTACACTTCTACACTCCAATTGCAAATCAAATAGAGCTGCTCGCAAACATTGTGACCTATTCACCTGCTGCATTACCCTGGAGGCTTCACCTTCCATAAACAACCACTAACCTCGATTCAGTCTGATTCTGCATTTTCTGAAGAGATCCAACAGTTCTTACTATAAATTCTGAAAAATCTCAAAAGGACTATTGTACCTCTCTCAATAAATGCTGAGCAAGCAACCAGAAAACTATCTAAACTAAATACCAATTACCTCACAAGATGTGTTACCCACACTGCAGAAAGCTTTGTATTAATTTAACTCATTTCAATTAACAGGTATCAGAAAGTATGAATCTTAAGCAATATCCTTGGTCTGTGGTATGAAAAAATCTCTCACTTACATAGTATAATTATATTTCTAACTTAATGGCCATTCACCAACAGCATCATTTTGGCTTGTGCTCTTCATCAGATCAAGTTGAGAAGATACACAGTTTTCAATACTGAGATTTTATTTTTAAACAATAAAACAACCCTCATAGCTATTTACTGTGCTAATGCTCAACCTCCAAATTTCATTTAGAAATTATTTTAATAATCATGACTTGTGACAAGGAATTATATTCTACTGCCTAATTAATATTAACTCACAGATCAATCGATTATCACAGAAGCGAATGTGCTGAAAGTCATTCTACATAAAAATCAAAGTTGCAAAAGTGGCGAAAATATTTTTTATTAATAAAGAAGGTGACCCTGTGTTTTAAGAGTAGAGCACAACTTAGCCCTTACTCTGTAGCCATGCCAAGTGCCTGCAAAGAGCATTGCAGCACTCTTGGTTGACAGTCAGGCAAAGAGGTGTTTCCCCAGACCTGCCTGTGTGAACCACATGACTTTCCTTTTACCAACTCACAACCACAGTACGAACCCTAAACACACAGGTAATGTCCAAAATTTGACAGCGGTAACTGATCTTGTTCCCTCCAGCCTCAGAAACACAGAGTTCAATTAAACACAGGAATAATCCTGGAATATTTTGAAGTGCACACGGAGGCTGGCTCACCACAGAGACTCCCTTGTCTCTCCCACGCAAGGAAGGTATTGATTGAGTTGTGCTGCTTGGACAAAATGCACCAGGCAAACCAACAGAGTGTTACTAATGGAGATGTACTTTGACATCCTTCAGTTACACTTCCTTGCATTAAAGAGTTTAGAGAATAAACAAAGTAACAAGATTAATAGGAACACAAGAAACTGCTTCATAATTAGCTTTAAAAGCTAATTTACTTACATTTTTTGTGTTATAAAATTGTATCATTAGAGCAAACTTCATGATTGTTTTTTCAGAGCAATTGGAAGTTGTTCAAATTCCTGTCAACAACAAAGCAGGTTCATACGACACAAAGTTACCTATGAATCTTTGTGTGATTACCGAGCAAAAGAATCACAATCCAATGCCCAGACTAGCTCCACTGTCGATGGACTTTAGACTCAACTGATAAGACTAGAAGACAGAAAAAAACCCCTAAATCATTCTTTAAAGAGAAAACCTTGATCAATTTGTGGGGTTTAAAAGAATTTCCCTAGCAGGTAAACAGGAATGCAACATGAAAATTTTGCCCCTTTATTTTATTTTCTGGCCCTTTTTGAGAATAATGGATACTGATAATATATAAGTGCACTAAGAATTTCATTAACGTGTCACAGACTTCTCTAGCCACAGAGACTCAAGCTACACATGGTCCTAAAATTCTCACAACAGGAATATCAGAAAAATCCAGTTGGTGGGTTTTTTCCCCACTAACAAGAAAATTGTTTCAACTAGAGGGAAACAGCATGTTCTACTGGATCCTGGTAGAATTTTAAACTATTGAAATTTGAATGGACTACCTGGGTTGATTAATTAGGCACCTACATGGCAACATCTCTCATTCAATCCCCCATTTTTCCCAGAGCAATTCTTCTCCTTTATATGAAATTATGATATGGGTACTCTGTTGTGACTACATTTCTGAACAACTAAATTATGTTTTACTTCTGCTCTTTACATTTGTAAAGCTGACACATTTAATTCAGATAACAGCTGCTGCAGATCCCACCACTGATTCAGCTGTGGATACCCTGGAGGGCTACAAACATCAAAGCTCAGCTGCCTACATCATCACAACAGTGCTTAGGACATATGTGTCAAAGCATAAAAATATGTGTACTCTAGGAGTCATTTTAATCCTTCATTACAATAGCAGCAATAAGATACAGACAAACTCTAAAATATATTCAGCACAGATTCCAATCCCTTGAGAATATTGAGACAGAAGACTAAATAAGGGGAGGCAATGGAAATTAACAGGTACTTTGCACTGATACCCACTCAAGTTACTATCAAAGCAACTTAGAACAGCAACCACAAGCTCAGAGAACAAAATCAAATATGTACAAAATGTGCTCTTATGAAATTGGCTTTTCATTTTCCTCTGTGGAGCATTTGGTATGAGACACCAGTGCTAGAATTACTTCATTCTTTGTACTTTATACCTCCTCTAACAGCTTAGAACCACCAGCATTCACATTCCAATCACCACCACAAAGATGCATGAGGCACAGCCCAACACACAAGGGCATTAGAAGACATTGTGTTTGTCTTTTAGTGGAAAAGGAAACAGTGTTATTCAACACCATCTAAACTCCATTTATTGACAACTCCCTAAAACGAATAATCCTTCAGACTCACACAGCTGAATCAACAGACCCGTGGCAGGAAGACAGAAAAAGCAAGGAAGAAAAATCTATTGCCAGCACTAAATCATGTGGGAAAACAGTGGACATAAATAAATACATAAAATAAAGAATTAAGCCAGAACAAACATGAAAAGCATATCTGTCTTTTGACAAAAGACAAGTTTTCCTGCACTTAGACAGGAAAGTCTAATAAAGTCTATTTTATACCAAAAGAAATCCCTGCTGCAAATATTGAAAACAACAGTGACAAATCAAATAAAACACTTATACAAGACAAAATCATTGAACTCCAATAGGAAAAGTATATCTAACACCTACAAAGCCTGTAACAAACATTTTCACCTTTGGAAATACAACCAACAGCGAAGCAGTTTGAAAATACAACACATTTCACTTTGTAATGTGCCGGAATGTGTATGCACGTATTTTATGCTGGGGCATTCAAGTGACTAAAAATATTGGCATACAACACTTACACAGGACATGCAATTGTTTGTGCACCACATGTAAGCAGTATGTCAACCAACCAACCAATGTTTCTCAAAGGATTTAACCAAATTAACACTGATATACTTTGGAACATAAGTAACACTTGCACAATGTGATAATATATTTTGTATTTCATACATAATAATCTGTAAGAATAATAAATTTACAAATGCCTTGTTTTTTATCAATGGTTTCCAGTTTTTGTTTTTTTAAATCAGTGTCCCGGTTTGAGACAAATTGGAGGAAAATATCCTCTGACAGAAGAGAGGTTTCAGCTGCCCCTCCTCCACCAGGGTCGGGAAGAAATTCCTCGGAGGAAAGTGAAAAAGAAAAAACTATTTATTTAGCAAACACAGTGCATGCAAGCATGGGGAAAGAAAAACGCCAAATAATAAAACCTCTCGCTGTGGAGAGAACCCGGTAAATTTTCAGAGTCGTTTCTGTGGGCGTGGTCTCTCTGTCTTTTAAGCTGGCCGTTCAGCGTGGGCCCTTCTGGGCCAACCGGTGTAGGGTCTCCCGGTGTGTTCTGGTATTGTTGAACAGTCCAGAAGAGAAGAAGAAGAAACCAAAGTCCCAGGGAAGCAAAGGAGTTTAACTCTCCGTCTCTCTCTTCCGAGAAAAGGAGCCAAGAGCTGGGAAATGCGGGAAGGTGCTTGCCTCTGCTCTGCAGCAGCAGCAGCTATCTCTGTGTCCCTGGAGCACAAAAACTGCTTTGAAAAGTTTGCCTGGCTTTTTTTTTTCTTTCTCTCAGACCCAGTTTTAAAGGCACAGGATTCATGTCTGGGCATAGAGCAGGCCATAGGGGATACGCATCATAAAGTGACCCCAAGACAAACAGAAAAAAACCAATTTCAGATAAACATGCTTGAATCTCCATCTTCACACTGTATGCATATCTAGTTCCACTGAAGTTCTCAAATCTGAACTTGGTTCACCTGGTTTTATTTCAGGTCAGACCCCAATCCAAAACAGCTCAATTTCCTAGAATCCATCTGAATATGAGCAGAAATCTACAATTTACACCTGATTTCATAATGGACTTACACTATAAGAATACAAAATAAGATACGAGAAGATATTAAGATTTGACTGTCATGAAATCCATATTTAAACCATATCCCTGATTTGACTTTGGAGCCAAGCACAACTTAAATATCACCCTCACTTATCTTTATGCCATCCCTACTGAATACATAAAATGGGATTCTAATAAATCCAATTGTATCGAAAAAAATAGTTTTTAAATAGAGAAGAAAGCATTGTTCTTCAGAAAGTTTGGTTCTACAACAAACTGGACAGGGAGATTCAGAAAACAGACATGAGCTGGCTCTGCACACCTTCCAGGCTGGTGCGACACGAAGCCACACTCTTTCCAAAGTGAACATCAGCTTCAACAGGACTCGTTTTCTTTGAATCACGCTACATCCTCATGAGGTTTTATGACTTTGGATCAATTTAGCTTCATTATATAGATACATTGTAGTCTCCACATTTTTAAACACATTGAATAAAACATAAGAAAATACAGGAAAGTGCTGTTCAGTGAAATCTGAGAATGTTTTCCATTTTCCTCAGTTTCTCATGCTCCACCAGTCTGTGAATTTAGCATGCAATACTTATTTCTTGCTCCAATGACACCTCAGTAAGTGCTGCCTAGATCTAGGCTAGAATCAGACTATATACAATATGAGAAAGAAATATGTGAAAAATATTATAAAAAAAGTGAGAAAGGACAGAAAAGAAAGATAGATTGATTTCAATCTACATCAAGGTAGCTCAACAAAGAAATAACTGTAGTTTTGACCTGTGCTTAAAAAAGCAAGGAATTTAGAAATTCATCCTATAAAACTGTAGTGAAGAGATATACAAAAATTTGTATTTAGCTCTGGCATCAGAGAAATCTAACAGACAGTGGTAAAGAAAGGTGGATTTTTTTAAAAAATGGCTGAAAATTATTTTTAAAAAGGAGGCAATTATTGAAAGAATCCTTTTTATATAAGTTTTGTTTGGATTAATCATTACACAGAATCAGAAACACATTAATCAGAAACACAGTAACTCCTGGTATTTGAGCCCACAGGCATAAGAGAATAACAGAAGACCTCCAGGTCTCTCAAAAGGGGGTCATAAATGCACATGAAGAATTAAACATTATAAAAAGGCAAAAAATCCCCTGACAAACTGACCAACAAACAAATTAACTAAACCCACAACAACTACATAAACTACCACCCCTTTCCAAACAGTATAACATTTTACTGACTGAAAAATACATCCAAGGATATAAGCAAGAAACCTTACCATTCATTATGTTAAAATTATACTGGAAAACTACAAAACAATACTCAAATGAAATCAGCTAAGTATTGGTAACATCAAAATGACTGATCATATATTTTTCATCAATGTTTTTATGATTTGAAAATTTCTACCTACAGATAAACTCCTTACAGTTGCAGGTGGTTAGAAAATTGATGCAAAGTATTGCTGGCTCAATTTCAAATTTGCTCCTTAGTTTTGGAATGCTGAAATGCGGGGTAATTCATTAAGCTGAGTATGTCTCATCCACATTAAACATTTATGATATAGCATGTAGCGTTAATATTCAAGTGTGGTGTGGATCTGGGACAAGAATAGCTTTGTTAAATGAACAAGCTTTGGTTCCTTAACTAAAGATATGATCATACAGTTATTAAGCCCCTGTACTACCCAGTGATTTACAGATTTACAAACACCATGCCAACAGTAACTCTGTCACAAGAAACATCAACTTGAATTGTTCAACAGTAGGAGAGATGTTTGTAGGAACAAAACCACTAAAAATAAAAAATCACAAGTAACGTCCCACTCAAAGCAGTGGAATGTCAGTTCTGACTGCTTTGGTGTTCCTTTCTAACAGAAATAAAGTGTGCAACATCTGTTCTGCTCCTGATAACACACAGCTTAGCCAAACTTCTAAGCTATGATCATTCTTTAGATGGATTTAGAAATTTTTAATAAAGACTGAAGTTCACATGAAATATGTATCAGACACTATGAAATAGAAGAGAAGCCTCATTGGAAACTATAAGACATATTTTTCATGTTTGTGAAACAAATGTCTGATGTGAGACAGAACAGTGAAAGTATCAACCAATTATTTCTAAATTCACGAAGTTCTGTGTTTTATGAGAAAAACATCTGACATGATATCCATTACCAGTAGCACCTGGCACACATATATACCATTGCTACCTCAGTTAATCAGTGTCTCTAAACTTCCTTGCTTATACTTTCCAGCATATTCAAGACCCAACTCTCAGCTACTGCAGGCCTGAACTGAGCTATAAAATAAAGGACAAAAGAAATATTATTTATGGGACTATTCATCAAACACAGACAGTGCAGCAGATCCAATCTCATAAGCTTCATAGGTCTAGTTCTTTTAAAATCAAATTGTGTTTTACTGGAAATAATAGATAACATGGTGAAAGAAGACCATAAATTTGGATTACAAGTAGGTGGTCTATATTAACCTGTACAAACACTCCTGAGATGGCAAAAGAGAAGGGCAGTGACTTCCAATATATATAGACAAATAATAAAATACCCAGAAACTCAAGTTCGTGTGAGAAGACTTGAATGATGGTTAAAGACAGAGCATTTAAGACAGACAACTGTTGTAAAATGATTTCTTGTTTTCACTGCTTCTCTTTTTTCCACTTATTTTTTGTGTTTTAGTTGTAGAGTAGAACCACATGTATCACACAACATTTGCCACATTTCTCTTGCTGATTTAATAAGCACTAAGAACTGTTTAATTCAGAACAGCTCAAAATTTTCTTAACACCGAGTGAGCTGCACATAGGTTACTTCTAGGTGATACTTATCCAGTGGGAGATTGCAACCACTGATGCACTGACCACCTCAAAATGGACTCCAGACTCAAATGGAAGGAAGAACACTACCTATGGACTAATTAGCATGGGAAGTGAGAAATACAACTAACAAATAGGGATTTGGGTACTAATTAACGCAAAAATTACATAATCTCTGACCAGTGAATGCTGATGCATTTGTTTGTTGAAATGTATTAATAATGTAAAGTTTTGATGACTGGGGAGCCAACATTTTGTAAGTTGCTGCCCAGATCCCTACTTGGAGCAAAGTAGAATAAAAACCAGAAATATTTCACCTCAGTGTGTGAATTGACGCTGCACAGGTAACGAACTCATGTTTGAGACAACAATAATGCATATTTGTATCAGTAACAACAACAGATCTGCCGTGATCTTAGTAATGCCTTTCAAATACTTAATAGCAGATTCTACAGAGCATTGAAAGGACATGAAAAAGTCAGTACTTGCTAGTGCACAAGTAGTTCTAACAGTTCCAGGATGACTACTTCTGTAGTGAAGTAAGCTTTATGGCCATGGAAAAAAACACCAGAGTAATAACTTCCTTCACTATGAACAAAGAATCTCTTACCTAGGAATGAAACAGAGCCTTATCTGGGTACCTGCTTAAAGACTGAATGCATTAAGCAATCATCCATTTGGCTATCTATATATTAAAAAGTGCCAAAGAACAGTTTCGTCAACTGTTTCAAAAAGTAACAAACTCACGGAGTATAAGAATTGCACTGAAAATGCTGGAAGTTGCAAATCAATAGGCTTAGAGCCAAGCTATGACAAAATAAAGGATTCTTGAATAATTTAATGATCTACCTAGGATCCTCTGATGTAACCAACTTACTTCTTCTTCATAAACCTCTGCCTTTTTCAATCCAGATGACATGTAGTATTTCTTTTCCGAGCTTAAAGCTGTTTCTGAAATACTTCCATTACTCAAAAAAGTACTGTATTAGACCCTAAATCAGATAAATCTTCATATCTTCTTCCTCTACTGTTAAGTTTGCTACTATGTTCAAAACCACTCAAATGTAACTCAGAAATTCATACATACAAACATATATACTCATGTAAAGAAACTGTAAAGGAAATTTTTTAAGTTCTCTGATCCACCTAAACTCTTACCACAATATCCTTGACACCACCTTATAAACCTGTGTCACGTATCTGTTTTCACCTCAATGACAGATGGAAGAAGAATTCTGCCTATACAGCACATCTCTAGTACTGACAGAGTTTCCAACACTCGGTTTGAAGGGAACTTGTTTTCTTTCACTTCTGCTTTTGACTATTGTTGAATTCACTCAGCTAACACTTAGAATGTGATTCCTCAATGAAGAAATAAACCACTATACTTGAACCAAAAAGGCAGAAGAAAAAAAAAGAGGAGAAGAGAAAAAAAGCAAAATAAGTAAAAGGTATTTCCCTGTACTGCACAGCAGGTAAGATAGTGAGAATGAAATTAGTGATTTAGGATATTAGCTCTAACAATTGTACAGTGCATCAGAAACCTGCAGTTACACATTTGTGCTGGAATCAACTAAGCTGGTCTATTTATGTGCTTGTTTCACCATAGCTACCCCTCAAGATATTTGATAGCTCTCCATTGTTATTACCTTGTATTTAGCCTTCCCAAAGTGGCTATGAGCATACACAACTCTCTCCTATTCAAAATCCAATTAGATCATTACAACATTACATTGGAAGAAGGGCCACTGAAAGGCATCAGCTTGTATTGTATCTTCTTCAAGCAGACTTTTTCCCCTAAATAACACAATTCTTGCCTCAGAAGTGACAGAAGTGGTCCATGGTAGAGTATCTTTTAAATGAATCTACCACACAGCAATATGAATCTCAGTTCTGCAGACATAAACTTCATTAGCACATCAATTCAATTTTCCAGAATGTCCTGCATTACCTTTTAAACTATCTACTTCACTTTATTAAGCTGATAATTCGAACTCAGTACTGCATTATTTTGATATGTAACGAAAAGGTAAGTTAATGCATTTTATTGTTATACATTAATGCAGTGAAAACATGTTTCAGGAGGCAGCTCTTTGTTATACTTCATTGCTTTATTCCTAGTTGTAACTGATGTCAGTTAGGAGACTATTATCAGTCTAATAGTACCTTTCCCTCCATAACATTATTATTATTCCCAGCATAATGACATAAGTATCTGTTTAGAAATGGAGGCAATCAATATTATTTATTGCTATATTTTCACTAACTAGAAATTTACAGGGAATACAAGGCTGTGACTTCTTTTTGTCCTTCGTGGACTAGAACCTTTGAACTTCCGAACTGAGGTTCCCCCAGCTGAACCTTCCTCACCTTCTGGCCCCTTCAACCTTCCATACCTATGCTGAAAGTCAGTTTTTCCCACTTAAATTTCAGATCTCTTACTCTTCACCTCTCAGTTCATGCTATCCTTCCTTCATCTTGGCAGTGTCAATGTTTCCCATTTCCCTGCTATGTCATGTATCCCAAAATAGATAATATTTTTGATATATTCAAAATGAACCTTGATATGCTTAGAATATAGTCTCCAGATTTTAGCTGAAATCAATAATTAACCTGTGTACTTTTCATCATAAAATGACATTTAAAACCCCTTCTGCCTACATATTTAGCAGGTAATACTGGTATTGATCGATGTAATATAGAACTTTTGATGTATACCCTAACCATTTATTACATATGTCATCAGAGACCTTTCTTGATGTCCTACAACCCCTAATGACTCAACTACATCAATCCTAAACCTAACTCAAACCTCCTGATAATTTTCTTTATATTACATTATAGCATTAGTTCAGAGAAGGCTGGTCATTGTTTCTACCTAAATATACACAGTTGATTCTCAGTACTTCAGTTTTCAGATTCTAAACATAAATTCAGGGAAGACATGCCAGTAGCACCAAAATGCTAGCAGAAGAGTGGTTTATAGAAACTTTTTAGGCTGATTTCAGGGAAAGGAGTCCAGGACCATGGATAGTTAGCAAAAGTGACCAAAGCACAAGGAAATAAAGTTACAGTAATTTTTATGCTGCAATACCATTGGCTTCACACCTTACATTACGGATTAAAACACATACAAGTCTTACAAATAACCCTCAGAATCTCAGTAGCTGAAACCTGCATCCCTACAACTCACTTGCTATTATTATCCACGGTAGCCAGATTAAAGTTAAAACATGGATGCTTAACTCATGCTAGGATCATGCTTTCATTTTTCTTTACAAGTATACCATAGAAATGGGATTTCTCTGTGATCAAACTGCATTTAAAATTCTCTCTTATACTCAGGTATTTTACTATATTTGCTAATTTTCCACAAATAAGTAAGTAAACCAGAAACATAGTGACTGGACATGAACAAATTTCAGCTCTAATAATTTTCTATAATTGGAATACTAAAAATGATTTGCCCAATGTCTGATTCCATTCTATATATAAAGATCAAGTCCATAGAGGAACTACTGTTTGAAAACATTATAACTAGATTCTATTTAAAGATGTATGACTACACACGACAAGCAATTTGAGCAACAAACATATAACAAAATCCATAATGCTAAGAGAAGATCAAATAATCTACAAGACTTGACATCTACTTCTGTTTCAGGAGAGATATATAAAACAAAAAGAAAAAACAAAACAACAACAAAAACCCCCAACACAATCAACCAAACAACTCCAAAACATGACTAGGGAAAGAACAGAAATAGTAAGAAGAGTGACAAAAAAAGAAGAAAAGGAAAAAATGCAGTGAAAGTTAATAAATAGGCAGCTCCACATTATTCTATACCTGTCTCATTTCAACACATATTTTTAAAAGAACTTGCTTTAAAGTATTATTTAATCTCATAGCAAAAAGTAACAAAATCTTTCCCCGTGCAAATGAGATCTGATTTTACTGGGACACCTCTTAAAATATTTAGTTTCAGACTTCAAAATACTCACCATGCTTTCTGAAGAAAAAAACCAAACCAAAACAATAAGCAAGTACAGCATCATTTTAAAAATATCTTGCCAGGTGTGCATTGCCAATATTAAATTGTAAGAATTCAAAGCTCATTTTTATTATCAATAATTCACTTCCAAAAAGTAAACCCTGTAAATATGCTTTTAGTTCTGCATCTACAGATTCAGTTTTCCACCTCTGTTTCAAAGCAATAACGTTGCACATACATGAACTAAAAATGACATCCAGAATGAATAAATAAAAAGCAGAAGTATGCTTTAGTGCACTGCAAATGAAAAGCACAGTAGGTGCACCTTACTATGACTAGTATGTACCATGTCTGCTTTGCACTAGGGAAGTCTATGAACCTGCCTACTCTACACCAAAAACCTGAACCTCAAAATCACTCACATTCTCATAAATACTAAAGCTAAAGGCCTCAGACATGTTTAAATTAGAACTCGAAGTTAAACCTTCATGACTTTTGAAATATTAAACCATCATCAAAATTACATTTTTAGAGGTATTACTCATATTTTATGCTGTGATGTCCCTTTCCAGAAAGGGATATTTCAGACCTGCACTGAAATGAAAGGTCTGGACTAGAGACCAAACTTCATACGAATAGAAAGCTGAAAACCTGCTGAACCCCTTGGCCTGGAAAAAGCAGTCTTGTTTTAGCAAAAAACCTACAGTATAAACCACTAATTTTTGAGAGTGAGTTCATACATGGCTAACATATCCATTCCCTTTTAAAACAGATAGATTATTTGAAATAGTCTCCCACCAATTTTCTTCTATATTTATAAATATTATTGTTAGTGCAATGCCATCACAGTTAAGCTCTGCACCAGATCAGGATAAGCCAAGACCAATTTTCCTGATGAAATACTCTTTGGCTCTTCCTTTTTTAAAATTGTCTGTTCCAGACCTGTTTAACATTATTGTTCTCCACAGTATATAAAATTCACCTTATTGATAACTGATACAGGCTTACACCCAGTGTTCTTACTCTATAATAAATTCAGTGTGAAAATTAACATTAAACCTGTCCCATGCCTTATGAGCATGCAATTGGCAAAAAAAACCAAAACCATCTCAAAAGTTTTCTGTGCCAGTGGAGATTATGATGATATATCCTAAAAAGAGGATACATTCAGGACAGAAGTCATTAGCACTAGCCATCAGTAGCACACTCCCCACTCAGAGGGCAGAAATGTACCAATCTAACAGGGACCTCTGAAGTCCCCACACTTGATATTTTGTTTTAAAGTAGAACATTTGCTCTGTAGGCAACATATCCAAACACAAAGAGAAAGGGTTTCTACAACTGCATCTGAAAACTAACTGGTGGAGATTACTGCGGGGGGAACAATTGTTTCAAGAAAGGAGCACATCAGAAAGTGGCCTCATAAAAATTTCCACTCCTCCTACCCATTACAGAATACATGAGCATATTCACTTTATATATGTATATACACACGAACGTACATATATATAAACACACCAAAAAAGAAGTCAGCACAAAGCCACACTTAACAAATACAGTGGACAAGACCTATCAGCTCAAAAACTTCAGATTTCAAATTAAGAAGTTGATTTGACACAACACTCCATTAAAAAAATCCAATAAAAATGCTTTAAAAGCTTGAATAATAGGATTGTGCACCTCATCTGCTCAAGGGCAAACACAAACTAAAGGATGCTCACGTGATGAAGGTTAAAATGACAACATGCAATTGATGATTAAAGGAACTTTATATATATTCATGATCTCTGATGTTTCTGAAGTTGAAAGAGGCAAAGGTTACCCCTCTGAGCCCTGAAACATGGGTCAATCTAGTAAAATTGAGATTATCAGACAGAAAGATAAATCATAGTTTGATATTTTTGCTTTGATATTATACTTCTAATATTTTTCTTCAAGGTATTTGGTTTGCCTGAAGGGTTTTGGCTGGTTTGTTTTACTTTTTTAACAGAAATGTCTGGACTCCGAATGGATGAACCTTATAAAACAATGCTTTAGCCTCTTCCAAACAGGAATGAGGTGCAGAAGGGAGATCCTGACATTTTATTTAATATCAATAATATTGCCGGTTAATATACACAGTCAACGAATTGGTAAATTACAATATGGAGCAGGAAATTAGCATTTGATATAAGTTAATTCCAACTTGCCAAATATACTCCTTTTGATAAGGCCAAAACTATTACAGAAAACTAATTAATTTCTTTTTAAGGGCATCCATACAAGGCAACAAGAGATTTAAATTAATATTGAAATCTTAAAATATGTGACAATCTTTCTAAATTTAACACTTGATAAGAACTATGTATTGCAATTATTTACTAAGGATTAGAGCTTTTTTTAAATCCACCTCAATTGTAATGAATCATTTTATGAGCATACATAGCCTGTGAGTTCAATAATGCAGAATAGACAATCATTACGAAATTTTGAAGCAAACTGGCTCCTCCAAATACATACATTACATTGTGCAGAAATTCCCAGTCACAGAAACAGGATTTAAAGGACAAATGACAATGATCTTGTCATTTCCAATCTCACACAGAAGAGAACACAATAATGATTTAATTCTTTTTAACGATATTAGGTTGGGGTTTTTTGCCAACCTTAAAATATCAATGTAGCTCTTACTCAGTTCAAAGTCTCGAGTCCTTTCTTATTTTTTCCTTTATAATCCTTGCTCTGCTGAATTTAATTGCCTTGGCAATGCCAGAACACTGCCTGATCCTAACAGGTCAGCATTGATTGCTCTAAACCAATTGGTTCCTTCATTACAGAAAAAATGAGGTAAAGAAAAAAGGCAGGTGTGCTCTCGCACAGTCAGCTGGACTTCAGCATTTGCCCTTCTTCTCCCTCATTAACTAGCAACCAATCGATCAGGAACCTGCCCAGAACCCACAAAAACTATTCATCACTTCTGACATGGAATGGTTTTAACAGGTCACTCAAGGAAAGAATACTTGAGGTATCTCTTTGGAGCCTTTAAAGCTCATATGGTTTTTAAACTTCCATCCATGAGAAAGAAAAATTGAATTGTTACACTCCTATATAGTTCTAGTCTAAACCTTGAATTCAAAATAAATCTTTTAGCTATTTGTCCACGACAAGAATTTGTGGTGTACCTAATTTTAAATGTTCTTTATTGTGAAGAACTTTGATAGAGAGAAAGACCACAGCTGGCAGAAAGAGTGCAGACGGCCTCACTCCCCGCTTCCAGCTCGTTTTCTTCTGTACTTCCATGGTCTTTAGTCGAACAAATTAAAAAGCCAGTGAATGTTAATCCTAAAGCTTAACACATCATTTTTAACTCCACCTTTTAAAACATTTGAACACTACTTGTATTTCCAACCATTTCACATCACTTTTTCTTAACAGTCCCTTTACTGTCTAGCTCTATACTTCATTTGCCCATACAATTGCAAAAGACCTCCCTTACCTTGCTTGTCAAAATTGCTATCAAATAACTTTTGATATTTGATCAAAAAAGATCAAATAACTTTTCCAGAAGAATCATCTTTAAGAGTAATCTGTACTGATTAGCTCTTTTTCTAGTCAGTTATTCATGTTTCTTTTCTTTCTCTGATTGTAAACTCTGCAGAATATGCCTTGTCCTTATGATTTGTTCTTTAACACAGATTTGTAATTTCACATTACTATCAGTTTGAAATGTTGCTACCAAGTTGATTTCAGGAGAAAAAAAAATCAAAGAGATTTAATAAACATATAAGCAAGGAATAAACATAAAAGCAGGGAATAGGATGTTTGAAAAAAAACCCCAACACACCAACAAAACACACCAAGAAGAGAACTAAACAGAGCATAAGAGAAAAAGAAATTAAGACAGGGAAGAGGCAGCAGACAACAGATTCTGTGAAGAAATAAAGCAGAGTGGCACCATTTTGATTAGGAAACAGAAAATTCCAATGAAAGATAATGCATTACTTGTACTAAATAGCAGAAAGACCCAGAAAAGAGAAACATCAAGCCAGTATGTCACTTTATGGCACATTGAATGGAAAAAGAAATTTAAGAGGGCTGCAGAAATAAAATTCTTTTTTTTGCAAATCAATGTAAAAACCATTTCTCTCCTGGTTATGTCTCCTGTCTAACAAATTAAAAGAAAAGGTTAAGGTTATTATTTTGAACAAATTCACAGAAACTAATTGACTGAATCCACAGAACATCATAAAAAAAATCAGGTGTTTTACCTGTGTTCTTTGTAACAGAAACATGACAGGTGACCAGTCATATTAGAAACTAATTTCAGTTGGGAAAAGTCTTAACCATTATATCATATTCATCCCAGACTACTACAACAATTCTTAACTATACAGTAAAATGGGATTTCCAAGCACAAATAAATTAACTCATTCTTTTGCTAAATGTTTCATCTGCTAAGATAACATACAGAATCATGCTGCTTCTCACCTCCTTTTTTACCCTCTCTTCCCTTTTGAAACCTTTGAAGCAACTGTCCTGTGTATCACTCAAAGGCCATTATTTCTGAAAAGATGATACTGCTATCCTGTGAAGCAAATCAATTTACCAGTAGAGTACACCACGTAAAGGGCTATTCACATGACCTAAGTTAGCAGTTTGGATTCTAACTGAGCTCTGGATGATGATTTGAGTTCCCCAAGTCTGGCTGGGTTATCCTTTGTCATTGAATCACACACAATCATACATTTATGAGTAGGCAACTAACTGACAGAAATCAGATGATGAGCCTTGCTGTGACTGTTCAGCAACACACAGTCATTCACATGTCAGAAGAGAAGCATGAGCATGTTCACCAACAATTTCAAAGACTGTATGATTGTCTGATAAGACACAAATAATCTTCTAATGGTAAAAATACATTCCAGCAGATTTGTTACAATTCTACTAGAAAAAAAATTAAACATTTTCCATATTACTGCAGAAAAAACCTGCTTTTAAGAAGTCAGCTAAATCCAAGGTTTCTAAATTCTTTGGTCAGTGGCAATTCTCCAAGTTTTCTATGAGTTTTAAACCTTTTGAGAGGTTTTTCATGCCTCCCTTCAGACCTCTCTTCTCTAAACCAGTCACAAGTTTGTCCATCTTTTCTTGTAGGTAAGACTGTGCTGGTTCTTGGTGTTCCCTTCTAGACTCTTCACACACTTTTTGAAGTATAAAATGATAATTCCCTCAAGAGTCCAGAATTAGCAATTCAGATATGACTGAACTGAATGATTCATGTTACAAGTTATACTCCTGTCTATGTATTAAAATGTTGTTTTTTGCACCAGCAGGTGATACTGCAGTCCCATATCCAGTTTGGCATTCACTAAAAATTGCAGAATCTTCTGGTGCTGAAGTACTATTCAGCCATTTGCTCCTTAACCTCATTCTCCAAATCATATTTCCCTACACATGTACAGATTTTTGCCCTTGTTTTCAGGAAAATGCATTCTATTTATTTCAGATTGTGTCTCCACTTTGCCAAGATCCTTTTTAACTCTAATTTTGTCCTTTTGTGTAACTGCATCTTCTCCCACAGTTTCATGCTATCTGCAAATTTAAGAAAAATACATTACAAACACACAGAGTAGTGTGGAACATGTGAAAGACCCCATAAAAATCCCACTTCCTATTATCATTCCATTTTCCATTTCTATTGAACTATGACTACAACAGGTGCTAGTCCAATTTTATATTCACTTTACTATATTTTCCTGTAGACCGTGTTCCTCTTGCTTGCATACAGAAATAACCATGTTACTGTCAAAAGCTTTACTTACGACAAAACATAACATGTACTGATTTATTTCTTATCCATGCCCTGTTTTTCTGCCTCAGAAGGAAACTAAATTGACTATGTTTTTGACAAATCCAGTTTAGCTGACAGTAATTCCTTTATCTTCAAGTGCCTACAAACAATTTGGTTCAATTACTTGCTCCAATATCTTTCTGGAAACTGAAATTGTGCTGTATGACACAGTTCCTCAGCTCCCTCTTTTTGCTTCTTTTAAGGATGGGAAAGGAACAAGTTTGGTACCCATTACATATTTTCCATGAATTCATGAAATCATTAATAACTCTTCCAAGCTGATAGGTAGAAGCTACAACTACTAGTTCAAAAGCTGTTTTCTGAGGAGTAAAAAGCAAGTTCTGTACTTCTGTAGAGAAATAAAATGGGAATTAAAAGATACATTACAGATACGAGCAGAACAACTTTCTTTCTGGTTCTACAATTACCAATTGTTAACTGCAACCATTACTGTCAAGAAATTGGAAGATTACATACTGTAAATTTTCAAGGACAACAGCTGATATTTAGAGTTTAGTTTATTACTTATCTTTCCCAATTTGCATGAGATTTTATTAAGGACAGAACAAGTACAGCCCCTTCCCTAACATCATTATTGCTCCTTACAGCCTTTTATAGGAATAAATATGGAATTTCGGAATTAACTTTTGCATGTCATGAAACCATCTATAGTAAAAAAGTAAACAAATTTCAAAATGGAAGAGGAAAATTACACCTTACTAAATAATATTCTCTAAGGAGCACAAATCAAGAACATATACAAAAAGAAGTAAACACGATGACATGAACTTTTTATCCTTTTTTCTTTAAAAAAAGTGATTTGGAAACACTTAGTTTAAATGAAATAAAATATTCAGTGTTAGTGTTAAGACAGAATGTAATGCCAATAGCTCTGTTCACTAATTAAATCAGATGCAACAGTATCCTTAACAATACACCTGTGAGGGCCTCTCAGAGACCTCCACTGGAAGGCATAAGAGGAGAAAAGACCTTAAGTGAGACTGTCATATTCTGCTGCAACCCTCCTACAGAAAAAAAATATACACACCTTATTTCTCTGTCTCCACTAATTGAAAGACATAGGTCTTCCTGCTATGGATGGATGGAAGGATGGATCAAGGGAGGGAAGGTGTGAGGAAGGAAGGAATCTAACAGCTTTCTGACTTCTTCAGAAGATCCCACTCAAGAGGAAAACCTCTGCAGGTGAGTGCTTATCTTACTGGAAAAGCACAGAAACTACTGTTTAACACACACCATAATAGGACTTCTATAGCTCTGAAAAACAAGTCCACCTCTTTTTCTTTTTAATTTACTGACTGAAATCACAAAAAGTGCAACAGCTGATCTGCTGGTATCTGCTCAGTGTTTGTAAGAATTATCTGTTGTTTTCTACCAAAACCTAAGTACTATAGAAAACTGTATTTCAAAGTCTGTCTCATTGTATCATCTCTGGAGGTGAAAATAATATAAATAATAAAATTAAGAGGAGAACTATTTTAAAAAGAAATTTTTTTAAAATGAAAATTGGGTGGTGGAAGATACAATAAACCCAAGGAAGACAATTAGTTCTGTCTTGTTCTTCTGTGCGCAAAAAATAATAATGTTGAGGTAAAATGATGTGGAGATTTTATTTATTTGAAATAAATGTTTCATAATATGGCTAAATGGGAAGCACGGAGGAAGAATCTGTTGCATTTGTTTGTCTCATGCAAATACCTGCATGTTATTTTTACTATTGTTCCAAAATCGGGGGACTCAAGGTAAGGGAGCAGATAGAAAATCAGCTGTGTCAACGTCTTATGTCCTTTGCAACAAAAACTTGAGAGCTGCCTTCCCACTTCATGTAAGTGGTTGCCCATTTAAAAATGTTTTACAGTGTTTTTCACACTTCAGTAACATCAACTTGTGGTGTTGGTAACAAATCAGCAAGTTTCACATTGGTATTCTTGTACTATTTAATGCAGTAATCATTGGGAAAAAGAACAAAACTCAGAAACCTGTGAGACAAATCCTTACCTTAGTGCCTCCAAAAATTTATACTCTGCTTAGAGATACACTTGAAATCCCTTTGGGGCAGCTGAAGTAATATAGGTTTGTTTAATACCTAAGTGTAAAGTAAAAAAATGCTATGTTTGCACCTTTAGACATATTTTCTGACAAGAATAGCCTCACAAATAGCAAAGGGCAAGATAAAATCCAATAATACAGCTCAGAAAAAAAGTTAAGTGCTTTAGTAAGCTTAATTTTCAAACCTATTATAGTATCCTTTGATGACTGTGATCAGGTAACAGAAGAATAAGCACTATTCCACAAGTGATATTAATTACCAGCTCTTCCTATTTAAAGCTCAGTCATTTTACATTCAATTTTCCTCCATGCGATATATAAATCTTAAAAGAAATCAACAAAACTTACCATGATTGTAAAATATTACTTCAAAAATTGTCAGTCCTGGCACTGCAATTCTGGAATAGTGACCAGGAGAAACTTCAGTGTGGGAAGAGCAGTACTTCCATGCAGATTGAACTTAAATCCACAAAGACTGCTTAAACCACTTCCAAGCTAATTCCTGCAGGGCTGCTGAAGGAATTCCCACTCAAGCTTATTATACTGGAACAAGCACAATAACCAGTACACAGATTGTAAACAAAAAGGGAAAGAGACTCCACAGCAGGAGTGGACACTGCTCATGACCCTGATCATCAGGAGTGGAAAAGCAGAGGGCAGAGGCTTCCAGGCAGGTCTGCAGAAAAGGTCAGCCTACACTGGGGCTGAGATGTTGCTTATAACCCACTCTGTGCCTCTGAGCAGCTCTTAAGTACACATCTTGGAGATGTCTCTGCTGAACTTGGCAGTAAAAGAGGATTAAAACGCAGGCACTAACTACTGGTTACTAACAACTAGCTGATATTACTACTGCCTCTCCCTTCTCCCAGCTGTAATTTTTAGCTAAGGTAAAGGTACATTCAAACTCCCAAAGCAAAAACTGATGTCTCTCTCTTTCTCTGTATTTGTACACTTAAATTCACTGTAAGAAATAAAGTCTGCACATAGTTAAACGTAACATCTTTCCTTTGATAAAAGGCTCTTCAAACTGTAAAGCCACAGTAACAATTTTCTAACTTCAAGGACTCATCTCCGTTCATTTCAGAAGGATTGTTAATAAAGTTTAGTAGAATTTCAAAGACTGAAAATAGCTGTATCCCACTGAGGAATTTATGGGATCTATTTCTTATGTCATTATGGAGAAGAACACTGAAATGAAAGTCAAGACACTGTTCCATACTTATTTTCAGCCTGCGATCATACTTTCTTTTATAGGAAATCTCTTCACTGTACATTCAACTAGAATAGTTACATGCTTACCTTATTATTCTGCTAATAATTCATTCTCTATTTTTAATACAAACTTCTTTTTTTCTGCCAGTAGCTTGCTGTTTCTCTGTGAAATAACAATAAGCTCTTGCATTTCATCACAGTTTATCAGTTGAAAATCCATCCAACAGAGTTAAAATGCAAAAGACAGTCTAGGCTAAAGTGAAACTTTGAGATGGTCAGTGCAGTCTGGACATTGCAAGAGCATCCTGATCATCACAGCTTCAGTGACCCTGACATCTTAATTGACTTTAGTAAAGGAAAAAAAACCCTACCAAAATAGAGCTAACATTACAAAAATTATAAGAATAAAAACCCATGTGTAAAGTCATTTATTTGCTGTTTTTCTATTCCGTTGATATTTTTGTTTTACAGATGAACAAGAGATGGCAATCAAACGAACACTTTCAATTTTCAGAAAACCATCTTTCATCTCAAAGTCAGCACTAGCTCCTTTTCAATTAACAGCTCCATCAAAACATGCAAATTACCCCATGTAAAGCATATTCGGAAATGAAAAATATTGAATGACAAATTAACACCTGAGAGCCATTTTCATAGAAGTTGCTTGACAAAAAGAAACTTCAAGAACACTAGATCTGTAGCTTCAACACTTTGCAATTTCAAGTAGCATCAACAAATTTTGCTTTTGAAAAAATACTATAAGCCTACAAAATGAGAATTAGTTACATTTATTTTACCACTCTATTGAGTATATTTCTACGACTGTGTCTGCTGCTGCTCCTGTCACCCACCACCTTCAAAGGGTGGTAGAAAATACATCAGCAGCAGATTTAGTATTGCTTGGTAGTTACAATACTGCCCTTTTGTTTGCAACACAAACCCTGGTTTTGACACGATAAGAGACCACATAACAATTAATCAGTCCAGCTTTTGCTTATCTCAAGGATTAATCTATTCTGACCATTAAAATACTATCTTATTGATAATACAGTTGTAAGAATAAAATCAGAGCAAAGAAACCTCAGTCTGCAGCTTTCAGAGTACTTCATTGCCGGAACCATAATTTCTAAACAGGGTAATTATTTTTCCAAGACAGTAGGAAAGAAGCAGGTGGGCAGACAATTTTTTCCAGTCAAATTTGTCCTTCCATATTAAGACACTTGATACATTTAATGTACTTTCAGACCAAACAAAACAGCATTTGCAAACTCATTCAATGGCACATTATCATTCCGACTTCCAATATGTTTATCTCCCAGAGATAAGGCCCCAGAGCAATCACTTCGAATACATCACTTTCCTTATCACACTGTTCTCAGCTGGGGGCCAGTTTTGGCGATGACATAAGAAATGATGCTATAATAGCCTCAGACACTATTGACTTAGCAGGCATGGCAATGCCTTAAATGCATTGGCCTTTCAGAGAAAGAAGGTAAAGGTAAAAAACCAGGATGCAAAGAACAGAGCAGCACCACTACCAGACTCAGAGAAGGAAAATAGCTACAAAGCTTGTACACGACGTGTGAATGCCTAACTTCACAAATATATTTTAATCAGTTTTCTTTTTAAGCTAAGATGGACACCTTCTGGCAAGAGACAAAGTCCATTTTCAAATAAATTCTCTATTTCACCACATTGTTTCTGAACCAGGAATATCACATGGAAAGAATATTTTTCATAGAATACATTTGATTCTGAAAGTATGACAATCAAAAGTCCAAAAGAAAACCCCTTAAACCTATCTTTAAGAAAAAAGGCAAAACTTGATTAAACAGGTTTATCTTCTTTTTTCTGAATTGGATATTCCAGCAGATACAGCAATGGTCTGCAGTACACAAAACAAACCCCAAATTCACCACATCTCTTGATACTTTATACATATTTACATTTCTGCTTTTTTAATGTCAGCTATACTTCAAAATGTAAACTTAAATTTTTTTTAAAGTACAGCATTATCCTCATTGTTAACAAAAATTTCAAATGAAAAATATTTCTGTGAAACTCTGCAGGAGAATTTTTATAAAGAATTAAGGAGTTACAAAGAATTAAGGAAAAGCAAAAAATCTTCTGGACTGAATGGAGTATCCTTTGTAGGATTTTAGCCTAGCCAGCACAATAATATTTAAGAACAAATCTTTTGTATATCCATGTCAGTGTACAGAAAAAAGTAAAACCAAACCAAATTGACACCTTTGACCAACATGTCCATACCAGGGGAAAACTGCAGAACCACTGTAACTGCACCACCAAAATTTTTTAGGGAATTAGTACAATATACCCATCCCTGGAGGTGTTCAAGGCCACGTTGGATGGAACTCTGAGCAACCTGATCTAGTGCAAGATGTCCCTTCCTAGCAGGGGGTTGGAACAAGATGATCTTTGAGGTGCCTTCCAACCTGAACCACTCTATCATTCTGTACAAAGCAGGAAAACAACGCTTCCTGTACGAAGGCTTGATGGTGGTGTATTTATATTGCAAAGCGTTAAAGACCAAAACAAACCACTGAAATTTACTTGTAGGATTAAGCAAAAGCAACTGAAGGCTATTCCACTTCTATATGACAATCATCATGGTGATTTAAGATCCTTAACCAGTATATACCACTCTCTCACACTTCCACTGATTCAACTCTGTAGTTGTCCTGGGCCATTCCCATGTGTGTGCATCTTGAGCAGGAGTTCTTTTACATCCCCCATATTATACCATACCATATCCCACAAAGTATAGCCTGCTACAGCATGTAAAATCTGTGCCAGGAAAAGAAAATGCTGCTTACAAGATACACATTACAGTAGACAGGTACTGTTAAATTTCTACCAGGAAATAGATAAAGAAAAAAAAATAAAGTGCAGGAATTTGGCTAGGTTCCTGAAAACCAATGTTTTCTTTCCCTGTTACATTTAATAGAAATAACTACCTGTCATTTAAAATTCTGGTAATTTTCCAGCAGACCTACACTCTCTTTTCTCTTGCACAAAATTGTTGGCAATAGTGGAACCTTCTGTTTATAATATACTTCTCATATTTATCTGTCATTCATGTTGAGAGTATAATGAAGACTACAAGTATTAGCAACGTTATGTCACTTTATTTGCAGCTTCTTCTTGCCCAACAGATACACAGTGGGTTCTTCCAATATGCAATGTTTTATCAAAGTTAATTTAAGCCGTAACAAATTATCACAGTAAGTATCTTTATTGTACAAACTGTGGGTAGGCTTGGTCTACAACGGTGAAACAGTAACTTCTGCTATCCCTAGTACCACCTCAGTCTGCAAATAAAGGTGAACAGAAGCGTTAAATCTCTGCATTGCACATAAAAATCCTGCAAGTCCTGCATCTTTATATGAAAGATTCCTGTGCATCTGATGCCTACACACTTCAGTGTATCCAACTAAAACTTTTCCCTATGTTCCATGATCCAGTGGCAATGTACACACCAATTCCCCACTCCTGCCCCACTGAGTTACTCATTCACCTTCCTAAATGCAGCCTGAAGTGCTTCCACTCTGTGATATCCCTCTTCTTAAGACACATGATCCATGTGCTTCAACCATTTGCTTCTATGCTAAGACAGGTAATGCAGTACTCTCAAGGGCAGAGCTCTGTGTTCACAGAATCAATTAGCCTGGAAAAGTCTTCTGGCATCCTCAAACCCAAACTATGACCAAACACCAACTTGTCACCTAGACCATGGCACTAACTGTCATGTCCAGCTGTTTCTTGAAAAATTCCAGGGATGGTAACTCCACCACCTCTCTGGGCAGTCTGCTCCAATGCTGAACAAACCTTTCCATGAAAAAATTCCTCTTGAAGTCCAACCTGAACCTCTCCTGGCACTTGAGGCTGTGTCCTCCTGTACTGTTGCTGGTTGCCTGGCCTCACCTTGAATACTGTGTGCAGTTTTGGTCACTGCAATGTAGGAAAGATATTAAATTATTCTAGAGTGTCCAAAGAGGGGCTGTGAAGATGGTGAAGGGCCTTGAGAAGAAGCCATACGAGGAGCAGCTGAGGTTTTGGTCTGTTCAGCCTGGAGAAGAGAAGGCTGAGGGGAGACCCCATTGCAGTTACAACTTCCTTGCGAGGGGAAAAGGAGGGGCAGGCACTGATCTCTTCTGTCTGGTGACCAGTGACAGGACCCAAGGAAACGGCCTGAAGTTGTGTCAGGGGAGGTTTGGGTTGGATATTAGAAAAAGGTTTTTCACCCAGAGGGTTTTTGGGCACTGGAACAGGTTCCTCAGGGAAGCGGTCACAGCACCAGCCTGACAGAGTTCAGGAAGCTTTTGGACAATGCTCTCAGGCACATGATGTGACTCCTGGGGATGGTCCTGTGCAGGGCCAGGAGTTGGACTTGATGATCCTTGTGGGCCACTTTCAACTCAGCTTATTCTGTGATTCTGTAGGGACCCTCCTGAGTCTTCTTTTCTCCAGGCTAAACAACCACAGCTCCCTCAGCTACTCCTCATAGGACCTACCCCAGTGCCCTTCTCTGGACACGCTCCAGCACCTCAATGTCCTTCATATAGTGAAGGGCTCAAAACTAAACACAGGATTCAAGATGTGGCCTCACCATAACTGGATGTTTGCAAAGGCCAAAATCAAGGTGTTACATATAACCTCACTTGTGCTCCTTAAGTTTATGTTTATAATAAAGACTTGCATTTATTGCCATTTCATGTCGAACTCAGTTTACGAAATTTAGTAAATATCACGCTATCTACTATGCTTTAACTTCAACATATTTTTAAAATTGATTCTGTTTAAAAAAACATTTAAGACTCTAATGTATTTAATGCTACAAAAAGCATTATTTTGCCCTAGCTAGAAGGGATAATTTGGTGCTTGCGGTGTGATTTTGAACCTGCTAGGTTAACTAAGTTTATCCCAAGAAGAGAGCAATTCATTTGTCCAAATGTGATGTATACTCCCTGTATCCTCAGAGGAAAATAAAATACAAGTCAGCAAATAATGTATGCACACAGTTGGAGCTGAGAAATTTGGCTGGTACATTAAAAATAGCATAAAACTGACTGCAGGAAACCTGCTCCATTATTTCTGAGGATGAAACCACAGAGTAAAACATGAACAAGAATCAAGGATGTAACTGGGGAAAGTTGCATGATTCAATGCTGCACTGTTGAACTGGGCACAGTCCCTTCACAGGCTGCAATTCTGACAGGATGCCCAAAAACTCTGTAGAAAAGGCTTTTCTCAAGCACCCATCAGGTAGGGCTCCCCAGTATCTGAAGCCTGTGGCTTCACTTAACTTATTATTCACTTATAATTCATAATTATAAACTCAGACCAACACGAACTGGCAATAAATACAAGACTTTATCATAAACATAAACTAAAGGAGCACAAGTAAGATTACATATAACACCTTGATTTTGGGCTTTCCAAACATCCAATTACTGGATTTGCAACTTCGCAAAGAAAATTCACACAGGAAATTCAACAATAACTTCTGACCTTTAAAGCCAATATGTTTGTCTGTCATATGGTATAACACTTTTGTCCATTCAGATGACCACAACATAAACATTTGTCATGCAGGCTTTTTAACAAAAGTTAACTAAGAGCAACTAAGAACAACAGATACTCATTCTCCACCCCATCAGCAGTACAGGTGAATGGGACATTGAACAACTTTCACAGGTATTTGCTGCCAACAGGGGAAAGCCAGCATTCAGGAATTTCTGGTGCTATTTTAAAATCAACTGGATGAGGGAGACAGCAATTCAGTCAGACGCCTGCTGGGTCTACTCCCACCTAACCTTTTCCAAACCAGTGCCCTTGATTATTAAAGTTCAAAATATCTAAAGATGATACTAGTTATAAATAGAAATGCAGCACAATTAGCAGTCCTGGTTTTAATTTTTCTTCTTCATTTATTTATGCTCATACACACTTTGGATTTGGAAAGGTGATTTTTCTTAATTTCACTTTTAAATTTCCTTTGTGTTGAAAATTATCTTGTATTTCAAATGAATACACATGTTTCTGAGGGCATCCATCATCAAGATATTTATCATTAAACCAATAGGGAATAAGACACATTATCTATATTGCTAATTATAAACTGCAAAATAAAGGTAGAAAAATACCACCATGCTGAAATAAAAATGTGAACTTTATGTTTAACATACTGATATTTTAACTCATTATATCTGCCCTACGCTGTTTTTAGGCCTATGAATTTCTAAGAATCAAAATGAAACTGAATGATACTAAGTGGTAAGATCAATTGTATTAAGTGCCCCTTCATCTGAAAACAAAACATGAAGTCAGTACAGTTGGAAGGTAAAATATTTTAGGGCAAGTAAAAATGAAGTACAGTAAATTTGTTCATACTACCAATCAATAAAAGTTATAATGACCGCTAGAAACGTTAATAAAACACCCTTTTAAAAAATATTGATCAGAATAGTCAAAAATCTAAGTGCTGTTCACACATTGGTGCATCTCCTGATCTCTAAGTCCTGACAGGAAAAAACTCCGTTCTAGAGGTAGAGTATTGCATGCCCAAACATGGGTGTTACCTCCTGATACATAATTTCAAACCTACCACTCAGAGACAGGATATAGCCTGGCTACTCACGTTGTTCTGGAAAGGCAAGGACAAAATCCTGTGAAAGTCAAGTACCTCATTCCTCCCAGTTTCATCAAAAGAGCAAAAGAAAGGGAGGCCACAAGGGATCATTACAGCAAACTGACTACAAACACTACAGGATACAGTTTAACAGCATCCCAATTGGACAGGTTTGTTCCTTAAACCAAAATTTTTGTGAAAATACATTTCCAAATACATTTTGCCCCTGCCCATTCTTTCCTGTCATCCATGAAAATATGTCGTCCTGGGAGAAAGAAAGTAGATCCTCTAGTGTCATAATGCTTTGATATGAGAAAGTAGTCAGGTAGCTATTATTTAAGGCATTAGTCACAACAATGAAAAGTATGAGGGAAGAGAGTCAATGAAAGGAAAGTATCTTTCAGGTTGAACCAAGCTACACAGAGTAAGCAGAACTTCTCTTATTAACAAACACTCAGGTCACAAGAATCCAAAACGTTTTCTCTTTTATAAAGTTGCACATTGACAGCCATTTCATGTTTCAATTAAAAACAAAGCAAAAAAACCCACCCCCAAAACCAAAAAAAAAACCCCCACAGAAATAAATGCTTCAACAACCAATGGTCATTTCACGTTACTTTACCAACAGAAGAAAAAAAAATGAATTTAATATAGGTATAGTTCCTTGAAAAGGAAATTTCAGCTGTGGCTACTCTACTTTTCAGATACTCCTATAATATACGTAGTGCAGAAAAAGTAAAAGCTGTCATTTTCTCCAAGTCTTGTGATTTTCACCCGTTAAATTTAAGAGCAAAGAGCTCTCTACCTCTCATCTTGGGGAAAGAAATTCAAAGACAGAATTAATACAGAAGTCTAATCATCTGACAAACTGTCAAGTGATTAGACTGTTGTATTACGATGATCAAGCCAGCAGCTTCTCCACCATCTGAAAGGGGAGGTTTTACTCCATTTCCAATTTCATTATTTCAAGCTTCCCACTTTTCTAGCCACGGAGTTCCAGCTTGCAACACTTCTGGTGCTTATCGGACAGAGCTTATTCACTTAAATCAACTTAACTAAACTGCCGGGAGGTAGAAAACTACCCTGTCATGGATCAGTGAACTGAAACTGTTCATGCAGAGGTCAGACATGCACCAGAGCCAGCACAATGGAGCAAGCTCACCTAAGAATGAGGAAAAAGATCTTCCATCCTTTTCAGCCTTCCTGATATTTTGCTACAGATTGTATTTGCACATACAGCTAACCAATCTTATGAACCAATTAGTCTCCTAAATGGCTTCAAAAAAGTAGAAAACAAGTATCTCCTCATTGCTAAGAAGAATTATTCTAACAGTGAGCATCTCAGGACATTGAGTGAGGAGACACGATTCACATCACCAACTCTGAGCGCTTCCCACAGCATTGCTATGAAGCAGGGAACGAGCCGAAGCCATGTGGTGAAGCTGGTGTATATGGGTACCCGAATGATAAATGATGTACTTGAAATCTTGTAAGGCACCTAAAGCAAAGTACAGAACTGTACCCAAGGCACTTAACTTCCATGTCAGTATTCAAGCAGAATAACCTGGCATCTTCCTAATAAATATGAAGGCAAAGGTCATCAACAGATGAACAGATGTGACAGATGCAATTATATAGCTATCAGAAACAAGGCAGCTGTGCTTCCAAGACCACCTTACTCAGGCCACCAGGTCATACCAAGCAGCAGAGCAACTAACCTAGATGGAACATCACAAGCACGCTTTCCAGTGTTTAAGCTGCCCTAGTTATTTCTATAAAGTTGAGCCCACATAACCCTAGCTAAGGAAATTTAATATAATTATTTAAAACTTTGTAAAATCTAAGTATCGGAATCCTATGCACAAGCACAGTTTTGCAGATATATTTATTCTGCTTTTCCTTTTTCTTTAAAAAAGAAAAGGTATGCATTTCCTTCCAAAACTGCTAAAATGTGAGTGTATGACAAATTGCAACAGAAATGGGTATGAAGCAATGAAACACACACAAAACATTAAAATACATGACTAAAGAGATGTTTAACTAAGAAAATAATCCTTTGCCAAAAATTTAGTAGCAATACCCCTTAGTTTTTTTTCCACAAGACACAATTTTATTATTCATGCAATGCCATATTAGGTCTGACTAAAATATAAAATCTCTTTAGGAAATGTTAAGACTATATTACACCACAATTTACAGCTTATTTGTCAGACTGTGACAACACCGTACTTATCAAACAACCTCTATGACTATGTATGAAAATTCACCCCAAAATAACTTCACAGTTGTCAGAGATGATCATAAAATTAAAGCCCACGGTTCAGTAAGAAATGCATTCAATACACAAGCATAATGGGCTCTATTGAGCTTTATATCATGTACCTGCTCCTTTTGAGAAGACATATGGCAACATACACTCTTACTTTCATAGCTCACTCTGTCTTAAGCTTTCTTAAATATTGTTTCTGGATGTGACCCGAGAAACAGAGGTCTGTTGCAGTGCTCTGAGCACCTGGAAAATCAGATCAGGTGACTGTACCATCACTGCTATTCCTCACTGAGGTTTAAGGTTATTAGTGAAAACTCTAAAGGGAACTTCAGTAAAGGTGAATTTGAAAGAATCCTGATTGCCACAACTTTGACAGTAATTAAAACCGAAATAATAGACCTTATGCAAAGGTTTTAACCAACATTTTAATGAGGTTTAAAAGTGGAGAGCACCTTTTTGAACTGCTGTAGCTATGGACTCCAGATAACGAAATACTGTACTACTGAGCACTCGCACAATGTAAGCTATTGAATTCCAAACGAGAAAAGCAGCCAAGACTCCTACAGCTTTCTAGCAGCTAATTTCAGTAAATTCAAACCTTTTAAAACAGCACAATAAATACTTTTGTACACCTTTATTAGCTGAATATGTATCAAAGAGCAAAAAAATTCCTGATGAGATCTCTGGGTTGAATGCTGAGGTTTTAACTTCAGCAGTGGGAGACAGGAATTAAAGTACTACCCCTGTTGGTTAACTCTACATTTTAGTTCCTTGTTTGGCAATTACACTGATGTTATTATTTCAGTAAACACAACATCCACTTCTGCTCAATTTATAGAATCATACAGATTTAAAAAGGTATAATTATGTCTTCAAAATCAAGATTTTTTAGAAACAACATCTACACAGAATCAGCACTTGCTTCAAATCTTGTCTGTAAGTCTACTAGAACAGAAACACAGGAAGAATTATAAAGAACTATTAAACTGAGGGGAAGGAAGAAAAGAACAAATAAATTGAGAAAATTCTAATTTTAAAAAATAAAGTCTTCAAAGCTACATTTACCTTGAAACTTTCTTTCCACGTAAGAGCTGGACTGCAAAATATGAATCAGGAAGACTTACAGCTTTTTTTGTGTTTTTTTTTTTTTTTTTACATATGCATTTAAATGCTAGAAACAACATCAGCAGCATTTTGTTTTGAGTTAGTCAAATAAGGAATTACATGACTTTGAGTAAATTATAACCTTAAAAATTTAAATAACTTGCAATGAAACCATTACTGTCACTCAAACAATTTTCTACAGTTAAAGCCTGCATGTTAAGTGTAAATTAATTTGCCATTTGAAGAATATCAATAATTTATCTGTTCAGTGTGAAAGATGCAATTGGAGATTTTTTTCTGGAGAGAAAGATTTTAGTTATTGCACAGCACTCTCTAGCGGCAAAAGGTGTTCCAGTCAATTGGAACAATTTAGCCTGACTGAAGAATTGAAGTTATAACATGCTTTTGTATGACTTCATACATACCTATGTTTCTGTTTCTTACTTTGGAGTTTAGGAGAAGTGATGGGTTTTGTGGTGGTTTTTGTTAGTTTTGTGGGGTTCTGGGGTTTTTTTGAATGTGCAACTTTTCTCATGGTAACGCTTCAAATATAATCATAGCAAAGATCATTAATACCAAACCTAGTAACACTTCTTCTTTCTCTAAATCATGCTTTTTAATTTATATCTATGCAGGATATTCCACGAACAACAAAACAGAAAGCATTTGCATAAATCCCCATTGATGTTTTCTGACTTCAAGCATAGCCTGTAAGTACAGATCACTTTGAACTGCTTGAAAGCCGTTTCCACAGTCTGCTTGTATACTTCTTCCTTAAGTATATTTCCAAGAGGCCTATGACTCACAGGTTACCAATGAAGATTTGGATACCCACACATGTAGCCAAGTTGTATTTTATACATTATAAATTGCACCTAATGAACATAACGACAAAGTTCATCTATCTTCATTAATGTGCACAAAAATTACAGAAGCTGTGATATTTTCTGTTATATTTTCTGGAGTAAGTAACCTGATTTTAAGATTAATATTAGCTTTGCACATGTCATCCCAAATTCACTCATCCATCACCTGGGAACAAAGTAACAAGGTTGATTTCTGCTAGAAGCGCAGAGGAATTTACTGGTCTTTCAATAAGCTCACTCCTGACCTCTCCTAACAGCAAATTTTCACTGGGATCCTGATGCTAGACAGTGCAGATTTCCTTTTGTATTTATAATCTAAGAAAAAAAACCTTTTACATTACTTTTCAAATGCAGATCAACTTATTTCCATGTTCATAAAAAAAATAAATCTGAAACTCAGCTATGAAATGGAACAAACCAGGCCTTATTATTTAATCACTCAGGACATGCGGGTTCCTAAACTCCCATTTTATGCCAGATCTTCAGCTCAAACCTATTTTAGCTTGACTTTCAGGGAAAAGGCATCTTTTCTGGCATATTAATAAAATGCTAACTTAATTCTAGTAACAGAACAGGCACAGGTAGGACTGGCTAATCCCTTTTCATGACAAAATTGTAAATATTCTGTCAATAACTGTCTATAACAATTTATAACAATTTAAAAGTGAAGTTGGATTGTATTAAAAGCCATTGTAAAAGATATAAATATTATGAGCATCTGACTTCCAATATACTTTGTCATAAAAGAAATGATAAAGCAAGATTAAAACCCTAAAGACAGATGGGTATTTTCCTTTCTTTTTTTTTTTAACAAAACGTAAGGATTAGATTATAAAGGATTAGAATTACAGTCAGAGGATAGGAGCCATTGCGATTTACCACATTTGTTAATTCCTTGTTGTTTAAAGGTCTCATTCTTAAGCCTTAAGTATCACATGCAAAACTATGTTTTCTAGACAAGATTTTTACACATGCAAAACTATGTTTTCTAGACAAGATTTTTACACAATGAAGTGAGTTTAAAACATTTTAATTACTTAAGTACATTTCAGCTCAACCCTCCAAAGAGAGAGGTGTGCCATGTCCCTAGATAGGCTCACCAGGCTCATCAGGTAGGAGCAAGCAGTGCATTCCAACTGCTGACAGCAAGAGCGGAGGAGGCTCTGATCAAAGCAAACTCAAGGACCAGGGATTCAAAAGGCTCTGGCACGCAAAAAGAACTGATGTATTTAAGTCTTGAACTCGCTTCAAGAAAGCAAGACAAAATGCTTACATCCAAGGAACCTAGTGCTGGAGGAATATACAGCCCACTGGAAAGCCCTCAGATGCGTTAGTTTCTTTGCATGCCTAAAATTTACACATATAAGCTCTGAAGCATTATTGACTTCTGATACCTCCTACCAGCTGAGGTATGACCCAGACACTAGATAAAAAACTCCTAATAAATAAACCAGATTTTTTTCTTAACTTTTAAGTTTATTATTATTATTATTATTATTATTATTATTATTTAAAGCTCTTTACATTACCCAGAAGTAAGCTACTCCTGTTGAGAATACAGGGTCTCTGAACACCCTCCTGAAGACTGTCCTTGATTTTATTACCAAGTTCTGTTAGGTCTTTCTAAATCTATTTACTGAAGGTAAAGGTGCATATTTATTGTTCTGAAAAGCTACCCTGCCAATAAACAGGCCTTTCTGGTACGTATCACAGTTTCATAACTTCTGGAAAACAGCACAGACACAAAACCAGCCCTTGCCCGTACCAGTCTCTAACTGGTGTTCAGAATGCCAGAGAGCTACACTGAGCACAGCAGGACTTCTCTACGAACTCACACCTCAGAAAAGCTTTGGAAGTACAGCTTACTTCTTTAAGGGTTGTGCCATAAACATACAGATGGCATAAAAATTGCAGAATTCTTGGAACCTAATAAAGAACTTTAATTCCACAATATGACAAAGCACTGATCACTCAATATGCAAGTTTAAAACATGAACTGCATTCCCATAAAGAACTTTTCCCACTGTCTAGTATCTGTTGGAACAGTTTGCACCATTTAGCTTTCATTTTGAACATAGCAATGACTAAATGCTGGAGATCCTAGTCAAAAAAAAAAAAAAAAAAGAGGGCTTTTTAAGACCATATAAACCATGTTAATCCTTTTTAAAACTTTACAGAAAATATTCCTGTTGCAGGTTGTCAAACACTTATTCTAAATTAAAAGACTTTCTGAAGCATTTTTGATCTTTGAATTAATTTTAAGGAGTACATGGCCATGAAGAGTGTGGTTGTTTTCAGAAGTAATAATTTAGGAAATGAAATTTATCAGTATTTATTTTGAATTTCTTACTTTATTTTATTTAACAAATAAATTCTAGTTTTCATATGCAAGCTCTCTTGATAGAAAGAACAATTTTAAGAAATCTTGTATTATAAAAAAATCTTGTATTATTTATTTGTTGAAAATGTTATTACATATTGTATCTAGCTAGCTAGATTTTCAATACTCTCAGTTTGATCTTATGTCAATGTAACATTTTCAATTCTATGCTGCATTCTGCGTATAGAGTATTACACCAGCATACAACGTGCAATTAAAACAATTATTCATTATATTTGTAAAGGAACTTAATTTATTCTTCCTGAAAGTAGTCTTAGTATCCTTCTAAACAGGTTTATATGTCTTCATGCATATACACATAAATGTGTGTGTGCGGGTGTGTACAGGTGGTTTATACAGCCACCGAAAACACTATCAAATACTGTGAAAACACTAAAGGCACAATCAATTCTATATTTGCTACACATAATTTCATAACAATACAACACCAGAAAAAAATAGTATGGGAATCACTGCTTACATAAGAAAATCAGTTGTCTTGAACTCCTAATTTATTTTACATCAGTAAGAATGCTTTAAATAAAAATTCAGTACCCTACAGGGGGTTAAATACATAAGACATACAGTTTTGTTTGCTAGTCAGAGAAGGATCTGACTGCATACATTTCATGTTAAACCTTGAAATTACTGTAAGGATAGAATAAATAGTTTCTCACAGGCATATTGACTTTTGCTATGAAAATATGCTGAACTTATATGATAGCTCTTATATGCTTCCTGCTCCAATACGGTGTCTTGAACTACCATTCAGACTAAAAAGCCGAGTCTCTTGCTTCCAAGAGGTGTTCTTAGAGCATTTTCATAGGAATAAGAATTTGAAAAGTTAGCATGGTGCCTTAGAACTGTGACTGAATGTAGTATTTTGCTGGCATCTTTCCTTATCATCAAACAAATGGACATTCCGCATATAAACTGTCACAACAAAAAATAAGTTTTAAAAAAAGAGGTTTCCTGCTTACATTCTTTTCTCAAAGCTGATCTGCCTCTGCATTGCAAATTTTAGTGTAGCACTAGAGCCTAAAGAACAGCATTTTTTTCATCTCTTATCAGCATTTTTATCGACAGGCAAGCAATATAAACATAAGTTTTCATCCTCTGGCCCTTGTATTCCTTTCCATGTGAGAATGCAAATGGCCCCAGTTCAGCAGAAAACAGAAAAGTGTCCAACAGCAGAGACAGAAACTCCTTTTTGGGCTCTTAATGAGGTCTCCAGAGCCCAAGGCAAACCAATAACAAATTGTACTTTTCACACATTGGGATGTGGGGGCTGTGAGGGAGGAGAGGAAGAAAACCCAGGAGCTTGTCATCTGAAATTAATTGAACTTAGCCATGCCAGGAAAACACTGGTAATAAACCCTCCCCAACTAAATAAAGCTTTTACACTATGAAAAAAATAAAAATTTATGGCAGTAATTTCATCTTGGGTTTTTCAAGAAGAGCTTGCTGTTTTTCTCGCACTCAATAGAAAAAATCCCAAAGGAGCAATGTAGGCAGCAATAAGGCAGACTTCTAAAAAGATACCACTTAATTTCTCACTCCTCCCTTGTGCTCTTGCTCCTCTTCCTCTTGCATTTAACTGAATATTAACTCTAGCACTGAAATATGCTACCTCAAGGTTTCTCATTCTGTAGAGGTAGGAAGTCTTATGCTTCAGCATTCCCCTGAGTGGGTATTTGATCTCTGCAGGTTCATCACTCATTCCATCATCCTAAAAGCAGTCCAGAGATGCCAGACAACTTGGTGTTAACAAAATGCCATAAAAGATAAAAACATAAAAGATTTAAAAATAATAAATCTCAACTTGAGCCAGAGGATAAACATCCTATATAGGAGTGACTGACATTGCACGTCTTACTCCCTAGATGTCACAGAAATTAAGTGGTCTTGGATTTGGCAATTGCTGAGTACATGTTTTTCTTCATTTTCTTATGCATCTTATATCCTGTTAAGAATCCAGCAACTAATATTCATCAAATCTATTTAATATACAGCAACCAAATCCTTCAAGAACTAAAAATAAAACTCCGCAATTTTTGTTTGTTCTGTAAACAAAAGCAGATTAGCCAATATTTTTTAGTTTTATTTTCCTCATTTTCAAAAGGACGATACAGCTAAAGGAATTTTTTAGATGACCTATATTAAAAAAAAATAGCAACACACTCTACAAAACCTAAAGAAATTATAAGTGACATACTTTATTACTTCACTGTTTTATGACAGAAAACAAAAATTCCTGTATAGCTCACACGTAAATCTATTGTGTCATAGAACAGCTTACACTGAGATGCTTTTGATGCATCAGAAAAATGGCAACCGAAGTTCTCCAAATCAATCATTTAACAAGTTGAACCGCATGCAAAGAGCTTTCACACTCTGTAAAAGTCTGTTCAAGCAAACCAAAACTATGCCCTCACTAGAGCTGACGGGCCCTATTTTAGGTCTGCTACCTCCAAGCTTTTCCCCTATTCTGCACAGCAGTCATTCTGCACAAAAGCACAGGAAAAACTCTCCCAGAATTCAGTCTCGAGATTATTCTGGCTACGCGAACCATTTTTGAGGTCATCTGAAAACGGAAGCAGATATACTACCCACACTGCTAACATAGTAGGCCTGTCCCTGGCACCATTCCAGCCTAGCCCAACTGGCACTCCCTTCTGAAGCAGTACTTCAGTGAGGGTCCACATAGGCCAGAAGCTATTCCACCCAAGGGCAATGAGGACAGTCAATACATTCTGAAATCTGAAAGGAGTTTTATAGGATGGATATAGCCAAAGTGCAAAAGGTCATTACAGGACTAAAGAATAGGCATTGGGACTATTTAGTCCATTAATTTTTAGATACATTTTCAGATTAATTTTATAGACTACTTGAAGCAGTTTCAAAGTTAAACCTTTAACAATAATTATTACAAAAAAACATACTTTCTAGGCCGAATGATAAATTCCATAAGTTTGTTCAGCTTTCCTAAGCATTCTCGAGGCTTGTCGTGCATGGCCATACTTCAGTGTCTTGCACATGACACTTGCTCCTAATCCCAACTTCCACATATACCTTACTTTGCCCTTTGTCTCATACCCTCAGTTTAAAAGGTTTTCTTTACATTAAAAGCTTATCCTCCTATTCTTGTCTTCTGCCCAGGCTTTTCTGAGACTCACAAGCTACACAGTTCTTAAGAATTTATGTAATCCCCCTATCAGGCTTATACTGTACATTTAAAGAAAGTCTAGAGAATGCCAGCTGCCTTTAAATAGGATGAAATTGATTGTTTTTTATTTTATTTTAAGAGCTACAAAATTTGGATCAAGAAAGAAAATAGTATAGCATTTGTTAACCTTTAAATACAGTGATTATCAGGCTGATTTTCTGATAGAAACTTCTGAGAATAAATCAGTGACATTGGTAGGTACTTTATTATCATGCATTCATGTATTAATCCAATTATATTACCCAAAGACACACAAAAAAAACTTTACAAAAAATCTTGACTACCTACAACTACATATATATGCCATTTCATTTACTGAAACAGTTCCAAATCTCATCTAGCACAAATACCCCATCATTCTCAAATCAACAAAACATTCCTTCTAATTCTGTTGAAACCATTTGATCCATTTTACCTTAAATTAACACAGTATCTACAAGCTGTTGTATCATGGCTGACCAAAGAATTCACCTAGCTGTCCAAATTTTTCTAAGTATCTTCCCAGTTCAGGACAGGAAGATGCTGCCAGAATAAAACCAGCTGATTCCTGTGAGGAATTAAGGTCTTTCCCACATCAAGTATGAAACTTTTACTCGTTATTCTTCCCTCCCTTCTTCCTGCAGTATTACCCGGGTCTCAGTTTTACTGAGAGAGGTTAATGATGAGCTCAGGTTGTCTTTACCACATCTGTCTACGGGTAAGAGCACGTTTAGGGATTAAGCCATCCAAGGTAAACTAAAAACAAAGGAAAGGCACAGATGTGAGGTACCTTAAAACTGTTAGCATCTGGCACTACCTCAGCAGAGAATTAAGACCATCACAAACACAGAAGTAAAGAAGATTGATATGACAAAATATAAAAACCCTACCAGAAACAGCAGAGAGAAGGAAAAGAGCAGCTCAGCGAAACAAAGGCATAGCCTGTTCCAGGGACTGACTAAATCAGCACTTTTTTACTTGACTCATGACTGGCCTGCAGAGTGTCACTAGGGTACTGTGCTAAGGGTGAAGAGCATATTCATGTTTAATCCAAGAGTGTGCTTTCCTACCTAATTACTGGGCATATGAACAAGAACTGTTCTTCACTCACAAACTACATATCATCCTGCTCTCAAGCATCCACAGCCAGTGGAAGATATCTAATGATCCAAAAAATCCGATGATTTTTTGTATCTCCTAGCACTCTAAAGTGGGGGAATAAAGCAAAGGAAGTTTCAATCTCGATTCTTGGATCTCCTGTCTACATCTAATTTAGCAAATTGTTTTTCTTTCTGTAAGAGGCTGGCAGAGTTTCCCATACACTCTGGAGTACCTACTTCCAGTTTAAGCATATGAGGTTAAGCAGAGCTACAGATGTTTTCCCCTTCAAGAGGAAAGTGAGAATCAGTCAAAAATCCCCACCTCAGTGCTAACCTTGAGCTCAGGGCAGAGGCAGACTAACAGGAATCATTCCAACAAGGCCTTCTGAAGGAAGATGAAGCAATGACAGCACAGCATATGGCAGCAGTATGTTAGTCAATAGGCCAAGAAATCGGTTTTAACACCTGGTTTTCTGAACCAGAATGAATCACCTACATTTAGCCCTTGCCTGGAAAAGAATTTAAAGGATTAAATAAGGAATTAACAGTTTTTTTAACTATAAGGATCGCCAAAGCAATACAGGAGGAATCTGAGCATCAAGACACTGTTAACATACATGTGAACCGCTGCCATTTAACTTGCTCAACAGCAAGTAGTGTAAAGAGGAAAGCAGAGTCAAAAAGAAATGCATCTTCTAGCACGTCAGAAAACAAACACTTGTTCCATTTGTACTTTTGGAAATTGTCAGAAACTGTTTTCTAGAAAACAGGCCACAAAAATTATTCCAGTGACCCTGGAATAAAGTATTCTCCACTGAAGATCTAATGTTACAGTAACTATGAATCACAATTCTTCCAACACTGAAGTGTGGCCATAATTCTACAAAGAATAAAATTTTCAACTTTATTTTTAAGACCACATTTCACCTGTACCTCCAAGCCTTATGGAAAGCACAAGCATATTTCAGAGTACTTGGATAAGAATTCTCCATTTTTGTTCTTCATGTTGGTGGTTACTACTTTATTTTATACCCATTTTACCTTCCAGATCTAATAACTCTGAAGTAGAACTTTGAAAATATTTGCCTATAGTTACTATGGAATAAGTTCACTCTAAAGCACCATGTATAAGACCTAAAACATCCTGCATGAGAAAACAAACCATAAAAAAATGTAACTCTTCCCCTTGAGTGATGCTAGTTTGTATATATATCTCTTCTATTGCAAGTTGTGCATCATTAATATGAGACACATTAGTCCATTCCATCTTAGTGGAACTTTTGCTCACTGAGTGTAAGAGTATTTTAGCCAACTTCCATGAAACTACTGTATTAACTGGGTTAGAGCTTATAGATAACTAAGAACTGACGTATTAGTACATGACCTTCTCGACCCACAAATCAAGATTAACTACAAGGTCATCATAAAAATTCTCCTTAAGAGATTAGGTGGGTAGGAAAGTGCCATAGTACCACCAATACTTCCAGCCAATGTCTGAAGTAGCAATGATGGATCTGAAAACCAGAAGTCAGAAGGAGAAGGAGCAAACTGTGGAAGGAAGCAAACCAAAAGATGTTCAGAGGACCCCAGAAACAACTCTTCTCTCCTTTAAAAAGGCCACTAGAAATAGGAAAAAAACTGCAGAGATCACTAAAAAGCTCAGTCCCTTTCTGTCAGCGTGATCATATGCACCTCATACAAAAGCACTCTCCATTCATTGTTTGTGACTCCACTGGTGACCTCTGTTTTCTTTAAAGAACTACTTCAAGTAATTTCCATGGTAACTGCATACAGTTTCTAATTTTAATAGCTAAACCAAATTCTTATCGGAGTGAAATAATACATAATTTAGGTCCTTATGCAGACATAATTCACTAGAAGCTAAAATGAACAAAGATATTCAAGTGCAGTTATGCCTGAAAAGAAAAGAAGGTAATTTTCCAGTTTTACAGCTGCTTTCAGAATTCTGCCTAAAGGATTACACTCAGCAGTTACTCAGATGCAAAATATTACTTCTATTCCATAGATTTTGAATGTGAACTATTAAATCTGTTAGATCAATAGCCATTCCTTCCATGTGCACTTAAGAAATTGATATAATGACTATAACATTTTCATACTGAAACATTTCCATTTTAGGTAATGGATTAGAGAACATATTCAACTTTTAAAATTGCACCACAGCAGTTGCATACAATGTAAGCCATAAAGCTACATAATAAAGATTAGATTATGAATTTCACCAAAATGGCAATTTTAAATAATGTACCACTGAGCTTACGTTAAAATCAAATGGGATAATAGATGTTCTTCAGTGTCTAGATATATCTTTCCCTCCTGCAATTTTTTTTTTCAAGTGTAGCTACTAAATAAATTTGATAGCTTGTTTTTTAACAGCTCTAACACTGGTCATTCACTGTACAAAATAAGAAAAAGTGTCAAGTAAGTTCGAACAGAGTAGATAGTCAGAGAAGATCTATTTAGAAATCAGTTATTTGAAGGAAAAAATTATAAATTGAGGCCTCCAAAAACTCAAGAGGTTGCTCAAGAACAGTTCTACAACAGTACTATAAACAGGCTGTCCAGCAAAGTGGTTATCATCCCTGAATTTACTTAAAAGACGTGTGGATGTGGCACTTATGGATGTGGTTTGGTGGTGGACTTGGCAGAGCTGGGTTAATGGCTGGACTCCATCTAAGAGGCCTTTTTCAACCTAAATGGTCCTGTGATTCCACTTCCTCTTACATGCCACACCTTCCATAAAAAATATCATAGAATCATCCCAAAACACGTATCACATTTTTAACTTCGGTCCAGTATTTGCCGAAGTTAATACAGGAAATGGGCCAACCTGGGCGGACAGTTTACATTCCATGCATTGCTTTAAGCAATTTTCCTTAGTTTATGATTTGGAGGATTCTTCAGCAATAACTTTTGAAAGAAATGTGCACTAAACAAGCTTAGAGAACAGAATAAAATGTTCAGACAACTCCCCAGTTGCTAAATACCTTTTTAGATTAGTTTTAGACACAAACTAATATTGTATCTAATATGCATCTTTTAAGGATTCCAACCTAGAAACTGTTCCTTAATTCAAGAAGCCCAAACATCTTGTTAAAAAGTGATTATGTGACAGACTTGTTATAAAAAACCCCACAAACCCCTAAACGTCAAGTATCTTCTATCAGTCTTCTTGTTTTTGATGACAAATAGAAAACAGAAACAAATGCCAAGTTAGAACTGAGAAACACAACTCAAGTTTCTAGAAGATAGGCATTTTCTAGCTGTGTTGCCAGACTCATCAGCTGCTTTGGTGGCTACAGATACTCTTCCTGCTAGTTTGCTTGTGTATCATCATGTCAAACCCTACAAGCTCAACTTACATGTGGCACTGTGAACCTTTCAAGGGTGTCTCATTGTGTAGAAAATACCAAGAGACTGCCAGTCAGTTGCAGAAACAAAGTATTCTAAATACACTGCTGACCTCAAACATTATTGTATTTACTTCCAGACACCTATGGGGAAAACCACTTAGGTGCCAGATGTGATGGTGCCAACACATGCCCACATGCCAAAGGATGGTGAAGAGCCTTGAGCTGTCAACCTAGAAATCAGGTGATGAATAGATGGTGCAGACAAGGCACAGGTAACTACAAAATTTCCATAATACAAAGAATAAAAAACGGAAGTCTGAAAAAATAAATTTTCTAGCAGTGAACAGCAGCTTCTGTTAAAAAGATGGATTGCACACTCTTTGTGTAAATTACCTGTGAGTACAGTGAACCCCTTTTACTTTACCATAATTCAGTACTTGTGAACATGTCTGACAACTGTTGATGATACGAGGAACATTCTCTTCCTACTAATCTGCATTATGTCAATCCACACCAAGATGATAAAATACATTTATAGTCTCAGGTTTCACCCAAGAGTGAACTATTTCAATTTCATTCATTTTCACTCCAAAGGAATAATATAGATTTGCTATATTGAAATAATTTGTTTCCCTTTCATTTACACACTTATCTATGAAGGCAAGCTGAAATATGACACAGGAAGTCATCTCTCTTTACAGCTGTTACTATGCTTTATAATTTAGTACAAGCTGGAATCATCAGCAATAATGTCTTCTAGCCCTTCACCCTATTTTGATCTATTGAAGTTTTAAAATCAGTTTTCATCTAAATATACATTAAATCCATCCCTTAAAAAAGAAGGGATGAAATCATATCTGAATGGGAAGAGTGCCTATGCATACATATACAGTGTTTCACTCAGATTTAGTTTTCCTAGCTATTAAATTAAAATCAAGAATTCTCTTGTAAAGAAGCAAAGCAAAAATAACCCTTGCCCTCCAAATAAAACATTACCATCACTAGCAAAACTGAAAACAAATTTAATTTAAATTGTCCTGCTAACAATACTACAATAAAAATAATAAAAATTCTAAAAAGCCAAGCTCTACAGATATTAGAAGAAAATCTTATCAGATAAAAAACTTATTAATATGCACTGAGGGAACACAACTGCTATATGAAAACACCCTGAGGCACAGTTAGGATTGATTGTATGCCTCAATATTACGTACTCATAATTTACTGTTAAATTTTTCAAATATCCAAGTATGTGACATTTAAACCCATAATTTCTACTTTAAAAAGCTTGTTACAGAAACAGTAATGCATTACTCTTCTAAGCTATTGCTTTCTTAACTGAAGTTATTTTTAAACTCTATTATCCAAATTTTGATAGTATAAAAAGAGCAGGGGTGCCTGATAAGTTAATATGAAAATGAATATGTAATCTTAGATCACATGGAAAATTAGTATAAAATACTCCACTATAAATCCCACATATCTGAAGAATCAAGTAACTTTAAAATAAACTGCAAAACAACTGACAAAGTTCCCCCTTCACCTCTTCATAGGAGGATGTGAAAGAAAATAATTATTTTAACTTCAGAATGTTTCAGTATTTTTTAAGACTACAGTTCTAGTCATGAAGGTAAAAAAAAAATTTCATGGATTTTCATCCTCTCCCCCAAAACAGATGTTGCATAAGTTGAGAAAATTCCCTGGATAGGCTTAGAGCAAAAGTTTTGGAGAAAATAAACAAATAAACGAACCAAACCCAAAAAAGAAACCAAACCAACTAACCAACCAAGCAGAAAAACCCATCTCCCTCCACTTGGTTTTAGCTTCTAAAGTATATAAGGGAAACCATGCATCAAATTCTTTACAAACCATGCATCAAATTCAAAGGAATACTACCAAACCTTACTTTTAAAAGTTGAACAGAACTGGAAGTTTCATGTGAGTCAAATAGTTACTTACAGAACTGAAAAAGCCAAAAACATTTTCATTTGCAAAGTACCATCAATATCAAGAACAGAAGTAATGAAACCTATAATCTTGTTTCAAAGTAGCCTGGGAGCTAATAAGCCTAAGTTCTTGTTAGTGAAGTCTCCAAGCATGCAGATGAAAGTAAGCTTTTTGGGGTAGTCAAATGGCAGGAGGGGATCAGTGAAATATGGTACATCATTGAGAAGGGTGCTGAGAACAAAACAGTGGTGTTCTGGCACTCTGGTACAGCTTGCTGCACCCAAACCTCAAATGCTCATGTACAGTTCTGGTCTCCACACCTCATGGAGTACATACTAGAGTCACAGAAGGTACAGCCAACACCACCTGAGATCAAAAAAGCAACTGAACAGGTGGAACCAAAGAGTAATGGTTGAAGGGGCTACACCTGACATTCACAAACATTTAGTAAGAACTGAAAAAGTGAATGCAATGTTTTCATTCACCAGATCCCACAATACTGGAATTAGAGTAAACAAACTAGCAAAAGAATTGTCTAAATGGCTAAAACTACTTCTTATATGCAATGGTTAATGAGCTTTTGGAAAGTGCTGCCACTAGAACCTGAAAGAAGTTGATAGCACCCCAGTCAGAGAAGGACCTTAGATAAATGAATGGTCAAGCTCTCTATGAACATGTATTAGCAGGATCAGAGGAGCACGAGGATGGAACACAGACAATGTCTGTAGTCACAGCCTCTCCCTGACCAGCACCTCCTGCTCTCGAGGTCAGAGACAGGACACAGGGCGGGGTGCCCACTGATCTAACCCAACAGGGCACTTACACTGTTAATGAAAATGCAGCTTGATTAGCCAACTTTGCAATTTGCCATTAACAGAGACAGGGTAATTAAATTGAACAGAATACAGATTTAGAAATCAATATTTAATACACTTTCCATCACAGCTGTTATTCCACAATACAAATGAGAAAGACAATGGTATGAACAAAAGTAATGAAACCACTACTTTATTGATCACTAAAGATGTTACTCACAATATGTAAAATTTCCAAGATCTTTATTACATCTGTGGTGAAGTATGGAAAAATTTGTCCCAATCTTACAAATGAAAAACAAGCTTGAAAGTAAAAAGCTGTAAAAGTTGCTTTGTGGTAAAAATCAAAACCCAAATGGAGAATCTGGTGTTTTAGAAAAATCATTCTTTCTTTCTTTTAGGAGACATTACAAATAATAACTGCTTCCAGTAGCAGCCTAAATATCATAAATCCCACGTGGTTTTCCTATCATTAATCCTACCATAAAAAAAACCCTCTTAAAATATTTTCACTTGCAAAGATTTTTTTTCCCAAATGTATTTTTCTCTCTTCCATTGCTTTCTTTCCTTCACTCATTCATTTCTGTCAGTTGAAGAGACTTATATACATGTTCATGTCTTATTCTCTAAAAATCTGGTTCTCTATAACACATAATTTGTTCAGTTTGATTTTTCATTTTCAACTGTTTGTATCCTATCTTCTGTCATATTAAAGAGTGAATATTAATTTTAAAAACTTTTTTAAAGCTGCATCAAATGGAATCATCAGCCCCATCCTCCCAAATGAAACTGAGATGAGAAAGAGCAAATACAGGCCAAGCCCAAGAAGCTTAACTTCAAGACAAGTTGCACGAGCTTCTTTTGAGGAGAAAAAAGGACACTGAAGAGTAGTTTACTTTAGGGCTTTCCCACTCATACACTTACCTTTCTGCTACACAGAAGATAACTTGAGGGTTGTGAACAAAGAATCAAATTTAATCACATATAAATTTGCTTTACTATGAAATTTTTAATAACATCCAAATTATCCCACAACTAAGACTGGCCTAATGTTGGCTTTATAAACTTAGACACTGAAAAGTTTATAAATATGCAAACAATTTGAATATTCATAATGTGCAGTTTGAAGTGTAGTACAGTGTTTCAGACACACATTGGCAAACCATGCCCATTATCTGCTAAGAAATGGGGATAGAGAGAAATGCTTTACACAACAGCATCAAACAACTTCAACAGATAGCCATTACTGATCAACAAACTAAAATAAACCAGAATTCTCACAAATTTGCCAAAACATAATTTCCTTTTGGAAAAGCATGTCTTTGTAAATAAACATGGCAAGTTTTTTAGCTCTTGGAGTGCAACAGAAAACACAGAAGAGGGTTTAAAGAAAAGAAGTGCTGAAGATGCCTTAAACACACATTCATCTTATGCAACATTAACTTTAAAATACAGCTTGCTGAGGAATTATTATCAACAATTTGATAATTCAGCATTCAGGTGTATCTCTATGTATCGCTGTCAAGCTGAATAATTACTGATAATTTTCCATCTACATCAGACCTCATTTATGAGGTGAAACACTGAAAACAGACCTAGAGACAATTCAAAGTTTAAGAAACTCACAATGAATACTTCAACATTCAGACTACAGAAATTCCAACCGTACTACAAAAAAACTACTTATTATGTCAAACATGAGAAATATGTAATCTAGGTATCTTAAAAAGTTAATTGTGTCTTCCAAACCATAAAGCAAAAAGAAAATAATATATTATACTTTTTTTTAATAATTCATGTCCAACAAACTAGATTGGCAGGTTGTCCACATTCTCAGGTATTTCTATACAAGGTATATTGACCCTCTACACACACTCTTTCAGATAAATACTAATTTTCAGATGATAAGTTGTCTGGCAGGTTGCCATTGACAGCTTAAATGCACATTAGCTTTTTTACTTTTCCTCAAAGCTGAGTTGGGCTCTTTAGATTAGCATAATTGAAATTGTTATGACAGACAGGAGAAGGAATTTGAGAAAAAAAAAGCTGCTTTGATAAAGTTCTTGATGAAAAATATTATTGATTATTCCTGTAGAGAAATGAGCTTTTGTATCACTACGAGCACATCTGGAGCTGAATTTAGAAGTGTAAGCTGAAGATCAAAAGTATACATAACCTGAAATGAAGAAAAACGCCTTTTAAATCAATAAACACCCCAACCCAGACGAGGCAATAGCTTTCTTGATCCTGTGTAGATGATCTACATTGTTCGAAAAATCTCGCCTTATCTTAGGCACAGAAAAAAACCCACCAGAATGAAAACCTACTGGAAGAGAAAAAAAGGATGTTTAAACACTGATAGAAAAACAAGCAGCAGCTATCCACTAAAATGGAGACTACAGGAAACCATTTCCTCATATTTTACAGTTAAAAGGCAAGGTATTGGAAACATACCAATAAAGACTCCTCAAAATGATCACATCCTAAGAAAGAACGATGAGCTCTACTCCCCACCCCCAAAACAAAAAAGAAAACTGCATGCCTGCAATGAAAAATGATTTTTGAAAATAATGTCAGTGAAAAGCCTCAAAGGTCTGGAGTAACACTTCAAAATTGCTTTTATCTATTAATATGCTTCTGTAACACAAATCAAGATAATTTTTACTTATTTCTGGACATTACATTATTACTGTATTACAGTATTAGAATCAGGAAAATATTTGAAAATTTCAGTTATCCAGAAATAAAGAAAGGCTTATTTGAATTATGCAGCAAGGTTGGGTTTTCTTTCTAAACTCACAGACATCGGTGTATCTGCACAGTTAGAAACAAAGTATTTACACAACAGTCATGCTTCCCAAAGAACAGTACAAATAAAATAATTAATCAATATGTTGCCTGTGCAACTATTTGTAGTTCTCAGAGGCAGTAACTAAGGTAAAGATGGTTTCAGTTGCCCAAGTTTAATCATTCCATTTGCAAGAAGTCCTTTTATAAGGATACTAAGGACTTACTGATGAAAAAATTTTCATGTACTTTTCAGACTGACTGAAGGCCTTACCAAGCTCTTGCCAGCAACTCTTAGTCCGTGTTTTCTAATTACGTCAGTGGTGTAATAGGGCTTCATTTTAGGTTAAAACAATGTTTGAAAGCTTGTTTTGGATTTCTGTATGCTTTTTCTGAACACCACCATCCCTGCTGGGAAAGGGGAAACAATGCATACAAAACACTCCCAGCACTAAACTAGATCTGCAGACACTGCTTTCCCCTCAGTTTATTTCAAGTATGTGGGGACAATGCTTCAACTGCATTTTCGTCAAGAGTTGACTCCTCACTTGTTTCAACATCTTCTTAAATCAAACCTTATTTGGAATGTCTTTTGGCAAGTTATCATCCACTAAGATTCCACCAAGCTCAGGAAAACTGCAAAATGGCTACCTATAACAGATAAGGTTGTCAGAAACCTACCGGTAAGGCTGAAAGTGAGACACTGCTGCTTAATCAGTAGCTAATTTTGATGACTCTAACAGATGGAAAGAAAAATAAAATTACTGCACAATTACTGCACCACCACCAGTAGAAAGCACAGTTATCTGAAGCTGCCTGATTAAGACCAGAATTAAAGAAAAATGTTTTGTCTAGCCTACACTTGAAAATCACATCTCCTTGCATATCATTACATGCGAAGTAATTGTGCACAACTACTAGTATTTCTGAGTTTGGAAGTGCCTTAGTACTGAAACATTTACTCTTTTTGTGTTTTTTCAATGTTCAGGAGACATGGTCTACAATTTAATTTGTCTTCACTCAGGCAGAGGATTAAAAATGGTGTAATCATTAGTAGCAAAAACTGTTGAAGTACTAAACCAAAAACCCGCCCAGTATCATCAATGCTTAATAAAAGGAAAGGTAAGTAATTTTCTCTGCACCAATAAATACATTTAATATACAAGTACACCTTCTAAAGTAATAATTCTAATGCCACACTTTCTATAGCAGGCAAGTGCTTTAAGGGAAACATGGAGCACTTATATCACTATTCATTCAACACACTAGTATTAGAAAACCTCACGATTTTTCAGCTCAAAGATTTTAAAAAAGAGGAAAAAGAATATGCATAAATAATTTCCCACATTTACAGCATGATTCTACAGGCATCTATCAGTTCTCTTAATAGAAACATGCTTTAGGACCAAAAGTTTATGCAGTAATAAGTAATATTTCCCTTTGATAAATCACATTATTATAATCACAAAAAGAGCTAAGACAATAAAATAATAGGAAATACAGACAAAAACTGACTGCTTTACCCTTTCATTATATTTTTTGGATGTTGGTATTACTGACAAAACAGCATTGATTTCAGACTATAAACTGGCCTGGTCAGGAAATACTTCCCCAATCAAAACCCAGAATGACCCAGTGCCAGATTAAGATGGAAAACGAATAGAAGGTTTCCTTCTGATTTTATGTACTTACTCTGTACTTGCTCCCTCTACAGCATAAACAGCAAACCAGAATGATTGCATAAATCTGGGAAGTTTAATACAGTAAAAAAGCACACAGTAGGAATAACACTTTCATCAAAAGAGCGTAAGCAGAAAGAAATTAAGTCTTTTAAACTTTTATTGTAGTGACACCTTGTGGCTACGTTTTCCTTATTATGAAACCTAAAAATTTCTCAATTTCTTGTAATTCTTTTAATGCAGTTCTTCAAATATTGTAGTCGAGGATGAACTAAAAAGATGATGTCGCGAAACAAAAATGGAAGGATGAAAAAAATGAGAAGGATAAAACAGAAAACAGCATTACCTGCTCAAAGACCTTTAGTGGTTCTAACATGCACTGCCACAAGAGAAAGATGGAATAACTATGAACCTGACACTTGTTCTTAACTTTCACAGGAATCTGATTATACGAACATTTTCTGTGTCCTGTCTTCCCTCTAAAGAGCTTTCAGCTCTAGATGAAAGTTGCTATAAAAGTGCAAACAAAAGAAATTCTAAAAAAATGTATGACTGTATTGAATAAAAAAAGGGAAAAAATTGACTTGTATTCTCACTCTCTTATTTGCTTTTTCTGCATAGTATATGACTGTTCAATTTTTAAAGATGGTAGAATAATGTATTCTAAAAGCATTTAAAGCAAAAGTTAAAAGTCTAAACCGCAATTATCTCAATAAAACCCCTATATATTATACTCAACTTTTTTTTTTACTAAAACCCCTCTAAATACAGCAACAGCCTCTTACTTGTTACACTAAGCTTTGGCACTGAACAAGTAATCTTCTTTGTACAAATTAGCTTGTGTATCTAAATCAGGAAATACATCCTACAAGTAACAAATCATCTGATGTGTGAGAGGAAGCACAATCAATCTTCTCATCTCCTTTTCATTCTAGAAGTTCAGTCTTTGGTGTCCTTCCATTTTTTCCACCTATTAATCTAACAGAGGTTATGGCTGGCAAAAGTTACTCTGAACCTATTAAGACAGACTTGAGCATATAAGTAACAGGAAGAATCAAAGAGTGTAAAAAACCTTATCATGTAATGTATTTGATTTTGCCTGATAAGTTTGGATAGTTTGGTAAGTGCTTTGCCAAGTACAAATTATCTTCCATGACAAGCACAATAATGCCCCTAACTCCAACATTATGTGAATATTCCACAACGCTCCATATATCAAAAAAATCAAGTCATGATTGAGACTATGACAGACATGACAAATGACTCATTAAGGAGGCTGAATTGGTCTTAATTCACTGTGGCATAAGTTATTTATTTTATTTAACAGCTAATGGCCAGAAGGTTGCATTTTTTCATCCAGCTCATGTGAAAGAGGCATTGATTGTAGAATTGAACATGGATAGATTTGTTTAAGAGGAAAGTTACAGGTTTTCAAAAAGACAAACAAAACCCTAACCTGCATACATGCAAATAAAACACACACTCCATCAATTTTGATGCCCATGGAAATGTTTGAATAGCTTCTTAAAACTTAGATGAACATATCAGTTCAGACATTGACAGATCTCACCTTTTACAACTAATACTTATGTGAAAGGTAACTCAAAAAGGCAACTAAACTTGCCTAATGTTACAGGGCTCATATCCTGTTTGTAACCTATGATTGAACAATTGCTCTAGTGTATCAGACAACTGGCTGTCCTTCAACAACTTGTACAGAATCTGGCAATTTCTGCTCCGTTACTTTGGAAAAAGGTGTATAAATAAAAAACCCCAGCCAACAACTCTACTCGTCAATTCTTTGTTGCTCCTCAAAAAGTCATCTTATAGAGTGTTGTCGTAAAGCACTTTGAGCTACAATAAACTTTCTTAAAATAAAAAAACCCAAATCACCACCCATCTCAAGATGTTCCTGGTAAGGTATTTAGTCCATGATTATCTGCTAAAAATGCATGCAAAACTTAAAAAAAATTGCAGCATGGTTCCCTAAGCGGTTGCTTCCAAAAATATTATCTGCATTAGTAAAACAAAAAGAGAAAAATGCCAAAACTAACGGCAAGAAGACAGAACATAACATGATGCTTCCACTTCTCCATACAGTTGTCCATTAACAGGAAAATTTTGGCATTGGGACTTATCTTATCTTAAAACAAGACTATACAACAGAAGCAGCATTGAGCAAAACAGAGCATATAAAATGCTTAAAACATATCTGTCCCTTGATAAGCATGTACAACATGCCTGTGAAACAGAATATCAAATATTAAAAGAAAACATTCTGATAATCTTGTATTAGTTCATATTTTAAATATTTTAAATCTCACAGGACTGGAGAATACCTCTTTCTTAGGTGATAAAAAACTGCTATGCATATTAGGATTTCTGTTTGTCTATGTTAGTTCACTAGAAATAACTAAACTAACACGTTGAAATAAACTGAACTACTTTAAATACATTATCACAAAACACTGAACTTGGAGACAAAAGAAAAGTTTAGTAGTCCTTGCTTACTTTCTGAACACAATATTGATTTAAAGGCAGATAAATAAGTCTCTGATACTAATATCTACGTGTACCTAGCCTCCCCTGCTCAAAGCCTTTCTCTTGGAGGGAATTTGATCAAAATTCCTGATCAAAGCAGAGTCAACCTTCAAGTTACACCTAACTATTTACATTAATATAAATAGATAAAAAGTTCTTAAAGCGGAATGCCTAAAAATTTAGTCAGCAATTTTACATCTCTAATTACATTTTAAATAGCCTTTTCTTCCTATTTACAGGAAAAAAATACAAAATAGAACAGTAAATTATAGCCACTTTTACTTTTGACTAGCCAACGCAATCTTACTATAATGTAGGCTTCAATTCACTGATGTAAATAAAGATTACAGAACAACCTTATCTAAACTATCATTAATTATTATGTTGACTCATCTGAGAACTCATATTTTGCCTTAAGGTTATTGCTCCTTAATAGTAAGTGCTCATAAACTTATGCTGTTATATGACTTTCTCTTTAGCTCTTCCACTTGTTCTGCAAATAAGCTGCCCATCCAAGAAGTTCCACACCACTCTGTGGATATGATAACGAGGAACAGAGATTTATAGAAAAGGATTCTGTAAATCATGGAGCAGAACAGGAAACATTAGAGGTATGACTATGTGATAAGGAAATCTGTGCTTTAGCTACCTGGACAACTGTATACGCCAAATATACGCCAAAATAAAACCACAAGCGGGAGGTTCCCAGGTGTGCCTGTGCATGCAGAAATTATAAACCTGTGCATACAAAAGCACCACATGAAATAAACTCCCTCCTGATAATGTGCTCTTCCAACAGAGAGCAAGTCCCTTACAGAAGGTTAAGAGATCACTGGAGAGATAAAATGTACAAGAGATCCTTTTGTGCCAAAAACTGAGTGAAGTACCATCTAAAACTTTGGAACAACATTCTCCCCTCTGCTACTCCCTCTCTGCACTTTCAGGAGAGGCTGTGAAGAGCCTTCACCAAAACAGAATCCCATGAGGCTTTTCATCATTGCTATGATTTATCACAGACACCTTTAAGCAAAAAGTTATCAGATACACACACAAACTAACAGCACCAACCATTTCGGAAATAGAAAACAATAAAATCAGAATCATAAAACTTACAGGGGAAAGGTGAGAATGCACTTGTGTCAGGAAAAATAAATTTCAAGTCAGCTACATTCACTATGAACTTATTGAGGGACAGGAAGGCTGAGAAAGATTTATCTGAGAAGAAGAGACACACAAGTAACCCAGCCAATCCTTTTCCCATAGACTACAACTGCATGCCAGCAATCCTGTGTTGTGGAGCAGCAAAGATCAGAAAAAGAGGTAATTCTTTGGGAAAAAAAAAGCAAACCTGTCCATGGGGATTCCATGAGTTGCTGTGCCAATTAAAAAGTTTGCGTCTACAGAATAATTATTACAATACAGGTCATTTCCTCTCAGGGTCTGTGACCCAAAACCTAATGATGACCATATCATTGGTATCTGCAGGTTGTGTCCTCCCTATCAATGACCTCAATTCAGTTTTTTGAATAAGGCAGCTTTAATGTGATTATCACTTTATCCAGAATTCCCAACACCTACAGTAAAAAAAACATAATCACTTCAACAACAGTTAAGCCCATCTAGCTGTTTCCACAGGATGGATTCGCAGAATAAGCTGAGTTGGAAGGGACCACAAGGACCATCAAGTCCAACTCCTGGCCCTGCACAGCACCATTCCCAAGAGCGACACCACGTGCCTGAGAGCATTGCCCAAACGCTTCCTTGACTCTGTCAGGCTTGGTGCTGTGACCACTTCCCTAGGCAGCCTGCTCCAGCGCCCAACCACACTCTGAGTGAAGAGCCTTTTTCTAATATCCAACTTAACCCTCCCCGACACAGCTTCAGGCCATTCCTCCGTGCCCTGTCACCGGTTACTACAAAGAAAAGATCAGTGCCTGCCCCTCCTCTTCCCCTCACAAGGAAGTTGCAACTGCAATGGGGTCTCCCCCCAGTCTCCTCTTCTCCAGGCTGAACAGACCAAGTGACCTCAGCTGCTCCTCATATGGCTTCCCCTCAAGGGCTTTTGCCATCTTCATTGCCCTCCTCTGGATGCTAACAGTTCATTATCCTTCTTTTATTGCGGCACCCAAAACTGCACACAGGACTCAAGGTGAGGCTGCACCACTGCAGAGCAGAGCGGAACAATCACCTCCTTACACAAGGCATTCCTCAAAGCTCCTGAGTCCTAACTTTCCCCTTTCTCTCTTTCACAACCATTTAAAACAGTGTATCAGTAGAAAATATACAAAACATAAAAATACATTTCAAAGTTCCATATTAAGTATGTAAGTGCACTATAAACATTTAGGCAGTCAAGGAATGATGTTTACTCAGTGAAAAAAACCCCACCTCAGCTGCAAAAAAACTGGGTATGACTCAAAAAAAAAACCAAAAAAACCCCCAAAAACATAGATATGGAAAAACCAGAGTTTGCAAACTGGATGCCTAAATTTTATCAACTATATTAATACTAGAAAAGCATCCACTAAGATAAACAATTTTTTTAGCATAGCTGATGAAAGTTGTGATGTAATACATTTTCAGAAATACATAATGAAGTAGCAAAATCTAGCAACTTAATCTGGTGTCTACATTCTTTAATGTTACCCGTTGTATATTACACTGATGAACTAACCTGCAGACACGGGCAGGAAAATACAGGTTCTGCCAGGACCGACAGAGGTATTTAGAGTGATCGATAACCCGAATCCAGTCCAACTCATCCATGGACACCTCAATGTAGTAGGAATAAGACCTATGGATTATCAAAAAACACTGGTTAGAATACAAGTTGATAAATTTTAGGTATGAAATTTTGCACTGTCTTCCGGATTTTCAGTTGTGTTTAAAAGAAGGCTGTTTTTTCTTACCCAGATCCCTATTTTCAAACTAGCTTTGAAAATAAACTCTCACACGGTTATGTTGTGTTTTCAGAATGATTTAAAACATCCATACACTCACAATCTACAGTCATTAGATGAGACTCCTATGCCTCAAAAAAATGAAATGGAGACTTTTAACTCAGTCATAAAAATTATCATTTGTATTCCTTCCTCATGGAATAAAACTAAACCACCAGTGACATGGTACTATTTCTATTGCCAAATCAATAATGAAAAAATAAAAAACAATTAGTAGATCAAAAACGCAAATTCAAACCCCTCACTTGAAGAAAGCAAATTTGCTTTATGACCATTTTCACTGTTGCTGTTCTTCACTTCTGACCCTTTCAGTTCTTTATGACACATCATTGAGCCTGTCACTACTTCCTTACACACTCCAAAATTACCTCACAAAAAATAAAAAAGCCATTAACAGAATGTGTGTCTTCCTCTTGCTTATCAATTATGTTTACCTTATAGTTTGCTGTTAAGAGAAAGCACACCCAAACTAGAACTTAAAAGTCACAGCTAATTTCCTATTATATCCATGACTGTAAAGCTTAGAATAGAGTAGAAATTTCACTTGTGGAACAGCAAATCACTGAATATATGTTTCAGAGTGTTTTCTTTCTCCTAAGGTACTAGTCTGCAACTACCACAGGTATTTCAACAGCATCCTGACAGCACTTAACATTCTTTCACACTGATTTCTAAAGAGGAGTTGCTCCTCCATAGTTCTACACAAGCATTTCTTGTTAAACCTTAATGTCTTTGCTAATATTTCAAATTTTCCTGAGGACTTACAAGAGTATGTATTTAAAGCAATATTGTTTAAAAATCCTTAAAAAAAAAGTTAGATAATTGTTAATACCAATTAATGCATTTGGAAAGGTAAGGCTGAATCTTTAAATGTCAATTGCATAACAAGCATTCACATTCACGCCTATCAGATGTGCAATATTCACAACCCACGCAAATAGTTTTAGCAACATTACTATTACTAATGTATGTGTACTCAACCAAACTAGGCCTCAAAGTTCTAGAGTTTGAGCAGTTTGGATACAGAGGTTACTGACAGTCCTCTGCGCCCTGAGAATTTAGAGATTCTCACATCATCATTACTAACTGACATATATTTGTAACCAATACACAACATGCTACTTTTCGGTTTCTGAAGGTACCAAACAAAGAAATGTTACCTCAAAAACACAGTTCCATTATCATACACAATAGTATACCTTTAATTTTTTTAAAGACTGGATAGCGTCTTCTTTGCAGATGTGGTTTGGACAGCTACTCCCCTTAACACTTTTACAGCTAAGATTCAGCTGTTAACACCTCTGAACTAGAGGTGTAAAACATCTGTTAGTTTGCATTTGGTTCTGTTAAGAAGATCCAATAGACTGAAGTTTCACGCAGTTAAACAGAATAGCTTAAAAAATTGTTCAAAAAGAACCAATCATGCTGTACGGATCTGTACATGTGCTAAAACACCTCTTTAGAAGACATTATTCATGTATCCCATGAAAAAGATGCAGTTAAGTGGCCAGCAATTCTTAGACAAAGACTGTAAAAGGAAAAAGATCTCTACAAAAAGCAAGGCCAATCTCAGGGCAAGTTCCTTAAGATCTTGGCTGGGAAATTTTGGCACACATCCCTGGCCAAACTCTTCCCAAGGTCAACTACCCCATTGTGAATTGTTTTCTTGATATTTAATATGAATTTATCTTGTCGCTTGTGTCCACTGCTCTTTGCACTCTCAGCACACAGCTTCAAGAGAATTCTGTCCCTGCATTCTCTGTGTTCTTCCACTGAATTGGTGACAAGAGCAACAAATTCTCTCTTCTAAGCCCACTCATCTTAAAAAAGCAGGTTCTCATGTGCTCAAGCCTTCATCATCTTGGCAACCAGCTGAACTCACTCCAGCAGGTCAATATCTTATACTGAGAAGGCCACAGATAGACAAAGTACTCCAAATGCCTCCATTTCCATTTATCTTAGACAGTTGCGTTACTGGAGGGAAAAAAGCTTGACAATTCATAGAACAGAGAATCATAGAATATTCTGAATTATAAGGGACCCCCTAGGATGATCAAAGTACAATACCTGGCCTTGCACAGGACAGACAGTGCTAATTCCAGTACTATACCTGCTAGGAAGCAAAAGAAAGCCCAATATCAAATTTTCCACAGAAATCAAGATGATTTAAAAAGAAAAAAATTTAAAAATCAGGATGGCACAGAAACTAGATCCTAAACCATTGAGCCCTCAGTATCTTATGAAGACAAAAATCTCTAGAGTAGAGATCCACCTTTTCTGACATTCTGCCAGCAACAATAGCTTATTGTACTAATTTCAGATGAAGTGCACAGGACACCAAGCAACAGACAACTTTGTAAGAAGTTGTCCCAAGAAAAACATTTCTTCCCTGAGTTTCAGCAGATGCCAATTCATGCCTTGCAGATGAGGGGCATTTTATCAGTTATATGAGTTCTCTAAAAATTGCTAGAGAACTCATTATTAATATATCTCTAATCCTGTTTCAGGTTTTATCAACTTGGTTGATAACTGGTTCATAAATTTGGTTGATCTTCCGGCACAACTAGTATAATACTATATGAAGCAGTTCCTTATACCATCAAAGATTCACTTTTTAATCTTAACAAAAGAAATAGAGGTGAAACAAATTTCAGTTGAACTGAAGTAGGAGAACTTACTTGAAACAGTTAAATAGCTAAAAGTTAGTGAAATTGGTTTTGAATTATTAGTAACTAATTCATATTTAAAAATGAATTTACAAAAAGCACCACCCTAAACAAAACTTTTACATAACCTGTTCTAAAGTAATGTGGCTTAGCTAAAAAAGCAAAATGCAACTGTTCTACAACTCTAAACTATTAGTCTGGAAATAAAATTAATTCTTTATCAGAAAGGTGATAAGGTATATAATAAATGTGCAAGTAGCTTGTTTTATTGTTTTTAATAGCTTATGAATACCTGCTGAGCTGTCTGCTAGATTGTAAGATCTTTGTCATGGCAAGTTACAAAATTAATATATTAGATTTGTCAGATAAAAAGAATCTTGCAATTTTTTTCAACTTAAGCAGGCTCTTAATTGTTCAAATGCATATAAGTTTGATTTTCATACATTCCATAGTAATCTAAAGTAGCTCAGCATCAGCTGGCTAAGGCATCTATGATAATTCATATTTCAGCAGTCTAACCATGAAGTGGGTTCTAATAACTACTGTAGTTAGTTGGTGATTCACATTCTAAATAAATTTTATTACCTCTGAATTACAGAATCACAGAATCATTTAGGCTGGAAAAGACCTCCAAGATTAAGTCCTATTTTACTGTCAAAGTGTGTGATTTCTTAATGGTTTTGATATATTGAAAAATTGGAACAAAAAAATTTTCAATGTTTGAAATGCAAATATGTAAAAAATATTTAAATATTTTAAGGTAGTTTAACATCTCAAAATATGGTCTGTTGTGTAAGTAACCAAAATAAGATTTAAAAATCAGGTCGTTCACAAATAAACCGTGCAACTGTCATCTCCAACACCATCATGCTGTTTCCAGAAAATACTTCATTTACAGTTTGCACTGCTACATCATCACCAGTACAAAATGCATTACTTTCCCTTTTTATGTCACCTTGGCACCTACCGACTGTCTCTGTCCCACAGCAGAATTCGTATGTGGTTGATTATTGAGGGCTGGCCTAATTTAATTTCAATTCCGGACCGGCAGTCGTCATTGATCGGGTGTCGAGAGAAGCCATGATCCAGGTCATAGTTCTGAGTATCTCCATCTAAAAGAGCAGACTTCAGCTCCCCTTTCACAACTTGTGCTCCATACTTCATTGTTGCAATATTCTCCCCTGGTACTAAGAAGAAAAGGAAATAATTGCTTAAATTTTGCACTCTTATACTGCAAATTAGATATTCTGGATATCAACTCTATTAGGTCAGACCAAAGATTTATTGGTAGTATCCTTTCTTGGCCACAAACACACCCTCTAGGAAAAAAAAAAAAAAGAAAAGTAGAAAAAAAAAAAGAGGCATTAAGAAAATTTAGCTTCTTCAGTTTCATTTGGTATCTCCTACATGTTTTATGGTAAAAAAGTTGTGGTAATTTACTGATAATTATGTAGTTGTGATATTATGTAGCAGCTATATTCTAAGTCCCCTTCACGATTTTACAGAATTCTGTTGCACCTATCAACTGTTGCTTACTTTTGGTTTGGGTTTTATTGGATTTTTTTTCTCCTAAGTGGAACAAACTTAAATGTACAAGATGTGTATCAAATGTTCAAGATGCATCATGAATTTGCAGAGTGGTGTATACAGCAGTATAGCTCCTTTGGTAGCTATATGAGCTTCCAGTACCCTGCAAAGGTAAATGAACTCAAGTGAAGTGGGAAACTTCTGGCTACTTGGGCTTTGAACCCAGATGGAAAAGCAAGTTTTTTATGCCACCATTTCACAGTAATAAGCTTGTGTCCTAGGAACATCTTCCTTCAAGCTAACTGGGGATAACGATCCCTAACTTCAGCTACGAAACAACCCTCTGTAAACTACCCTCTTGAAAAGACATTTTTAACAGCCTTCTTTGAGGAGAGATCCTAGAAAATATGATCTGAAAGCTAAATGATGAAAAGCTACCCCAAACTTTTCAGGCAGGTTGGCAACGGAAGTATGAATTTTAACAGGGTGTTAAAAATTTGACATACAAAGAACAGAATTTGAAGTGGTAAGTGGTTGTCAGTGTTTCCACAAATAGAAAAAGTTCCAAGATTCTGAATGAGTACTAAAACAACACAGAAATTCCACTCTCCAAAAAGCTGTGATTAGGAGCATGTTATTGTGGAGATAAATATCCAGGAAAAGAAGCCAGAAAAGACCATTTGACTTATTCAAATTTATCTACTGTAATGTCAACAGAATGTCTTGCATGAGAAGACTTTTACAATATCCTAATATTAAACTCATATGGTTAAATATTAATAACTGTAACTTCTAAGGGAGAACAAAGGGAATATGCAATTCTGAGACAGCAGTAATTTTCAGGGCTCATCATGCATGACTGAGAATACAGTGCGGGCTCTTAAAGAACATTTAACTTCATTCTTTACTGTGGGCCAAATTCTCCCTATAAATCACACATTCGATGGCTAACAATACCTTTTTAAAGCTTGAGGGTTAGATACTCTTGTTGAATTACCAGAGAGCACAGAAAAAAAGTCAAACACAAGGCTTCTTACACTCTTAGGCTTCCATTAAAACAATTTCAGAGACTTGTTTAACTATTTAGACAAACAGGTGAAGAGTAAGAGAAAAGTCATAAGTAGTGGAGAAATTATGAAAATGTTTATGAAGTAGAAAACAAGTCACTATCAACATAAAACCATTTAAATATCATGTATCTCACAGCCAATTCATTTTTATTTTCAATGTTTTTGTAAAACTTTTTCTACTGAATTACCACTTCCTCTAGGAAAATGGTATTACATTCATGTTTGAGCAATATCTGAGATACAAAGCAAGAAAATAATTGACTAATATCGAGGAATAAAAACGGAATGAACAGTTACATAACAAGATGTTTCATACTGTAAGCCTTTTATAACACACAGTAATAAATGAAAACTCAAAGCACAAATTAACCACATCCTCCAGACAACTACAGTCACTAAATGAGAAGGAAACAAACAAAAAATCTCATGCTTACTTAACATGCCCCTGTAGTTGAGGTCCATGTCCCGACTCTCAGAACGAATCTTAATGGCATCTAGGATGGCATCAGGTGACAACAATCCAGAAGGTCTCACAACGTTCAGTAGTTCTGTTAGACTCATTAGTGGCAAACGTACTGCTTGCATGATTTCAGCATGGTTTTCCTTGGGGTTATGTTTACACCAGTTCATCAAAGCTTGGAAAATGTCCTTTTCTGGAGCTGCAAATGAGTCTCTCAGTACAATACTTAGAAGAGCAGCCTGAAAAAGAGAAATAAGAACAAATAAATATACCCCCTAAATAAACAGAAATTAAATTGAATTTTAGTTTTTTTAATCAAGGGAAATTCAAATAAGGCAAAAAGTAATGGCTATTTTAAATTGTAGCTATTAAAAATAATCTATAAAGGAGTGACTCCCTGAAATTGTAGCTTGTTTTAGTTATGCAAGAATTACAGAATCCATGACCAAAATAATAGGCAATATTACAAAACCACTAGAAGAAATTGAAATTTAGAGAACCAATCAAATCAGTATAATACCATTCAGTAGTTCAAGTTTACTTTGGAATATTACAAGATTTGGGGACTTGGCAGTATAGTTCAAAATATTCCTTTAAACTTAAGTTGCTATAAGAACACTGATGAGAAAAAGAAATGTTGCTTGGAATCACTTTTTTAAACCATTTCTAACTACTTGGGATTTCTGTCCATCACAATCTTCCTCTCTGTCTTTTGGTGCCAACTAGAACCAGCAGGTAAAAACTCCAGTGGCTCTTATCCATGTAGAAAACCCATTGACTGCAAAATGAGAACAAAAATAATCAAATAGCTTTTTGATTTTCACTTAGCTAGTAGAATAATCAGGAGCTTGCCTAGAAAAAGGAAAGATCTCTCAGATATACCAGGACTAGCTATGCCAAAGACCTCAAAGTGTGCACTTCCTGATGAATGATGTTTGCTCATTTCTTTATTGGTAATATGCTCTCAGAGCTCAGATTTAACAAACCGCACATGATAAAGTACAGAGAGAGAGAGAAAAAAATCTTTTTTCCTTACACAATGGGTAAGTTAGCAGAGTAGTGTAGTATACTCATTCAAGAATAAACCCTTCACAGCTTTTCCACTAAGAAAAATCACTTTAAAAACCCCTAATTAAAGCATCACTCATTCGAGGTGCTCTGCTGCTTCATGCGAACACTACTTGAAAACACTCTGTCACTATTATGTCCAGCCCAAAGACCCCTTTGGAGTAAGTGGAAAATTTCAACTTCATAGAACAGCCTGACTCAGTCACAAATATTTATGCATCTAACAAAAAAAAGAACACACAAAAAACCCAAACCACTCTACCACACCACCATATTCTGCGAGTTCAGAACATGATGACAATCAGCAATATAAATCACAGTAATCTCCAGAACGCTTTGGTTTACACAGCAGAAAATCACCCATCATTAAAGAAGCCCATATCAAGAAATTAATAGAACAAAGTATCTCCTGTCATATTCAAGTCTATATTTGACTTCCCCTGTGCAGCATTCAGAAGCCGAATTATATTATATCAGCAAGAAATGAAATAAGACAAAGATTAGATTGCCTGCTACCATCTTTTAGAACACGCCATTAGAATTACTATATTTACTGACTGGTCAATACCTAAAAAATTCATTACAGATTGCCAAATTTTCAGTTCAGCTTGTCTTGAATATTTCCAACCAGTTTCACTAGTATAAAATGATAACTATGAACTAACAAGTTTTTAATTGGCGCCCCCATCAGTATTTCATCACAAAATTGTATACACATTAAAATTAACAGTCCTGGGGAAAAAAGTGCAAACGAAAGATATACCTTAGAAAGTGACAGGAAGCCTTCGCTGGAGAGCACCTCTTGGGCATTTCTATCCATGAACATACAGCACATAAAAGTTAGTTTGGGAAGAGAATAAAGACTGGCAACATCAAAAGTCATACAGACATTCTGAATGTTAAGTATTGTGCAAAGATACTCAGACGTGGAATCCTCCAGTTCTGGGAATCCATATTTATGTGCTAGGCTTAGGAAGTCTAGAAGAACCTCCTCTTTCTCATCTCGTAGCGTAGCACGACCAGTGTAAATATATTTCAACAGCATGGAAAATGCCTCCGCAGTGGTGTCCTGAAGAGGAATTTCTGCTTCAGGCTGAGATTCTCTCATTCCTCCATACAATAATGCTCTATAAGGAAGAGAGTTTAGTTTAGTTTAGTTAGTAGCTTATCTCTACAACAAAATTCATTGGAGTAAGATTACCAGGAGGTTCTATCAAATACATTTCTATTGAAAAATACCCAGCTCTTAAAAAAAAAAAAGTTGGATTAGATTATTCCTAGTTTTAAAATATATATTCTAGTCTGTGTCAGCCAAACCTCTTCTCAAGTCCAATTCATCAAAATGAAACTTGCTAATTGAGTATATTCCAAAGAAACACACCGTTTATACTCTGAGAAATCAAAACAATTTTGCAGTAGTACCTTCCTGTTCTCAAGTTATCTTCCTCTTGAATTTATGAAACTACCTTCAAAATCCAATTTAATGAAGGTCAAAAGAATAACACTGTGACATGGTATTTATCTTTTTCTATTTGAACACAATGATTTGATGTGCTGGGAAACATTCACACAGAAAAGGTCACACTCAATGGACAGATGATTACACCCTGAAAAGTTCATAGAGAAACAACGTTTATCTCATCTGCATAAAAATTTCCTGTGAGCCTGACAAAAAGCCTTACTTTACCTGAAATAATGGCATCTAGCAGCCAGGATCACTCTGTGTGCCGGGAAACGCTTCTTTTCCACAATAAAGGTAACGTCACTGTATTCCTCCCCGTTCATTAGAGCACCAATATGCTCTGACAGAATGTGAACGTGGTCGATCTCCCCCACAGCTGTGTAAGGACGAAGTGGATGGCTGTTACTCATCTTGGAGGGATGGTGATATTGGTAGCCTAAGGGACAAAGAAAACAAGCAGTGTTATACATGGCAAAAATATTAAGAATAGCAAGCATAACAGCAGTAACAAAAAAGTGACTAGTCTAAGCAATCATATATTACAAGAAAAATTAAACCAAGAGATTCTTTACGAAAGTTCATTTTCAACTGGACACAACACAGCTGGCACCAACAATTCTAGCTGACAAAGTGTTTCAGAGAATTCTGTCACCTTTTTGTTCAGTCAACCCATTTACTTAGAAGAAAAAGCTTCCAACAAAGGGAATTAAATACTAAATTATTTTAAATAACGTTACCTTAAGAAAGCAATTTTATCTGAATTAAAATGCGCACACACAAAAATGAAATAAGCAATGTGACCAATTAAGCTTAGTCTTAACTCTCCAGACTGTACTAGGATCAGTGAAAAGTAAAAGCAGTGTGTTTGCAGGATTCTAGTCAACTTTTCAGAAGTGGGAGAAAATAAACGATCAGGATAAGTTTTAATAACTAACAGACAAAGTCTGTCAGAGAGAAAAGCTTTACAATGTACAGTTCAATTTTCTTATTCTTTGTACTGAGTTTTCTTGATGACTTCTTGTTCCTTCATATACATAAGAAAACAAACCCCCTAATACCTCTCAGTCATAAAATTAGGAGATTGCCCACTAATGTCCAATATAGAAGATATGCCTAATGCATTAATCTATGGAATTCTTTTGTTTCTTCTTCATTCACAAGAGGTTTTAGCTTTTTTTTTTTGGTTTATTTTGGCAACAGAGGCTTTCTGTAGTCTCAATGGCAAGGGCATCCACAGGCAAATTCAGGTATTATATCAGCATCTATTGTTACACCTTGGTTTACTTTTCTTTAAAAATAAGTTGGCTGTTTCAGTTAACCATCCATATTTTCAGAGAAATCTTCCATGCTCCATTTACTAGCAATTTTTCAAAACGGGCAGATACTTAGTCCTGAAGAAAGGTGGTGTACCACAAGAACCAAGAAAATGATGAGGCCATACCTTGCACACACCTGACACGCAAATCTTTCAAGTCAAATATTCATGACAGAAATACACTTTTTTTTTAATGTAAAAATACTATGAGAAAATATGTAAAAACCAAACAAACAGATGCACTTGGGGTTATTATTTGCACTTTAACACATGGAAATGCTTAACCCAAAATCAAGATACTGCAGAAAAAGTCGCAAAGAACTTCAAATCACACTAAAAAAAAAGTGATAGAAATAGAAAATAAAATTTAAGAAAAATACAGCATAATAAATCAATAATAGATCACAGCACACACGGGAACAAACCCCCAGGTTTCCACTGGCTGTCTGTGCTCGTTGAATTAGAAGCTGTGTGCTTGTGTAGCCACTACAGTACACAACCAGCAACACTGGCCAAGATACTGGAGGCAGCCTAACCATGGAACACAGAATCCTGTACAGTCATTCGTCTATCCTTTCACGAAAGTAAATTAAATCTCATGGGTTTTCATAATAACAGACTATTTATTCCACTTGCACGGGTTAATTTACAATTAGTTAAGACAATTTACATTTATGCTTCCAGTAACATTTCCTTTCTATCAAGCAAGGTTAACCTACATCAGCCCAGCAGCATCTATATCTACCAGCAATACTACTTACCACAACATGATTGATTGAGAGTTTATAGACAACGGTAAAATTGAAATGCCCTTGAAATAGAAAACATTTTATTACACCAATTACAAAAAGATGTATTTGTTACTCAGCTGCAATCTCAGGTCTCAGTACTCCTTAAAGACTTTCATACCACACCCATAATTGCTGTTGTTGATCTTCGTGTGCAATAGTCAGGCAACCCAACTACACGTGAATTATACATAATCAAGGAACTCTGTATTATCTCTCTTTGTTACTTTTATTGATTAAGTAAGCTGATTTATGATACTTCATCCATGTACAAATATTGGCACATTTTAATTTTAAAATCTGTTTTGATTTCCATTTTTTGTTATATTCTACTTCTTTGTTTTCTGAATCCACTCTTGTCTCTAAAAAATAAGACCAGGTGCTGTCTGAATAAAACTGAGAGACTGTAAAAGTAGTGAAGAGAAGGGAATGCCACCAGCTGCACATTAACTTTGCTTTCAGTAGCCGTGGATGTTGTCATGTGCCAAGAGGGTGAAAAGCTCAAGGGAAATTGTTTCTATTTAAGGTTAAATAAACAAATAAAATCAAAAGCACACTTCCCTCTCAAGAGCACATAAACCTCTGTCTAAACAAGAATCAGTGTATGTAAGAGGGCAAAGTCTGAAGTGGGAACACTTGCTAGTAGTGCGAGGATGCCAGTCCTTATGAACATCAAGATGCTGAACAACAGCAAGCAATGAAAGTAGAAATTTAGAAATTGCCCTGTGTGTAAGCAGCAAGGCAGATTAGTTCTGATGTGTAATGCTCTTTGAACTGCGGGTTCCAGGTACTATTCTAATCCATCGGTTTCATACACAAACCTGCTGAGCACAGGAAATACAGGACTCAAATGATGGCTACAAGCTGAGGAGGCCTTTCAAATGCTTGAATGACCCGAAGTGTTGGGCACTGTCACCTTTACAAAACCATGTTCATGCCTTTTCTGTGCTCTATGTGTAACACCAGTATGTTGAAGAAACACTCCAATTCATCTATTGTTTACTAGTATAGATTTCCAATGCAAGCTTTGTCTGTATTGTGGATTTTTCATATAAAGCAGACCAGTGAGACAGTCCTGCCTTCAAAATATAGGACCAAATAATACACGACTTCATATCTTCCTGGGCTGGATTAATTAATGGTACAAATTCAGGCAACCCTTTAAGCGATCTGTGCATTTCTTGTTTGAGGAAGTAAAACATAATAACCTCTTTAGTTGTGCCAATTTGCTATGAGCTCACAACTTCCCTGTATAGCTAAACATGTCTTTTTCTAGTTGTTATTCAAAAGTACCATCTATGATTCAAAAAAAAAAAAAAAGGATGCTGCTAAGAACTTGGGCAAAATCCTTCCTGAAGCTCCCTCTGGCAACTTCTGTCGTCAAACAACATCACCCTTTCAGAGCATACAGGTGCTTATTCTTCCTGGCAGTCAAAGAACATGCCATTTACAAGCCTGTTGCCAGCACCATAACCTATTTCCAGGAGGTATTCAGAGCTAATTAACTGCTTCAGGAGTCAGCTGCTGCAGCTTTGGTCATGACACAGAAATAAACAAACAAAACAGTCTTCTCAGTGATTTTGAGGCACCATTAGAAAGGCAACAGTCTGAAAAGGCATTTGTTAGGTCCTAAGGCCTACAAAACCACTTCCCCGACCTCACTGAAAGAGACGTTATTCAACAGTGAGCATGTGAAAAATGCAGCCTAGTATTTATTAGATAAGACAGCATGCAATACTAAATAACGTGTGTCGAGCCTGGAGAAACAACCATCCCCTCTAAGCTTTCAGTTTCCTGTATTTCTACTCAGTAAGTAATCTGTAACATGTTACAGGATACAAAAACATGATCTAGAACATGCAGCAACAACAGTAAAACAGCAATGACATCCTTACTAAATAACTTGCAGCTGCATTGAAAGATCAGCACTCAGTCTCTTCCCTCACTCATTTAGCTGAACACACAAGAATCCTCTGAAAAGCTGTGCTGCTTCAATGAAACATGGAAGTGTTGTTTTTCTACAAGGCGTAGAAGACTGATCATAAGAAATTAATCATGAATAATTTGAAGAAAAATTTTATACAAAATGAGTGAAGAATGCTTACATGACTGATAACTCCATCAAAACTTTAGAAATAAATGCAAGTAAACAGATTATTGCTAGAATTAATTTTTTCATGAAATGTGTCTGGATTATAAACACTGAGCAAATAATTTCAAACCTTTAAAACAAATAATTCCTACATCCTCTAGCTTGTACCTAGCAAGATAATACTTCTATCAGAAATACACAAAGGGAATTTTCTTAAATGTAATTCTTTTACACGGCTCTGTTATCTAAAAATTGGTTCTCAGTTTATTGGATGGCACTTGAGTAGCATTTCAGTTTTTTGTAATTCATTACATCATAATTACTTCATATATTGTAAATAAATTCTAGCAAAGTATTACTTTAGTTTCAATTTCTATTACCACAGACTCCCAGAACGTGATACGTGTAACAGTAACACTACTGTACAAACATACCACTGGTTCAAATCCTATGGTTTGTATTTCCAGTGGATACACATATGTCTTTTTATAAAAAATAATTTGTTCTCTGAAGTTCAGGCACAATAAACAAACACCTCAGGAAACAAATTTTCTGTAAATACTTCAACATTCAGAGTGTAAATAATTCGATTCTATCAGAACCGTTGCTGCAGTAGCGCCTTTGTAGTTCTAAGTAACAATAACAAAGTTGAACCTGAGTGAAAATTTTAACAGAAAAACAAACAAGTTTTGATACTTAGTAGCCAAAAATGGAAACAACATAATCCACACGTATGACTTCACAAATACACAATATGAAAGCAATTCACAGAACTTCTAAGGCTCATTTCCAACCCTTCTGTTGTGAAAGGATTCAAAGGAAAGCAGATGGTAACATTAATGGTAACTAACCACACCATCCAATCACAGCATTCGAAACAGTAATTTAGTACCAAAAAATATTTTGACTCAAAGCATATGGGAAGTTATGCCCTGCTCATCTGCAAACACATTTCTGTCACTCAAGTGCTGTAATGCCAATGTTTTATATTCCACTCAGACATTTTCCTATGACAGAAGAGCGGGAGTAAGTTTAGCTAAGTACAAAGAACAATATACTTAGTGCAGATTAATTATTAACACACATATAAAATTAACCTGGCTAAAATGGCATACAACAAAACCATTAAAATCTCACGAAAACACATTGGTCCACTCACCAGTGAAGCTGTCTGAAGACCTACAGTGAACGTAGCCTGTAGGCAGATTCCCGGCTTCCGGGAAATTAGGGTTTTTCGCCATTCTGAACAACAGGCAGATTGAACAGCACGCTCATAGAAATGTTATTCAGCAACATCCAGCTGCACAGCAACAACTGGACCATTTCCTGGAACAATGCATGCAATACACACCATCAGAAACCGTGAGCACAAAGCCTTATGATGAAAGTGAGTGAGATGCGTATTTCTCAATTCAAATTTTGTGGAAATAAATTCTTTTAAAAACCTTCAATTTTATGAGAAAACTTCTAAAACCATTAGAATACAGCAATAGAATTTCTTTTCTAAGTCATTATAATTTAATTTTGACCATTCATACTTTTAACCATCACAGAAGACAGTAACATATTGCCATTCATTTCTTCATTTTAAGCCACAAAAATTTCATCCTGACATTCCTGCTACAGCATTAACGTCCCTGAAAAGACCATTTTCCCACACAGGTGTCCTAATTAAACCAGGTCTATAAAAATTGTATCACACATGCATTATTCCCCACACAGCCAAAATTCTCCAAGTGTTCTCGCCTAGCTAAAGGTTTAGGGGGTTCTGGTCGTTGTTTTTTTTCACAAGATTTAGGACAGTTGTAGATCTTTCTCTTGCACAAGCCTTTTTTATAAACAGGAAAATGAAACAAAACTGTAGGGTGAGGAAATACAGAGACTTTACTTGCTTAAATACATAACCAACATAATGAGTCTCTCTCAATAAGTATAAATTATTGTTAACCTTCCCATCAAATCTGCCGGGAGGAAAAATAAACTGTATTTAATTTGCTAAGTGGATGATACCTTGATCTATGAATTCTCTCATAAGTGTCACTCTAACCTTCTTTAAAGGATACATTTAAGAGAACAAAGGAGGAGAAGGTAGAAAAAAATACTTTTAGGTAGTCTCATGAACTAGAAAGTCATCACACCTCAATCCTGCAAACCAAAAACAGGCATTTGACAAAGAAAATCTCCTGGTTTTTGAGGAACAAAGTGTAATACGTAAATATCTTCTTTATAAGTAATGTATGTTATCATGTTGGCCTGTGTTATCAAAATATATTCAAAAGCCATTTATGAAAATTCTTGGGGTCTTTTTTTGTTATATATGAGTAAACATCCGAACAGAACAGTTCGAGCACCTGATGTACAGATTTGTAACAGAAGACACATCAAATACACCTGCATGGTGAGGAGGCTCAAACTAAATCCTAAAACACATAAAAACTTAAGTGATTCCGGCACAAGGCTTTAAGAAGGTCTGCGTGCTGCGCTTTAAAAACATGAGCCAAGAGCATTGCTCGGCAAGCGAGATCACCGGCAGGTTGCTAACAAGTTAACATTAACTTCTCTGTTTTTCAAAGTCTGATAACACGTCTGCTAAGTTAAGAGTAATTTCAATGAATCACAGTAGTGCGTAACTTGAAGAGTGGTTAAACTACTACGACACCAAAGCACCGGGGAAAACACTGAGTACCGCGAGAGCGTCAGAATACTGAATTCATATTTTTAAAAAAATAAAATTCGAGTTAGATAGCCGCAACAGGGCCTTGAGAAGCCAGCCAGTGGCAGAACGAAGGGGCGGCAGGTGAGGCGGGCGCGGACCAAAGACGGCGGCCGGAGCCGGCGATGAGCCCAAGGTCGCGCCCGGGGCAGCCCGGGCTGCCACCGACCCCCAGCCCCGGAGGCGCCAGGGAAGGCGACCCCCGCCCGCTCGGCCGCCCCCTCCCTCGCCTACACAAAAAGGCGCTTCAGGTGAAATCGCTTCACCCCCAAAACGCGCCCGGCGCCTTCGCCGGACGGCGGCGCTCCCCCGGCCCGCCCAGGGTCGCCCTGCCCGNCGGCGGCGCGCTGACGTCACCGGGGAGCAGCGGCCTGCGTGTGACGTACGAGCGGGCGCCACCGGGAGCGGGTCCCGCTGGGCCCCGGGAGCGCCGCCGCCGCCGCCCGGTTTCCTGTTCCGGCCATGGAGCGCCGGCGGGCGGGACACAGCGGCGCTGCCGGGGCTGCGCGCTTGGCCGGACAACTGGGAAATACCGACTGGTGTTTAACCTTCCCCGCCGCCCCTGCCCGCTGCTCCTTGGCTACACTCAAAATCCCTGTTTCCTTGGTAACAGCGCGCGTACCTCCTGCCCTTCGGTGCGTGTCCTGCTTTCCTGCGTCAGGAGAGCCTCTCCCAGCGGGAACGGGGAATGTGGGCCGGTCGCTACGTGACCATCAGATTGACTTCTGCTGCACTGCATGAAGCTAAATTTAACCCTCCGAGAGGCAAAGCACCACACGCTATTTAATTCCATGCTTTATTTAGCACGAAAGAAGTCAAAATAGTGGTCTGTAATCAGTGAGAACATGAAATAATCTCAAAAGTTTTTCTACGTCTAAAATATTCTAATGTTGTTGCAGGTTAAAAGACCTATCATTAAGTGTTTTTCTTTAGTAGTTTACTCTTGGATTTCATATCTGCAAATACTGGTTTAAATTGGTTCTCAGTATGACAAGCAGCAGTAACTTTTTTTTCAAAAAAACCCCAAACCCATACCTTGCCCACTTCATGATACTGCAACTAGTTTGTAGATGCCAGTGGTTTTTTACTACTTTCCTCTTTATTACCTCATAATATATCATGTCTACACTTTTGTCAAGCACCTAAAAAACCAAGGGTCACTACAAGATTAGCAAACATACTTAGCTTGAGTTTTATCTGACTACTAAGCAGGTAAGCTTTAGTAGAACCTGCTCCTGCTTATGTAGTTATCCACTGGACTACATGATAGGAAAGAGGTGTGCTACTGTTTTTCCAAGCAATTCCATGGGTGAGGGAATGGGTGTTAATGTCTTTGAAATAGTTCTTAATGTCTCTACCAACTTCAAGCCACACATTTATTACAGAGCCCAGACAGTTTGACTCCTGAAATAGACAAATGGGTCCACACAAACCTGAGTTTCTGAACTTTGGGGGAAAATATGTAGTAGGTAGTTGAGGAAGGCTGCACCTTCCTAGTACCTCAGCCCATGGGGAAAGGAAGAGGGCAACATGCAGCCAGGAATTTATAAAAGGAGGCTGTGCCCTCCAAAACCTCGAGAAAGAAAACCCTGAGGGCATGTGCCCCAGTGGACTCTCTCCCTTTATTTGAATAAAGTTGCAGGACTCCTCTGTCTCCTTTATGGACCCCGGCTTTTCATAGCATGGCTTTTCCACTCAGACAGGGGCTCATCCAGGGTCCTTCCACCGTCTGGGGCCAGCACACTGCAAGAGGGGCTGGAGGCATGCCTCACCCAGCTTTTGGATGATCAGCTCCCTTCAGTGCTGGGTGGTACCAGGCGATGGATTGGGTTCCCAAGACTGTGCAGGAGACAGAGGAGAGGTCTCTGAAGGGACCAGGGAGGTCTCTGAAGAGTCCACAAGAAAGGACCACTGGAAATTTCACTGGCAAGTATAATGATTCAAAAAAGAGTCCTCAAAGCAGAACAGCAATCCTTTCAGTCATCTAGAATTCAAAAATGAGCAAAGCAACAGGTCACAGTGCTTTAAAATTTTCTGTAGTTTTCACCAACACTTTATTGAGAAGTGAACTGCAATGCCATTACACTATTTGTTAGACTTTGGTTACACTACACATTATTTGATAGGCACATAACTAAAGAATTTGTTAAGTGCTACTCAAACCAGAGTCAGACAAGGCAGAGGGTTTTTCTTTCCTTGTTGGAAGAAAAAAGGCATTTCAAAACTTCTCATCATTTGTACTGTTTATAACATGTGAAACTGCATAAAATCAAATAATTGGAGTAACACATGTAAATGCTACATGCTTTCCTGCTGCTTGCAGGTATGTACCATCACTTGTTTTGGGAGGGCAGATCAAATGTCTAATAGTAGAAAACTGTTGTTTCAGATACTCTTTTTCATTGATTTCCTATGGCAGAATATACAGAGCATTTAAGTCAAATATAGCCCCAGGCTTTTGTTGAAACAAAAATTATGAGCAAGTTCTTCCTAGTGTTGAAAGAGACAAGAAGGGTCACTGTGAGTTAGCAACTGTGAGACCTCTTCTCTTGGCTGTCAATCAGCAGTCAGGAGCTGAGCTGAAAGACTGAATTATTTCTGCTGGACAGATTTATTTTGTTTTAATTACAAAATTTCTTGTTGCAAGACTGTTTAAGGCTGCTCCTTAAAAGAGCTGGCTGGAATAATGTAAGATTATGAGTTTTACACGCACACTACTACTCCAGTCAAAGTTAGTCTGATGTTTTATTTTCTAGTATACAAGATAGGACATGAAGTCTTCAGGATCTTTTGACTTCATTAAAAAAATATTCGAAAGTTTCTTTTTTCCTGCTTGTTGATGCTCATCAGTAGTAAAACAGGATTTGGTAAGTTTAAATCTAATCAGTATGAGATGCAGTGAGTTTCTAGTCATGTATCTTTTGACAGTGTTTATTGAAATATTAACAGAATGAATGTTCAAGAGGAGAATCTGTGTAAGTGCTCTTCCAGAAAATGATCGAGTATTGCTAACTGGAAACAATCTGCAGTGGCATCACAGGACAAGAAAAAAGGAATCCAAGTGAGGTCCCAGGGGATAGTTTTGGAGGAGACTCTGAACATGACTGATTCCTCTCTATTAAGCAAATTTCACAAACACTGTTACAGATTTTCTCCAGGAGACTGTAAGTGGGCATCTCTTATAGAGTCTACTTCACTAGAACTAAGTGAGAGTCACCATGTGGTTAGGATTCAAAATTTCAATCCAGTAGCCATCAGGATCCTGAACAAATGCAAGTCCTTTCATTTTACCTATTAGAGGGAAAAAAAAAAAGATAAAGTTAAAACTACATGACTGGTTCTTAATGTCAAATATGACTACTCTGAAAAATATTTTTCCTTTTTTCCTTTTGCATGAGAATTAGTTCAAATTTAAACAGATAATTCTAAAAACATCCACATTAGTTTTTAATCAGCATTAGATTTTTGTATGCAAAACTGCCGATCCTACTCTCAACAAAGCTGTAGTTAAAAGACACTTTGGAATTCCATCTTTTGTTGATTGAAGTTTTTTGCATATGTCCCTGTAACTGTTCATCCTCAAAATTCAGAAAAATATTTTTGTGCTCCAGGGATGTTTTGACATATTTTCTTGAACTGGCTTTGCTGGTATAAGATCCTGTGTTCCTCTGCCCTGTTCATCTCCCATCATTCCTGACTCCACACTGAAATGTCACCGTAACATTTTTACCCCCTGATGTGGTATACAGTACACTTTTGCATCACTTCATGAAGTAGAGAAATGCAGGACAGGATTGTTTTTAAGTTTTACTGTTGGAAAAAAATATTATTCATTAAAACAGGGTCCCTAAAAGTTGTTTTCAGCAGTAGATCAGGATAACACAGGTTAACATGTTATCTTCAAAGTGTTAACCACACACTTTTAGTTATACTTTCTCTATTAAGTTATTTACTGTAACAGAACCAGCCTAGCTCTTAATATATTCTAGTCACAAAAACAACTGAGAGAATACATGTTTGATCAGTAAGGTAGGAAAATAAACCCCACACTGGATCTCCCAGCCTGCTCTGCAAACAATGTGAAGCCCAAAACTTTCTCCTCCTTGGCATTTGCCACATCAATTTTCTTTCTGAATTTTAAAGAAGAGCTTTTGCTCTGCTCCTACGCTTTGTCTGCTTCACGAGTTCTTTCCTGTGACTCCCTCAATTTAGAATCTAAGGCTGTTCTATGTCCTTTCATTCCTATCACTGCACAGCTCTAAGTCAGCAACTCTCATTTCAAGCTTCTCAGAGTTTAACAAATGGACAAATTAAAAACGGCTCAGAAACTCTACAGTGCTAGAAATACCAAGATCTATTCTTAATTCAAGAAATCAAGTTAAGCTTTCATCTATATTTATTTTGCTTCAGCTGAGAACACAGTGAATAAGATGAAAATCACTTAAATCTCTTTTCAATTAGTAGTATTACATGTCTGGTTTTGAATGCCTCAGTCCTAAAAATCTCATGAGGTCTTTTCTTGAAAGAGAATCCAGTTGAAAAATGCAAGACTTCTCACCACTCCTGCATTTTGGAATATTTTCACATAGACATTCTTTGCTTATATACTCTCTAGACATTTGTGCTATACATTATGCAAGTCAATTATGAAACAGACTAATGAGGTTATTTCTACCAAAGCTGACAGAACAGTTAAAAATATAATAATAGTAGGTTGTATAGTAGGTGTTAGGTGGATTTACGTAAAAATAACCAGAAAAGCCAAGAATGACTCAGTTTTAATGGGTGGGAACAATTTTGTTTTCTGACTCATCTTATTTTCATACAAGCAGATGTGCCATGTGAATTTGATCCATGTTACAGTAAATGCTGTAACAACTTCAGGCAGCAGTATATATGACATGTAAACTATGACATCAACAGAGCACATGAATTTTACTGAAGGTCAGGCTGCATACAGAAAGCACATAGCAGACTGATGTATTATTTTTACTGGGACGGATCTATTGCCAGCTTTGCCCACTCTATAAGGGAGCGCAGGGATAACTGGTTCTAGAAACCTCTAAGCAGTGGCAACTCCTAGAAATACATTACTCAGCTTTGCAGGAAGATCTACTAGATAGAATATATTAAAACCAAGGAAAAAAAATTTACTTGCATTTCTCATCAAGACTTACCATCATCTGGTTTCTTCACAAATTTCACTCCCAGTTCTTCAAACCTCTTACAAGCTTTATAGACATCAGGAACAGCAATTCCAATGTGTCCTGTGCAAGAAGGTAAAAAGAGTGAAGTACATTATAAGTATTGCTGGGAGTTCTGTGAAAAAAGTTTGCTCAGTAATTGATGCTGTAGTTCACATGAGATATGACTATATTTAAGAAAAAAGTCCAGAAAGAAGAGCATTTTGGGTATTAACATTCTTCTTCAAGGAGTTGTCTTTTGATAATACCTTTTAAATAAGAATGTTACGGTTAAAGTATCTTATGTTGTTTAGACAAGAACGTTATTTAGAGTAGGAAAAAGTAAGATTTTCAATCAAACTGTTTGATCTGTATTTTCTTCCTTGAAGCACAGCTCCATAACAGGATTTTGTTTTATTTGCTCTGTTTAACAGCACAGGGAGTTTATCATTAATGATGTTTTTGCAGAGAGTGACACTAGTGCTATGCAAGGCCTGAGCTTACAAATCAATTCAGGAGCTTTAAATGTCAAGTGGCTGGACCGAGTGTGAAACTTATTTCACAGCAGTGACCTTTCAAGCACTCAGAGTATCAAATCAAGCCACACATATATCCTCAGTGCTACAGACAAATGGAATTGTCCTTCTACCTTAAAATGAGTAACTAGTGGATTACACAGCAGAAATCCAAGCATAAATGAGATGAAACACCATGATAGTCTAATACACAAGCACAACTGGTGTTCTTCATTCAGCAGTTACAATTAGAATGTGTTTGCTTGCCAAAGGATTAGATTCTTGATAAAGAGTGTAACTATGGCTCATTACTCTGAAACACATTGGTTAATTTATTTTCATCATCTTTTGCAGTATACATGTTGAAAGAAGAGAGATAAAGGATGAGAGGCAGGTTCCCTTCTTTCCAAGAGTTAGTACATTTTATTTCAAAGCTTAAAAACTATAAACACAAGACTAAAGACCTACCAAATCCTCGGGGATCTGAATTGCCATTGTGATAAGACTGACTGTCATCATTTTCAGTGCCCCAGTTGCTGTGAGAAGAAATTATTACATATTGAAGAAAAGCATCAAAATTAACAAATCCTAAATGTTCAGTTACCTTGGGGAGGGTAAGTTGCTTCTCCTAAGAAACCAGAGAATTTAGCTGTTGGCTGCATTCACTAAGCCACGAAAACCTTCCCTAGTCACGGGCTCCAGGGACAGTCTTGGGGCTACTCCAGTCATGTTCACATTCCTACACTAGTATTTAGGGTCTACATCTGTATGAGTCAGAAATACTCCTGTCTCAATGAGATTAGAGAGAAGGTTTTGCTGCACAAATCAGTGTATCTACCCATCACTGGGGCACAACAAATGAGGGTAGCAGGTCCTCGAGTTAAGTAAGACAGCATTTGGGAGATTGTTTCTGCACAATTATAATGATTAGTAGCATTAACCAAATTGTCCTGTTTACAGGAAGCATCTGTTTTGACTTAATACCCCTTTAGGTTAGATTCCAAAAGGAATAGTTATCCTTTATTAGGATGCTTTGGGGATCCAAAGGAAGGTCTAACCACATTGGGTTTCCCTAAATTACTGACCCAGATGGCATGCATATAAAATATAGCAAGTACTATTTCATATATATGTTCATCTAGCAGTTTGAAAGAGCTCTGAAAAGAGGAAGATTAAGCTTTCTAAGTAACCAACCTCAGACACATTGTAAGGCTGTATGACAGTGAAGATGTATCCACAGTAATGATTAAAATTTTTATTCCATCTAATGGGATTTACACTTATCCAATACTGTTTAATCACTGTTAGCTAAGTGTTATCTCTCATTACATAAATACTTACTGTGTCAGTTCAAGTGTAGCTTTTCTAGAGAAGGTCCAAGGTGTTCTCTCAGCTTTATCTTTCGGGATATCATTTTTATCTTCATACCCCAGGAAATAGAGTGAGAATTTCATAGTAGGAAAGTCAAATTTTTGAAGCAGTCTAAATGGCAAAAGTTATTTTGAAATAGTAACTTATAAGGGAAGTCAGGTAGCTTGCAAATAAACCAAGATGCTTCTCCTACGGAAAAATTATTTCCATGAATTTTTGCTTTTCTGTAATCCACACCTTAAAATAGCTACATTTTAAACTATCACATCAAAACACTCCAGAACACATTACAAACCTACAAAATTTGTAAGAATCAGATGTTTAAAAACCAAACTACTAGTAACTGAATAGAAAAGTCAGTACAAAGGCTTGCATCTTGAGGTTGTCACTCTGTTACTTGACTGTATTTTCACAGAAAAACCTTTAACCACTTTAAAATTTCACCAATGAATAAAAAGATCTACTTTGAATCTTACTTATTCTGGGGAGCTCATTGGTACCAGACAAAGTTTAAGAACACAGCAAAAATACCTTTAGATGAAATACATTTACAGTTTCAATAGCTATTTATAACGATAAAATCCCATTCAGATGTGACAATTTAATCAATTAAAAATACATGAGGCACACATTTTCATGTAGGACATTTAACTGGAACAAGTAGGCATGCAAAATTAATCTAGTTTCATTTTTGCAAGGTATTTAATTTTTATTTTCACACATTTTGACTACAGTGGAAGTAATTTATTTTACTTTAGTCTGGACTCGTTTCAAGACATTTAAAAACACAGCATTTTGTTTTGAAATAACTCAAATGCCAAGAATGCACAAAAAGCCTCAGCATAAACATGTTAGGCTACTGCAGGGCATCTGCCTCCCAAAAGCCTTCTCCAAAAGACTGAGCTTGGACCTTGTCTTCACCGTTTATTGCCTTGTTCTCATGTGACTGGAGGTAGTCATAAGCCACCTCTGAGAACTAGCAGAAAACTTTATTTCAAGATTTTTAACAACGACTCCTCATTATAAGCACAGTCATAAAAGTTAGCAGTTAGCTGAAGGCTCAGTGAGGAGGAAGTAAGCAAGCAAGCTGTACACTGATAATTAATGACCTATATAAGAAAAAAAAGAAATTTCTAGTCAATGCCAATATTAGTTCATTTGCAGCTCAGGCATCTGCAGCTTACTGCCAGGCTGTCCAACTGAGCGTCAGCTGATGGGTCAGCATTGTTTATGTAGTTTGACCAATTAGTATAATAACCTCCAAAAAAATAATTATTTTCAGAAGAACAGGAGAAAAACCCAAACTTATCGTGGCATGCAAATTCTACTCACGTCATTCCAAGTACTCTTGTATAAAAATCCAATGACTTCTTAGGATCCTTTACTCTTAACATTGTCTGCTGAAACATGAAATCCTGTGGAGAAAAAAGGTTTATTCTTTATGCATCAGCCAGAATTGAATTATGGATATTAACAAAGATGCCAGTTAGTAATGAACCTAAAACCAGCAGGTTCAGAAGTAACAAAGAGAACTACTTTAAGTATAAATAAAACCTTTTGTCCTAATTCTACACATAAAGATTTGTGTTAAATAAATATGTCTTTGTAACGTAATGTTTAAAAAAAACAAACCCATGAGTGGTACCACTCAACATATATATATTATCAGAGGCATCAAAGAAGGGTATCCTTATGTTTATTATTCTTTTATAGTGCTGTAGCATACATGAACAACTTCACTCACAAGGACAACAGACACACGAATCTTCAATACTGAGCCTCCTAGACTCCTGAGCTCATTATTTTTATTATTTCATGGCACAGGTATTAAACTTCTGTCAAGCTTGATTCTATCTTGGCAGCAAAACAGGCCTGCAACTCTGTAAGGATATTTTCTCGAAGCCCCAGGGTA